>JABMDN010000491.1:0-22184 GCA_017165825.1 Hepsetus odoe
TCTTCGCCAAACATAAGCAACAGTCATGTGCCCAAACAGTCCCAGTTTAGTCTCATCAGACCAAAGCACAGACTTCCGAAACTCATCTTTACCTTTCAAATGTTCATGGGCAAACCTCAGTTGGGCTGTGATGTGCCGCTCTTTGAGTAAAGGGGTTCTCCTGGTACGATGGCCCTGAAGCCCACCACGATGAAGAGCCCTCACAACTGTGTTACTTGAAACATCAACTCCAGAAGAGGCCAGGTCAGCAACAATTATCTTGGCAGATGTCTAGGGCTCCTTGCTGACATCTCTGACTATTTTCCTGTTCAGAGATTTTTAAATCTTGCTCTTACGGCCAAGGCCAGGTTTGTTTCTTACAGAATTTGTCTCCTTGTTCTTGGCAATGATGAACGTACAGCAGTTCTAGACTCTGAATCACTTGGAAATGGCAGTGTAGCCTTCCCCCTGATCATGAGCCTCTACTGTCTTCTCTCTGAGCTCCAGACTGAGTTCCTTTGTCTTTGGCATGATGAGTAACAGTATCCCTCTCATGTGTTCAGGTGCCCTGTTCCTTGGAGTCTTTTTCTGCTGATTTAATGTTGTTAGGAAGCCAGTTGACTGCATAGGTGTGGTTTCAAAGCTGATTGGTTCATTACTGTAGGTATGTTTTGAAAACAAACATTCACATGAGGCTAATATTTTTGACCACCCCATTTTTTACTATATTTGAAATAAAGCAAGCCTAAAAATGTATTTCATATTACAAAATATACCAAAAGCTACTAAATAGCACTGGTGAATGTTTGCTTATATCAAGTTTCATCAGTGCTGCAGTCACTTGGAAGAAGTTTAGAAAAATGTTCCATAATTCCTGGAGGGCTAATAATTTTGGCCTCAACTGTATATATTGCAGATTACAGTAAAAATATAACAGTAAAGAGCTAGAGGGGTAATCAAGTTATAAGGCAGTATCTTCAACCCACTAAGAGACCAATGGAACAATAAAAACATTTAAACACTGTGGTCTTGCAAACTATGTAACCCAACCATTAGGGATGCACAAGCCAGTGCTGGTCCAAGTACCGGATAAATGGGGAGGGTTACGTCAGGAAGGGTATCCAGTGCAAAACCTTTGCCAAATCAATATGCGGACAATGATACAGAATTCCATACCGGATTGGTCGAGGCCCAGGTTAACAACGACCGCCACCAGTACTGTCAGGCTACAGAAGAAGAAGAGGAATGCATGTCCAGAGGGAGGAGAAGAAAAAGAAGGGCAGGAGAGTGGAAGTGAGGGTAGGAGAATTAGCTGATATGATGGAGAGAAGGAAGGTTGATATTCTGTGTGTGAGAGACTAGATGGAAGGGTAGTGAGACCAGGTGTATTGGAGGAGGGTTTAAACTGTTCTACCATGGTGTGGATGGAAGGAGAGAAGTTATCCTGAAGAGTGTGTGAAGAGTGTTTTGGAGGTGAAGAGGGTGTTCATGAACCACCTTACCACCACTTATTTATTTTTTGCACTTCGAATTTTAGCCATAACACTGCTGCTCTTTTATACTGCCCAACAACTTGGGCTGCTTTGTTCCATAACACTGCGGCTCTCTGACAGATGAATGTACTGTCTGTTGTTGTCTGCACTTGTTTGCCTTGTCCTTTGTCTTATATCATGTCTGATGTCACCTTATGTGTAGCACCAGGGTCCTGGAGGAACATTATTTTGTTTCACTATGTACTGTGTATTTGGTTGAAATGACAAAATCCTACTTGACAGGTAGGGTGATGAGTTTGAAGCTGGAAGTTGAAGGTGTGATCATGAATGTTGTTAGTGCTTATGCTCCACAAGTTGGTTGTGAGATGGAAGAGAAAGAATTCTGGAGTGAGTTAGAGGAAGTGATAGAGAGTGTATCCAGGGGAGAGAGATTTGTGATTGGTGCAGATTTTAATGGTCATGTTGAACAGAACAGAGGAACAGAGGTGATGGGTAGGTATGGTGTCAAGGAGAGGAATGCTGAAGGTCAGAGGGTTGTAGATTTAGTGAAAATGAGGGAAATGGCTGTAATTAATACTTATTTTAGGGAGGAGCCCCTTTCTAGTGGGTTGCCCTGAGGTGCCCTTGAGCAAGGTGCCATCCCCATTGGTTTGCTCCTCCCTGCGATGGGTTGGCGACCTGTCCAGGGTTTGTCCCCTGTACTTCGCCCTATGTGTGCTGGGATGGACTCCAGCGCTCCCCCGCTAGGGACAAGCAGCCCAGAAAATGTCTGACTGACTGGATGAAGAAGTAGACAGGAGTACAAGGAGATGAAGATCAGGGTTAAGAAAGCAGTAGTGAAGGCCAAAAAAGGTGTTTGGTGAATTGCAAGAGAGGTTGGGCAGGAAGGAGGGAGAAAAGCACCTTTACAGATTAGCTAGATAGAGAGACAGATCTGGGAAAAATGTGCTGCAGGTCAGGACGATTAAAGATAGAAATGGAAACATACAGGTGAAAAGGGTGTGTTGAGCAGATGGAAGGAGTACTTTGAGTGGCTGATGAATTAAGAGAATGAGAGAAGACTGGATAATGTGAGGATAGTGAACCAGGAAGTGTGGCAAATAAGCAAAATGGAAGGGCAGCAATGAAGAGGATAAAGAATGGAAAGACTGTTGGTCTGGATGACATACCAGTGGAAGCATGTGTTTAAGAGAGATGGCAGTTGAGATTCTGACCAGATTATATAACACAATCTTAAAAAGTGAGAGGAGGCTGAGGAGTGGAGACAAAGTGTACTGGTACCGATTTTCAAGAATAAGGGTGAAGAACAGAGCTGTAGTAACTATAGTGTAACGGTGTGACCTACTCTGAATGCAGGGAGCCACACAGGGTTAGGACCCAAATGCAGTGCCTGAAGCTGCCAGGACCCAAAAAACACCAAAAAACCCAAGCACCACAAAAAACCCAAAAAACAGGTAGAAAACAAAATGCTCAAAACAGGTGGACGTTTGAGCTTGAACGTTGTAGCAAAAAAAAAGAAGAGAAACCTGAGAAACTCGGAAGGGAAGGTGCAGCGTCAGTCAGCACATCAAGCCGAGGCTCAAGGGTGCTGAACTGATGCAAACACAAAGCAAGAGCGACAGGGAAACCCGAGAGAAAACCCAAGGATCTTTACCAAATTACCGTCTGAGTCAAACAACGACCCAGCAACTCTGAATCGGTTTCTCTCCCTTTAAATAAGCCAAAGCACAGATGAACCGAATCACTGTTGATCACCGTGCCTGATTGGCAGGTCTCCCAACAGTTTGGCTCCCCCTAGTGCCCTTTCGGGATAGGGCTCTTACATATAGAGGGACCCTGCTTGGGACAAGTGGCCCAGAAAATGACTGACTGACTTACTGACAGGATGATGTATAAGAGTCGAGGAAAATGCAGGTGGATAAAGTTGTTCAGCCACAGCATGCAGTTCTGGGAAAGAGTCTTGGAAGCAGGTTAAGAAAAGAGGTGATCATTAGTGAACAGCAGTATGGTTTCATGCTAAGAAAGAGGGTTTGAAGGTGTTGATGGAGAAGTACAGAGAAGGTCAGATGGAGCTGCATTGTGCTTTTGTGGACTTGGAAAAAGCATTTGACAGAGTGCCTAGAGAGGAGTTGTGGTTTTATATTAGGGCTGTGCGACAGTTGTGACAACTGCAGTAGGAGTGATGAATGCATTTATGGTAGAGGCTGGATTACATCAAGGATCAGTGCTGAGCCCATTGCAATAGTAATGGACATGTTGACAGATGAGGTTAGACCCCATCTGGTCCCTGTGGTCGATGATGTTTGCGGTTGATATTGTGATCTGTAGTTAGAGTAAAATAAAATCATGATTTTGAGAATCTGCATTTTTCTGTACTGTTCCAAAGTTTTCTGATTTGGTAAGTAGGCGAACAGTTTAAATGACAGTAGACGATCTTCAGTGTGTTCACCTTCAAGTCAAGTCAAGTCAAGTAGGATTTTATTGTCATTTCAGCCATATACACAGTACACAGTGAAACGAAATAACGTTCCTCCAGGACCCTGGTGCTACACACAAGACAAGACACAAGACAAACACAAGACAACATAAGACACAACACGGGGCAACAAGTGCGGACAAGACAGACAAGACAGACAACAACAGACGGCACGACAGACAGTACATTCATCCGTGGAAGGCTGCAGTGTTGTGGAACAAAGCAGCCCAGGCACATTATGGTGTATGTAGTGTGGTGGAGCGGTGTTACTGTATTTAAAGTGCAAGAGTGCAACACGAGATAAATAAATAAATACAGAATGAAAAGTGGAGGAAGTGGTGGGTGAAGTGGTGGGTTTAAGAGTTCAAGCTATTGGTGGGTTTTAAGAGTCCATGATATTGGTGGTTCCAGAGTTCAACAGTCTGATGGCCAGGGGGAAGAAACTATTTCCCATCCTGGAAGTGGAGGCCCGTATGCTGCGGAACCTTTTCCCGGATGGCAGGAGGGAGAAGAGAGTGTGGGACGGGTGGGAGGGATCATCCACAATGCTGGTTGCTTTGCGGATGCAGCGAGCGGTGAAAATGTCCTGTACAGAGGGCAGAGAGACCCCGATGATCTTCTCAGCTGTTCTCACTACCCGTTGTAGGGACTTGTGGTCTAAGACGTTGCAATTCCTGTACCAGGCAGTAATGCAGCCGCTCAGGATGCTCTCGATGGTTCCTCTGTAGAAGATGGTGAGGATGGAAGGTGGGAGATGGGCTTTCCTCAGTCTGCGCATGAAGTAGAGGCGCTGCTGGGCTTTCTTTGTGATGGAGCTGGTGTTGAGGGACCACGTGAGGTTGTCGGTGATGTGAACACCAAGAAACTTGGTGCTCTGGACCAACTCCACAGGTGAGGTGTTGATGATAAGTGGAGTGTGGTCCCGACGTGATCTCCTGAAGTCAACAACCATCTCTTTAGTCTTGTCGACGTTCAGAGACAGGTTGTTGGTTCTGCACCAGTCCGTCAGCTCTTGTATCTCCTCTCTGTAAGCTGCCTCGTCTCCACCGCTGATCAGACCCACCACGGTTGTATCATCAGCGAATTTGATGATGTGGTTCGAGCTGTGCTTGGCTGCACAGTCGTGGGTCATCAGTGTGAACAGCAGTGGGCTGAGCACACAGCCCTGGGGGGCTCCTGTGCTCAGTGTGATGGTGTTGGAGGTGCTGCTACTGATCCTGACTGACTGGGGTCTCCCAGTCAAGAAGTCCAGGATCCAGTTACAGAGGGAGGTGTTCAGGCCCAGCAGCCTCAGCTTCTCGCTCAGGTGCTGAGGGATGATGGTGTTGAATGCTGAACTGTAGTCGATGAACAGCATTCTGACGTAACTGTCCTTTCTGTCAAGATGAGAAAGGGCCAGATGGAGGGTGGTGGAGATTGCATCGTCCGTTGAACGGTTGGGACGATATGCAAACTGCAGGGGGTCTAGTGAGGAGGGGATCTGGGACTTGATGTGCCTCATGACCAGCTTCTCGAAGCACTTCATGAGCACCTCTGACCTTTTCACCAAAATGGTTAATATTTGAGCCCATTTTGTCTGAAGATATCAATTATACTACACAGATTAAAAAGGGTTTATGAAGCATGAACAAATGCATCATGTTATTTCTTTTACTTTGTAGTGGAGCCGAAGATCAGGATCAAGTCAGAACATCGAGCCAGTGGAGATCATCCAGCCATGCTGAGCTGCAGTGCGTACGACTTCTACCCCCCCGCCATCGATATATACTGGCTGAGAGACGGTAAGAAGGAGACCGGTGGTGTGACCTCCACTGATGAGATGGCTGAAGGAGACTGGTACTACGAGATCCACTCCCACCTAGAGTACACACCTAAATCTGGAGAGAAGATCTCCTGTGTGGTGGAACATGTCAGCTCCACAAAACCGATCATCACTGACTGGGGTGAGAATAAAGAATCAGAATATTACACTCTGTAACAGCCTTTACTGACAACCTGGAATGAAGGACTCTAAACAGGAAGCTCCAGAGGAACATGGTGAAGTGTGTGGGTGGATGAGTGAATAAGAGAGGAGATCCTCCACACTCATCCATCCCCTAATTCAGTGACACAGAGAGGGAATGAGCAGCCTGAACATCTGATGATCAAAATATCAAGTGTGAAAGATATTATTGTCTGTCTCAATTTATTCCATGACTCCACCAATCGACACCAGTTTTCATTTAAAAAATAGTTGCAGCTCTAGATCTTTGTGAGAGGCTGAGAACTGTGACTGTCACTGCTCAACCTACCCGTTACCCCACCTTTAGTTTAAACTCAAACACAGACGGACCAATCATAGCTCAGCAACATGTTGGACAAACCCTCAGAACCTCACTGTGGGGGAACTGTTACAGTCTCCCTGAACATCAAGAATCTGGAACAGGAAATGAGAGTTTATCCTCTTCCAAATCCCAGGTGTAGTTATAATGTAGCTGAACTGTATCTGAACAGGATGGACAGATTCAGAGATGATGAGTGTGAACAGACACTAAAATGAATTAAAGGTCTAACGATATCACAATGGTGGACAGATTGTATTACAGGTATCTACCTGTCTATAAATGATTCTGTTCAGAAAATCATTTCTGTGGTTCTAAATGAAAACTAATGTTAATATTTGTGTTCGCACAGATCCATCTCTTCCTGAATCTGAGAAGAACAAAGTCGCTATCGGGGCTTCAGGGCTGGTCCTGGGGATCGTTCTCTCAGCTGCTGGATTCATCTACTACAAGAAGAAATCCTTGGGTCAGTGGAGATGAGAGGGAGAGAGTAATGACTGATGATGAGTCTGAACCGTGATCATCAATATTATTTACCATAAAATGATTGGTTTGTTTTACAGGGAGGATCCTGGTGCCCAGCTAGGAGCAGGTAAGCTGCAGAACTGATTGATGCTTTTAACTGAAATTGTTCAACAGATTTGTTCATTAAACTTGATTAAATAGTTAACTCTTAAACTTTTCTCTGAACTTGTGCAGGTTCCTGTGTTCAGACTGTGTTCAGGCTCCACTTATGGAGGTTCCCAGCCTGGAGTCTTTAACAGATTTTGGGCAGCGGTGGCGTGGTGGTAAGGGAGTTTGGCCACAGGATCGGAAGATTGTGGGTTCAAACCCCTTACCAGTAGGTTTCCCTGAGGTACCCTTGAGCAAGGTACCATCCCCGTCACTGCTCCCCGGGCACTTTCAATAGATGCCCACTGCTGCACGGTGTTCGAGTGCATGTGTTAAATGTTAAATGTGACCTCGCAATGACAAGGGTTGCCACTTTCACTTCACTTTCATTTGAAGAACAATAATGAATCATGAACAGATGTTTTATTCCTTTTCTTATTCGAACCTTCATTAAAAGCAAGATGCTGTTCTTCATTTGTGTTTTTATTTTTTGACTGAGAGTATAAATGACATTAATTCTAACACTTGAGTTCATTAATGGTTTTCTAGGCTGATTGTAGTAGACGTGTTACAGGAAGTAGACGTGTTACAGGACTGTTCAGTGTTGTCATGAATTAATCTGACCTGGTCTCACTGTAAAGTGCTTGAAGGGTGAAAAAATGATTTATTTTTCTTTCCTAATTATTCTGATGCTCTTCACTGTGTTTACACTTTCACAGACTAGTTTCATAGGAATGTTCTTCTATTTACAGACAATCTGTTAACTTTTTTCGCTTTAAGGTGGAATTTGCTCCTGATTTTGTTTGTTTTTTCTACTCTCTGGGCCAAACTTTTCTTAATTATTATTTCAGTTTCTTCATTTGAGTCACTCAAACCTCAAAGAGCTCCTCATTCAGACGGAGACTCAATCACAGTTCAGTGTTTCAGACAAACGTCCGACCTGCTGTTCAAGAGCAGCTGTAAGCAGGACTGAGTCTTAAACCAGGTCCTCAGGACTTCTTAATGAGCTGGACTTAATTTTGGGAGAATTATTAGAGATGTATTTTAGAGATGTAATTTTATGGAGAAAGTTTTTTGAGGGTGGACAATCTCACCAGAATGACTTCTGTTTCCAGATTACAGGGCCAACCTGGAACAGCTTGAGGTTCAGGGTTTTGCTCAGGAACCCGCTGGTGTTGGGGCTGGAGGTGGGTTTGAACCTGTGACCTCTTGGTCCGTAGGCAGGTATCAGTAGATCCCCAGAACTCCATGTCAATCACTCACGACTTTACTTAAATATGATTTCATGAATCTTACAATGTACACAGCTTCTATAAATTAACTGAAATTATATATACATTAAATATTATAAATAAACAGTATCAAGGGCAAAACCTGCTTAACATTTAAAATATTCCAAATATGCATTTTACAAAGTCCAACTAAAGAAACAAGAGAAAGCTCACATTCAACCAATGAGTGAGTGTGTGAGTGTTATTATTGTACACAGACGTGTCTGATTCTCATCACTGTTTGAAAATCTTGATTCCATTTGTGATGAGTCAACTATAAAAAAAATATGAGGCTAAGCTTTTATTTACATATATAATCTCTCATCATATTTTTATTTTGGGCTGAACAAAACAAGTATATAAATTATATTTTTTCAAAATAAACAGAATAATGAAAAGCCTGTGTTGAGAAGAGTGTTTAAACCTATTTAAAGTATTTATGTTCAGTAATCAGTTCAGTGATCACCATAATTCATCCATCCATTCTGTGAGTATTGAGGTGATCAATGTTCAGCTCCACAAACACAAACAAACTGACCAGTTCTAGTTTAGGAGAGTCAGTGTAATCAATTAAACCACAAATATGAACCAGTCAGACCAGCATGGAACTGGTCCCCACTGTGTCTGAACTACTCTCACCTCTACAGCCAATGGAAGAGCAGGAAGGGTCAAAAGTCCAAGTTCAAAAGCAAAATGAATCGTTTTCACTGACCTGACAGTGTATCAGCTCTTCCTAATGGTTTAACATCACTGTGTCCAGTTTACCACAAACTTTTACAGATTAGTACTGAAAATACAAAACAGTTATTTAAAAGTGATTGAAAGTGTGGGGCAGCGGTGGCCTAATGGTGAAGGAGTCGCCCTGCATCGGAAGATTGTGGGTTCGATTCCCTCACAAGTAGGTTGCCCTGAGCTACCCCTGAGCAAGGTACCGTCCCAGTCACTGCTCCCTGGACGCTTTCAAAAGCTGCCCCCTGCTGCACAGTGTTTGCATGGGTTAAAAGCAGAGGTCCAATTTCATTGTGGTTCACGCTTGCTGTGCTGTGACCTTGCAGTGACAAGGGTTTTCACTTTCACCTCACTTTAAAGTGGAGTTCATCTGTAGAACCTTTGTAAAGAAGAAAGCACAGCTATTGGTTCTAGTTTTGGAGAGGTGAGGTGAACCAGCCACAGACCCATCAAACCCATCAAACCAGTCCAGAACGGTCTCTGCTGAGTCTGAAACTCTCTGAACCAATGAGAGCACAGGAACAGTGCTGTTATCAGTCTGTGGGTAAAGATAATACTGAGTTCTGAATATGAAGAGGATCTATACGGGCTTAGAGACGACAAAACTCAAAAAAACAAACCCAAAAGTACAGAAATAGTTTTAAAATATTGTATTTGTACATATAAATAAACATTGTTGCTTAAAATACTCTTGCTGACCCGGTAGACGGTGTACTTTCATAAAAAAAATTCTTTGGATCTTTTGGCTTCAGACTCATAAATTGGCACTGTTGAACTTATTGGTGGAAATGTTCTTATTTTACCTTTGATTTTTCCCAATTTTATCCACGTGACAGTCACAGCTGATGTTTCTCACCTGGTAGATTACTGTAAACTTAACTATGAAAGAACCGATTGTACACTTCTTTAAACTAAACTGTAAAATGTATCTAAATGAAATTGACACTTATTACTGGTATTTATTTTTGCTCTCTGCACTTTTACTAAAACACTGCTGCTCCATATTGCCAGTAACATGTGCTGCTGCATCTCCACAAAACCCAGGCTGGCCTGGTTGGAGCTCAAACTCAAGCAGGGGCAGCGGTGGCCTAGTGGTAATGGAGTTGCCCCAGCATCAGAAGATTGTGGGTTCGAGTTCCTCACCAGTAGGTTGCCCTGAGGTACCCTTGAGCAAGGTACCGTCCCCGTCACTGCTCCCCGGGCGCTTTCAATAGCTGCCCACTGCTGCACGGTGTTTGCATGGGTTAAATGCAGAGATCCAGTTTCGTTGTGGTTCACTGTGTGCTGTGACCTCACAATGACAAGGTCTTTCACTTTAAAGACTTGTTTAACAAAATTAAAAGAACTTAAGAAAACATAATATAGATTTTATATAGATAGAATAGATTTTCTCTTGGTCGACTAAAGGAACTCACGTGTTGTTAACTGTACTTCAGAGAACACTGGATTATTTTATGATCAAAGCGTCTCTGCTGTGTGTAAAACAGTGGAACCTGGTGGAAAACTAACCATTTAATGAAGCCTTTACTGTAAATTTAAACTCAGGATTATAAAAGTTTAGAGGCTGACAGTGAGGATCAGTCTCTAAACCCACATGACCAACAACCCTGACTCTCCAGTTCTAGTTTTGGAGAGTCAGTATGAATCAAATTAAAGCAGGAAAAACACTGGGTCATCAGTCTCTGGGGAAGTAAGAGTAGATTCTTCCTGGTGTTCTGTCATGAGGTCAATTTTCATTAAGACAGTGACAGATGGAGGAATCTGAACAGGCTCTGATTGGATATTGGTAAAAGCCTGGCAAAATTGTATATACAATATAAAATTATTATTTATATAGTCTGTTAGTTATCTTATATATTATGTATATAATATATAGATGTATTGTTACCAATAATATCTTCTTCTTCGTCTTCTTTCGGCTGCTCCTGTTTAAGGCTCGCCACTGTGGATCACCCGTTTCCATTTCTGTTACTGTCACGGATGAGGTGTTTTGGGCACGATAGAGGGCACTCTGTTCTGACTGGGCACACCTGAGCCTTTAATGAAGGCACAGGTGTGCCTCATTGGGGCTGACTATTTAAGCCCCAATGAGTCAGAACAGAGCGCGGCTCATTAGTTAGGCTCAGCCTACACTCTATGGTGGTTTTGGTATTTGGTAATCTGGTGTTCTTGGTTTAGGCTGCAGTTCCCTTGTTTTAGTTAGGACTGCAGTCCTTGTTTCTTGTTTTTGTAAATATAGTTAATAAAGTTATAACCCAAACTCCTGGCTCAGCGTTGGCGTCCTCCCTGCACCCCGCCACCGTTAAAGTTACCAATAATATATTCAGTACTGTGCAAAAGTTTTAGGCAGGTGTGAAAAAAATGCTGTAAACAAAGAACGCTTTCAGAAATATAAATAATGATTGTTATTTTGATCAATTTACAAAATGCAAAGTGAGCGAACAAAAGAAAAATCTAAATCAAATCAATATTTGGTGTTACTACCTTTTGCCTTCAAACCAGCATCAGTTCTTCTAGGTACACTTGCACACAGTCAGGGATTCTGTAGGATTATAGTCGGTGTCTGATCAACCAGTTTTACCAAACAGGTACTGATGAACATCAATGTCACACGGAGGTTGAAACACAGCCATGTTTGGAACGACCGACCAGCCGAGTTCCTTCAAAAACTTTGTGCAAGTGTACCTAGAAGAACTGATGCTGTTTTGAAGGCAAAGGGGGGTCACACCAAATATTGATTTGATTTAGATTCTTTTTTGTTCATTCACTGCATTTTGTTGATTGATGAAACCTCTGCATTTAACCCATGCAACTATTGAAAGCAACCAGGGAGCAGTGACGGTACCTTGCTCAAGGGTATCTCAGGGCAACCTACTTGGAAGGGGTTTGACCCCACAATTTTCCGACCCTGCGGTCAGCTCCCTAACCACTGGGCCACCACTGCCCTGATAAAAAGAATAATTAATTCATTCAATGGGCCAAAAAATACTTTCTTTCTGTTTTCTTCAGTCTCATGGTGATTATTCCAAGCATGACTGGATTATTCTTATAAAATGACCCAAATACCTAAACTTTACAGACAATACTACATTATATTATAAGCATATAAACAACGTGTTCCTTTAATTGTTCTGAAATTTGTTTATTTAGAGAAAACAAGTGAACACTGTATATTTACAAAGTATTCTCTGAGCAGTTCTAGTTTACACTCCATTAATCTTATTTAAAATAGTACATTTTATCAAGAATACATGAAACCCTCTGTGTCCACATTTCTGTAATGGACCGGCGACCTGTCCAGGGTTTTGTTCCCTTTCTTTCTAAGAGAACCGTGATTGGTTCCAGCACCACCTGCCATCTTGCTCAGGATGAACAGTTAAAGGAATAAAGAACAGAGAGAGAGAGATTGTGTTCACATTTTAACCTTAAAATAATTTATCAGACATGTTGAGGTTTATTTATGAGGAAAGTATTTTATTTGTTTTATATAAGCAATAAAACATTTTCAGAAGTGTAGTTCTTACTGAGGGGCAGCGGTGGCCTAGTGGTTCGGGTGTTGGCCACATGATTGGAGGATCGGGGGTTCGAACCCCTTCCCAATGGGTTGCCCTGAGGTACCCTTGAGAAAGGTGCCGTCCCCGTCCTGCTCCTCCCTGCGATGGGCTGGCGACCTGTCCAGGGTGCGTCCCTTGCCCTGTGTGTGCTGGGTTGGACTCCAGCGCGACCCCATTTGGGAAAAGCGGCAGAAAATGGATGGATAGTTAATTTCTTACCTTGTGCTTTTTGTTTTGTACTTTTTAAATCTCTATCAACACTGGTGCTGAGTTCATATTAAACTCCTGTTCAGTGCAGTATTGATCTGATATACTGGGTGGAATTAGACTCTGAAGTTCTCCAGGAGACTGATAGTGTAACTCACTTCCTGCACTCTCATTGGCTCCCTTGGTGAGAAAGGTTCGGTGACTCGTCTAGACTGGTCTGATCAGCTTCATGATATTCTTCTAAACTGGAACTCAGTTGTGTTTTGTTTGTCATGGCAGTTCTGAAATTTAAAGCTTCCATTATTTGAGGGAGCAGCTGAAATGTCACATAACAGAAACCTGTAAGCACATTTATTTACCATATTCCACACACAGGTGTGTATCCCACAGGTGTGTATTCCACAGGTGTGTATCCCACAGGTGTGTATTCCATAGGTGTGTATTCCACAGATGCATAATTAGAGGTGGCCTGATCCCACACACCCCACCCTGAATACAGGCTTCCACTGCGCTGCGCTGTTAAGAAATCCAAACATTATTTGTTCTGTTAACACTCATCACTGAATCAGACTCAGATCTCTTTCTGCAGCAGTTTCTGAAATTTCCTGTTAAAGAAATTAATTAGTAACTGTAATTGTATTTACTCTACAAAAAACATTTAAAAAGACCCTCCGTACTGTCAGGATGTGGTGTTGTAAACTGGACACCAACGCAGAGCCGAGAGCTTCGACTAGAATTTTGTTAGATGAAAAGGTAAAACAGTTCTACAACACGTTTCCATTAACACAGATTAATCATGCTGGTCTGACTGGGATTATAACAGATAAAATAAGGGCACAAAGCTCCAGGGATCTGTTTCACATGTTTAGTAAAGGAGATGTGAAATGATCACAGCAGGGTTTACGGTGGATGAAGAGACTAAATCTAAACCTGGGAATCCTCAACATCTGTCTCCTGATCCTGAAAAGACCACAGCGTACAAAACAGCCGACGCTACCACAGAGTCATAAAATGTCCTCATGAGATGTTTGTTTACTCCAAAGGACCTCAGCTGCCTTAGCAGGTGGAGACGACTCAGGCCCTTTTTGTACAGAGCAGTAGTGTTGGTGGACCAGTCCAGTTTATTGTTGATGTGGACACCCAGGTATTTGTACTCCTCCACCATTTCAATGCACAAACCCTGGATGTCCACCGGTGTAATAGGGGGAGACTTCCTGCGAAAGTCAATCACCAGCTCCTTCGTCTTGCTGGGATGGTGGTTGTGGTTCTGTGTGTTCTGTGTTTCAGTCACAACGTCACTACACTGACCATTCTTTACCGGCTCCTGCTCTCCACCAACCACAACACTGGATATCGGTGGAACCCGCCTCCTCCACCGATCACAGCGGTCCGTCCGCGGAGACAGCGCTGTGCACCAATCAAAGTTATCCGTCCGCGGAGACCCCGCCCTATGTGAAGCACATCGAAAACAAAGAAAAAAGGGGCGATCCCTCGAGGAAGAGGCTTCGTTTGCGCCCCTTTCTTCACAGCGGTCCATCCGCGGAGACAGCGCTGTGCACCAATCAAAGCGATCCGTCCGCGGAGAACCCGCCCTATGTGAAGCACGTCGAAAACAAAGAAAAAAGGGGCGATCCCTCGAGGAAGAGGCTTCGTTTGCGCCCCTTTCTTTACCGGCTCCTGCTCTCCACCAACCGCAACGCTGGATAACGGTGGAACCCGCCTCCTTCACCAATCACAGCGCCCCGTCCGCGAAGACAGCGCCGCGCTCCAATCACAGCGCCCCGTCCGCGAAGACAGCGCCGCGCTCCTATCACAGCGCCCCGTCCGCGAAGGAAGCGCCAAACAGAGGAGCTACGGTAAAGAAGTCTCCCTGCACAGCTAATGGAGGCGTTATGGTAAAGAATTCTCCCTGCTCAGAGGAGCCGTTTCGGGTAAGAGAACTAACCTCAAGAATCCAGGAATTAGAACATGAACTACAGGAATCTCAGAAGGTCTGGCTGTCTGTTCTGGGCACAGAAAGACAGAACAAAAACATTTTAGTTGAGCAGCTCCAGGAAATGGAGGCTGAGCTCCTCACCAAGGATCAAGAACTCGGTACACGAAGTCAGGATCTGGCTGCCTTGAAAACAAAGTGTAAAAAGTTGGAGGATGACAACGCCTCTCTTCAGGCTGTTATACCCCAGCTGCAGGTGAGCCAACACTTTCAAGTATATTCCCTTATGGAGGAACTAGCTACAGTAAATGAGGAACTTCAGGAAAAGCAGGCTAGGTACCTAGAACGTGGGAACACAGCCAGCGTGAATAACAATAACACAGTGGAAATAAACGCTTCCTGCATCCTGCAACCGGGAGGTCGACCAAGAAGGCCCTTTGCAGCGAGGAGTGGCATCAAGGAGTCGACCCCCAAACCCAGCACCACTAACCAGTCTGCTGCCCTGAAGAAGGAGCAGCTCCAGGTTAGTGGGAAGTTTAGAAAGAAGGTTCGAGTACAGATGAAAATCGAACATGAGGCTGCAGTAACCCTTCAGGCGCAGGTGAGGAGACACATGAGCAGAAAGTACTACCTGAAGCTACTGTGGGCAGCCAAGATTGTTTAACAATATAGAGCTAACAAGATGATGAAGCAAGAAATGAAGTCTTTGAAGGAGAAAAAAATGGCTGCTGTTGTTCTGCAAGCTGCATTCCGAGGGATGAAGACAAGACAGACTCCAGGCTGCCACTACGATACAATGTGCTTACAGGGCTCACTGTGCTCGGACACGATATTTATGCATCAAACATACTGTTGTTGCAATCCAGCTGAGGTATCGTTCCACACTTGATGCCAGAAAACAGAGAGAGGAATTTTTGAAATTGTGCTCTGCTGCAATGTTCCTGCAAGCCTGCTTCAGAGGTCAGAGGGTCAGAAAGGAGGTGATCCTGCACCATCAGGCAGCTTCCCTGATTCAGGCTGCGTTCAGAAGACACAGGGAAGTAGTAAAGTATCAGGCCATAAGGGTGTCAGCCATCAGCAATCAAAGACATTTTCGGTCCTACATTAAGGGTAAATTTGAACATGAAAGATTCCAGGTGTTGAGAAGGTCTGCGATACACATCCAGGCGACTTTTAGAGGTTATTCGGTTCGAAAGAAGGTTTATGCTATGCACAAAGCTGCTACCATTATTCAGGCTGCAGTGAGAGTGCGCCAGCAAAGATCTGTCTTCAAGAGACAACACTGGGCAACAAGTGTTCGTCAGAGGAGGTTCGGAAGGTGGAGACTTGGACTTCAACAAGGACAGAGGTATCAGAAGAGTAAACATGTTGCAATTCGCTTGCCAAAGTCATTCAGAGGAAAGCAGGTGAGGGATCTGGCCATACGGATCAGAGCGGCGAGGACAATCCAATCCCACCTCGGTGGTGAACAGATCAACTGCAGGAATGTTCGGATTGCTGAACAGGAGGAGTTGCTGACAGAACTCTACCAGCAGCTGACCGAAAAAGCCTCTATGCCACAGGTGCATCCCTCGGTCGCGAACGAAGGGTTGAGGCACAGGGAAGGGAGCACCTGTCTGCTTTCACAGCTGGAGGGGACCAAGGGACTCTTGTTCAGTCGTCAAGGGGAGATCAACACCAGGGAAACAGAAGGAAAAGAAAAAGCTCTAGCTCAAGACAAAGGTGAGCGTCATGGAAACAGCAGCAAATTCAGAGAAGAGAGAGAGGTCTCCAGAATAAAGGTACAAGCTGTGATGGTTTTCCAAAGAGAGGGGCTGGGGAAAACATATAACAAAGAAACCAAACTGTAAGCCAGGCAACGAGGAGAGTTGAGACTCCAACCGTTCAGGAGAAACTGGAGACTAAAATAGCCACTATGGAAGAACAGCTGAAGCAGACCAGAGCAGAGCTGAGACGGGTGCAGGACCACAACGTTGCTCTGCAGGCTGAACTGAGAGAAGCCCGTTGTGAGGCCAGTAAGCTCACCGAGCTAGAAAAGCAGGTCAGAGGTATGGAAGTAAAATTGGCAATCGTCGAATCTTGACTCACTTCACCGACAACAGTGCATGCTGGAACCCAGGTGGTGAATGCCAAAACGGAGCAGATGAAGAACAGTCCAATGGAGAAGCAGGTAAAGATTCCAGAGGTAGAGCAGCTGCATTATGACTCCCCACCTTCTATTTACCCTCGCAATTCAGCAGACCCAGAACAAGGTGGCTCGTGGAGGAATCCAAGTGGAACTTCTCATAGTGGAACCAGGAGCTGGGAAACTGCGTCACTGGGCCCCAAGCGGCCGGGAAGTATGATCAACAGGAGGAAAAAGGCAAAAGACATCAGCAATAACCAGTTCAAGAAAGTGAATGAAGACTTCTGCACTGTAGATTCGGGGAGGAGAGACGTGAGGAACAAGGCTGACAGGGGTTGGAAGCAGAGTTCGGACTCTTTGAAAAGGACTTCCTCTTTGAATCCCGTAACGTCTGTAGTTAGCTCTCTTTCAGGTTCAGTCAAGTCCAGGTGTTCCACGGAGTCAGGCGATGCCTCCAGGGACTTCAGGGTCGAGTTCAGGCACCAGTCAAAAGGGTGGACTGAACTGCTGGGATTCTTCTCACCACCACCAGCTGCCTAGACATGACTGGTCGGCGATCCCTTTTGTGTTTTTTGTGAACCTGACCGTATGTCCCAACAAGGGACTTTTGTTTTTGTGAAGTTTTGTTGTTCTTGGCCTCCCCCCCAGAGGTTCGGCTATGTCTTGGCACTTCGGGAGCCGCGCCTTTGGGGGGGGGGATGTTAAACTTGTGGGATGTTGATGTGGTCAGTTAATCTTGTGGGATGTTGATCAGGTCAGTTGATCTGGTCAGTTAAACTTGTGGGATGTTGATCAGGTCAGTTGATCTGGTCAGTTAAACTTGTGGGATGTTGATCTGGTCAGTTTAACTTGTGGGATGTTGATCTGGTCAGTTTAACTTGTGGGATGTTGATCTGGTCAGTTAATCTTGTGGGATGTTGATCTGATCCATTAATCTTGTGGGATGTTGATGTGGTCAGTTAATCTTGTTGGATGTTGATCAGGTCAGTTGATCAGGTCAGTTAAACTTGTGGAATGTTGATGTGGTCAGTTAATCTTGTGGGATGTTGATCAGGTCAGTTGTTCTGGTCAGTTAAACTTGTGGGATGTTGATCAGGTCAGTTGAACTGGTCAGTTAAACTTGTGGGACGTTGATCAGGTCAGTTGAACTGGTCAGTTAAACTTGTGGGATGTTGATCTGGTCAGTTAAACTTGTGAGATGTTGATGTGGTCAGTTAAACTTGTGAGATGTTGATGTGGTCAGTTAAACTTGTGGGATGTTGATGTGGTCAGTTAATCTTGTGGGATGTTGATCTGGTCAGTTAAACTTGTGGGATGTTGATCTGGTCAGTTAAAGTTGTGGGATGTTGATCAGGTCAGTTGATCTGGTCAGTTAAACTTGTGGGATGTTGATCTGGTCAGTTAAACTTGTGGGATGTTGATCAGGTCAGTTGATCTGGTCAGTTAAACTTGTGGGATGTTAATGTGGTAAATTAATCTTGTTGGATGTTGATCAGGTCAGTTGATCAGGTCAGTTAAACTTGTGGGATGTTGATGTGGTCAGTTAAACTTGTGGGATGTTGATCTGGTCAGTTGATCTTGTGGGATGTTGATCTGGTCAGTTAATTTTGTGGGATGTTGATCTGGTCAGTTAAAGTTGTGGGATGTTGATGTGGTCAGTTAATCTTGTGGGATGTTGATGTGGTCAATTAAAGTTGTGGGATGTTGATGTGGTCAATTAAAGTTGTGGGATGTTGATCTGGTCAGTTAAAGTTGTGGGATGTTGATGTGGTCTGTTAATCTTGTGGGATGTTGATCTGGTCAGTTAAAGTTGTGGGATGTTGATCTGGTCATTTAATTTTGTGGGATGTTGATCTGGTCAGTTAATCTTGTGGGATGTTGATCTTGGGGGATGTTGATCTGGTCAGTTAATTTTGTGGGATGTTGATCTGGTCAGTTAATCTTGGGGAATGTTGATCTGGTCAGTTAATTTTGTGGGATGTTGATCTGGTCAGTTGATCATTGGGGATGTTGATCTTGTCAGTTAAGAAGTTGGGGGATTTAGTCTGGTCAATTAAAGGATTGTGGGATGTTGATCTAGTCCAGTTGATCTTGGGGATGTTGATCTGGTCAGTTGATCTTGTAGTCTGGTCAGTTAAAGTTGTAGGATGTTGATGTGGTCAGTTGATCTTGGGGGATTGATGATCAGTCAGTTAAAGTTGCGGGATGTTGATGGTCAGTTAGTTGATCTTGGGGGATGTTGATCTGGTCAGTTAAAGTTGTGGGATGTTGATGTGGTCAGTTGATCTTGGGGGATGTTGATCTGGTCAGATGATCTTGTGGGATGTTGATCTGGTCAGTTAAAGTTGTGGGATGTTGATGTGGTCAGTTAATCTTGTGGGATGTTGATGTGGTCACTTAAAGTTGTGGGATGTTGATGTGGTCAATTAAAGTTGTGGGATGTTGATCTGGTCAGTTAAAGTTGTGGGATGTTGATGTGGTCAGTTAATCTTGTGGGATGTTGATCTGGTCAGTTAACTTGTGGGATGTTGATCTGGTCAGTTTAACTTGTGGGATGTTGATCTGGTCAGTTAATCTTGTGGGATGTTGATCTTGGGGAGTTGATCTGGTCAGTTAATTTTGTGGGATGTTGATCTGGTCCAGTTAATCTTGAGAATGTTGATCTGGTCAGTTAATTTTGTGGGATGTTGATCTGGTCAGTTGATCATTGGGGATGTTGATCTTGTCAGTTAAAGTTGGGGGATTTTGATCTGGTCAATTAAAGTTGTGGGATGTTGATCTGGTCAGTTGATCTTGGGGATGTTGATCTGGTCAGTTGATCTTGTGATCTGGTCAGTTAAGTTGTGGGATGTTGATGTGGTCCAGTTGATCTTGGGGATGATGATCTGGTCCAGTTAAAGTTGCGGGGATGTTGATGGTCAGTTGATCTTGGGGATGTTGATCTAGTCAGTTCATGTAGGATGTTGATGTGGTCAGTTGATCTTGGGGGATGATGATCTGGTCAGTTAAAGTTGCGGGATGTTGATCTGGTCAGTTAAAGTTGTGGGATGTTTATCTGGTCAGTTAATTTTGTGGGATATTGATCTAGTCATTGATCTTGTGGGATGTTGATCTGGTCAGTTAAAGTTGTGGGATGTTGATCAGGTCAGTTGATCTGGTCAGTTAAAGTTGTGGGATGTTGATCTGGTCAATTAAAGTTGTGGGATGTTGATCTGGTCAGTTGATCTTGGGGCATGTTGATCTGGTCAGATGATCTTGTGGGATGTTGATCTGGTCAGTTAAAGTTGTGGGATGTTGATCTGGTCAGTTGATCTTGGGGGATGTTGATCTGGTCAGTTGATCTTGTGGGATGTTGATCTGGTCAGTTAAAGGATTGTGGGATGTTGATCTGGTCAGTTGATCTTGGGGGATGTTGATCTGGTCAATTCAGTTGTGGAGATGTTGATCTGGTCAGTTGATCTTGGGGATGTTGATCTGGTCAGATGGAGTCTTGTGGATGTTGATCTGGTCAGTTAAAGTTGTGGGATGTTGATGGTCAGTTAGTCTTGAGATCTTGATCTGGTCAGTTGATCTTGTGGGATGTTGATCTGGTCAGTTAAACTTGTGGGATGTTGATCTGGTCAGTTGATCTTGGGGATGTTTATCTGGTCAGTTAAGTTGTGGGATGTTTATCTGGTCAGTTAATCTTGTGGGATGTTGATCTGGTCAGTTGATCTTGTGGGATGTTGATCTGGTCAGTTAAGATTGTGGGATGCTGATCTGGTCAGTTAGTCTTAGAGGATTGATCTTGTCAGTTAAAGTTGTGGGATGTTGATCTGGTCAGTGAAGTTGTGGGATGTTGATCTGGTCAGTTGATCTTTGGGGATGTTGATCTGGTCAGATGATCTTGTGGGATGATCTGGTCAGTTAAAGTTGTGGGATGATCTGTCAATTGATCTTGGGGATATTGATCTGGTCAGTTGATCTTGTGGGATGTTGATCTGGTCAAGTTAAAGTTGTAGGATGTTGATCCCTGGTCAATTGATCTTGGGGATGTTGATCTGGTCAGTTAAGTTGTAGGATGTTTATCTGGTCAGTTAATTTTTGTGGGATGTTGAATACAGATTGATTGATCTTGTGGGATATTGATCTGGTCAGTTAAAGTTATTAGAATGTTGATCTTAGTCAGTTGATCTTGGGGATGTTGATCTGGTCAGTTAAAGGATTGTAGGATGTTGATCTGGTCAGTAAGTTGTGGGATGTTGATCTGGTCAGTTGATCTTGTGGGATGTTGATCTGGTCAGTTGATCTTGTGGGATGTTGATCTGGTCAGATGATCTTGTGGGATGTTGATCTGGTCAGTTAAGGTTGTGGGATGTTGATCTGGTCAGTTGATCTTGGGGGATGTTGATCTGGTCAGTTAAAGTTGTGGGATGTTGATCTGGTCAATTAAAGTTGTAGGATGTTGATCTGAGTCCAGTTGATCTTGGGGGATGTTGATCTGGTCAGATGATCTTGTGGGATGTTGATCTGGTCAGTTAAAGTTGTGGGATGTTGATCTGGTCAGTTGATCTTGTGGGATGTTGATCTGGTCAGTTGATCTTGTGGGACGTTGATCTGGTCAGTTAAAGTGGGATGTTGATCTTGGGGGATGTTTATCTGGTCAGTTGATCTTGGGGGATGTTGATCTGGTCAGTTAAAGTTGTGGGATGTTGATCTGGTCAGTTGATCTTGGGGGATGTTGATCAGTGTCCACTGTTTTGGTCTTGATGAAATTAACAACAGGGGCACTAAAGGGTCCACAATGAGACGACCCCAAACACAGGAACGGTTCTGCCGCTGGAGGACACACACATTTAGTCCCTCCTCGTCTTTTTTTGACTGCTTTTCAGTACTTTTGTGTTTGACTCAAGTCAGTGTCACTACTGGTAGCATGAGGAGAAGGGTCTGGAGAAGCAGCTGAGAAGCTTGATTCTAATGCTTTAGCCTACCTCTCAACTTTTTTTTTTTTTTTGCAGCGGTAGAATAAACACAAGCTTTAAGCAAGCTCAGGAGACTAAAACTAAAGCTGGAGGAAGAAGCCTGGGGAGGAAGCTCACAGGACCCAAACCCACAACCTTCTGATGATATGTCCTAGTCCCTCATCACTACACCACCACTGCCGTGCACCAAAAGCTGTAAAAACTGATTTTGTTGATTCCCGTCCTTTTAATATCAAGAATATTAGAATCTCTAACAATTATTACTTGATGGCTGTAAACTCCTGTTTGCTAGGACACTAAATGACTTTTAGAGCTTTGTGTGAGTCTGATTCGCTAACTAGAGGAGCTGAGCGTACTGCACTCAGACCCAACCATAAACTGAACACCTGACACACCGATGCGTCCACTGCTGTCAGTCCATCTGCAAGCAGAATTTCTGCAACACACTGCAGGAAAGAAATGAGGATGGGATTTTTTGGATGCTATCATAAGATTCATAAATGTGTGTAGAGCTTGGTGAATA
>JABMDN010000494.1:0-33695 GCA_017165825.1 Hepsetus odoe
GAGCACAGTCGTCCATCGGAGAGGTGGTGTGCAGCAGTCCCCATCACCTCAGGGGAAGCACACTGTCCAAGGTGAAGAGGGATGTACTTTGTCCATCTCACGGAGACATCAACCTGGAGGAACCTTCCAAGTCCCTTGATATGGTGGTTACACCTTCCACAAAGGTGATGCAAATACCAGATGCCAGAGACGATGCAAAGATCCCAACACCGGCCCACGTTCCAAGGACATCCTGCGTCGCACACTGCTCCTGCCACAATCATCCCAGTGCCGGGTTCCTTATCCACTGCGAGGACCGAGGCATTCAGAGGATAGCAGATCTAGGAATTCTTCAGCAAAGTCCCAGCAAGCTTGTGCTAACTGGGAATATGATCCAGAGACTTCTGAAGTATGATTTTGTCACATTTGACAGTTTGGAGTTGCTGAACCTGGCAAACAACCAAATAGACTACATTGACAATGAAACGTTCTTAAGCCTGAGCAATCTGAAAAAGCTATACCTAAATGGAAATAGGATCGAGAAGATCTCTGCCACAATGTTCTTGGGCCTTCACAATCTTGAATACTTGTACCTGGAATATAACATCATAAAAGAGATAGAGGGTGGTTCTTTCAACCCTCTGACAAACCTAAAGCTCCTGTTCTTAAACAACAACCTGCTCAACACACTACCTGCACAGATATTCCGAAATGTTCCCCTGACCAAGCTGAACCTGAGGAAGAACCAGTTCATGCACTTGGCGGTCAGCAACGTATTGGATCAGCTGGATTTCCTGGAGCAGATTTATCTCGAGGACAATCCTTGGGACTGCACCTGTGACCTGGTCAGCCTCAAGCAGTGGGTGGAGAAGCTGAGGAAGGATGCAGTGGTGGGAACCATCTTGTGTCAGACTCCCAGGAAGGTGGCCAGTGCAGAAATCAGGAGCTTAAAGCATGACCTACTCTGTCCTGGTCTGGTCACCCACGATTCTCTGGGTAACTCGGGGGACTTTGGAGTCCTGACGACCGCAGCTCCCGATGGTGGCACAAGTGGCTTCTTCCGATCTTTGACAGACGCTGTCCCCCTCTCTGTCCTTATCCTCTGCCTCCTCATCCTCTTACTGACTGTCATTTTCTGCTCTGCTGGGATCGTGGTGTTCGTTCTCCACCGTCGTCGCCGGCAGTCGAAGAAGAAGCATGTGGAGGAACAGCCTCGTGAAAGCAGCCCCATCCACCTGCATTACAGCATGTACGGGCACAAAACCACCCACCACGTGGCCGAGAGGCATGCCTCGCCCATGTACGACGAGGCATCTAGAAGCCCGATCGTTCAGGTGTGCCGAAACCCCAGCTACTGCTCCCAGCACAAAGAGTACGATGCAGAGGATTACGAGATGGAAAAACCTAACCACGTTTGCCACAGCATCACAGATAAGGAGAACGGTTCCCCCTTGACAGGATCCTCGTTGAAGTACAGGACCATGAGCGAGTACCCCGCCAAGTTTGTGGCTTTGGGGGACCCGAGCGCCTTGTACAAAAACATCCTGGAGCGGGAGCAGGAGCTCCAGCAGCTCAGCATCACGGAATACCTCAGGAAAAACCTCCCGCAGCTACAGCCAGCCGTGGACGTGCAAGTCCCTGGGCACCACAAGGAGCTGAAACTGATGGAGACGCTGATGTACACCAGGCCGAGGAAGGTCATGGTGGAGCAGACTAAGAACGAGTACTTTGAGCTCAAAGCCAACCTCCACACTGAACCGGATTACCTGGAGGTTCTAGAGCATCAGACAGCTTTCAACTGAGATGCAACAGTAGCACATGCGGTTTAAAGGGTCGTTTTCAAAAGTGCCTTTGCTGAACTCAAAGTTCCAGAAGGACTTTCAGCCCTAAATGTAATTCAGGAAGGTGTAGCATCCCGTCAGACGTCCTTTCCAGTTCTGTTTGCCAATTGTGTCTGTTGATTCTGGGTTCCAGGTGACGAATGCAACCTCTTTCTACATGGCGAAACCTGGGTCTAGCACTTTTCTATACACTCGTTTGATCATACGTATGATTGTGAAGTTCTGTTGATCTTTTTGCTTTGTTCCTGTGGCCAACATAATGATCCCTGTCCTCACACCATCGCGTATCATAACCCTCCCCTCCCACCGTTTGCTGCAGAGTCGTAAGAATTGCACTACCTGAAGCGCCGTTTGGCCCCTGACAATCAAAAGTACTGTCCACGTGAGACACCCGGGTTGAGTGTTTGCTACTGGTTTGCACGCGATGGTAAGACGTGGTGCTCGTCCACTGTTCCGAACTTTTGTAACTCTGTCCCCTCAGCATGGTAACGACGCAGGGTTGGCGAGCTCGGCCTTGAAGCGTTTCACTGTAACATAAGAGCACCATAGCTTTATTTTGTAGATCAGATTTATTTATTCTGTACATACTGTACATAAGTGGACATGTCTGTGTGCCTTTTCATGTGGTTATGATCTCTGAGATGTAAATAAAGTTTCTATTGAGTGTGTTGCAGCGTATCGGGCGCCCCAAACACTTTGCCACAGGGCTGCGAACCCCCGAAAGTCATATTCCAATAAAGGATGCTCCGCGTCCTCATGGGCGCTGCCCCTTGGTAAGGTGTTCCCTTGTTTTCTACACCCTGCAGGCGCCGTTTTTAAGGAGTGGCAGAGAAATGAGAGAATACTGTACTCTTGTTTTTATGTTTGATTTCCTGGAATATTTAATGCACATTCAATAAAGACAAAAACAAGATCTCGCCACATGTTCATTGGAAAACTGTCCAGAGTTGTCAAATACAAGGAAGCGCCTCTAAAAACACAACGTTCCGCGTGAGCGGCGGATAAAAAGGGAAAGAGAACCTGGCAGTTTCCTCTCGCCAGAGCCGTCAAGTAATTGCGAGTCACGCAAACATGAGTGCGTCAACGCTTTTCTTCCAGCCCCTGTGTGCCAGCTCCCTGCTACACTTAATGATTCCTCCCTCTCGCTCTCAACCCCCCTCCCTCCTTCCTTCGTCTCCTGCTTTACTTTTTCTCTTTTATGGAGGAGCTCATTCTTCCTTTACCATCTGGTGCACCATGAGCTACCACCTGACACGTGGAAGCATTTCCCCCTTTTACTCCAAATGATGCGAGACCCGTTCGCTTCCTTAAGACTTTGTGTAGCTCACGAGTCATGGAACCCTATTATGGTGTTAATTGCCTCGTGGCAGACTCGCTTATACGCTTTCCGACACTGCGGTGGGCTGAATGGATGAGGAGTTGTTGTGAGTCCTGAGCATGTCCTTGAAAATGAGTTTTAAAGTTGTTCCTCTTCCGTCGTGTCCCCCAACAAGAACTTCGGGCTTTGATTCAGAGAGCTCCTTTCCAACTTCCTGCAGCCGCAAAAGCCAAGCTAATGTGGCTCAGTCCGGTTTTCCGGATGACGGGGATGAAAGATTCGTGGCTGTTTCAGCCCCGAAAAGTGCACCCATCCCTTCCTATCTATATTTCACATATGGGGCCTGTTAGCAGGAGGAGAACGTTTGAGTTTCTTCTTCTACTTGAAAGGCCACAGCAGCTCCCGTTCAAAAATAGCATCCTGAGAGAGACGCTTCTGAAATGCGCTGGTGAAAAAAAAAGCATCGCCCGGGGTGGCCGTGATCAGCTGTAACGTGACGGGGCAGGAGCACGATAAGGACGGTCGGGGTGTCCAAGTCTCAACCTTTCAGAAATCTTAGAAGCATTTTGCACTACGACTGGGACCAAGCACCAGAGGCGCCCAAAGGCTGGCAATAATGAAGGAATGCTTGTGTATTTAGCAGACTTTTCAGAGTTTGGAGTCTTGCCCAAGGACTCTGAATTAGGAAGCAGTGTGTTATCCACTACACCATTACACTTTATCCCCATACTGGTTTATGTTCCCAGAGATCAGACGTGACCGAAAGCTAATTAGTCGCAACATAACGAGTCGACTGCTTTACAAAACAACTTTTTCTTCCTCTTCTTTCAGGTGCTCTAGTTAGGGGTCACCACAGCATCTCCAATTAAGCAGAAACGATCAATTTTTCCTCCTAAACATCATCAATGCTTCATCTTTCAACCAATCAGATTAAAGTGCAGTGCTAATCAGGGGAAACGGTGGCCTAGTGTTTAGGGAGTTGGCCCCAGGATCAGAAGGTTGTAGGTTCAAATCCCAGAATGGATGTGTGCAGGGACGTGTTTCGTAACGATGAGAATAGTCACTTTCACTTTAACTGCCTTTGACAAACAAAATAAACGTGTCTTTACTGAAAACCTTTCCCTCCATTTGGAGCCAAGTTAAGTTCAAAGAAGTCGTGAGGGTGATGAGGAGGAGGAGGAGGAGGAGGAGGAGGCGGGGGAGTGATAGCGCTTTCGACTCCCAGCAAAGTGCAAAACAATGTTCACTTTCGGGAGTGGCCTTCTTTGTGACGCTGAATATTTTAGCAGGGCTCCAGGACTGGAGAACCAGCGCACTCGCCACTACAAGGATAGCGTGGCGCAGCGAATGAGTGGGAGTCCGGTAATCAAAGGGGTGTTGTATGGTTTTAACATGCAGAGAAAGAGCGAAAGACGAAAGCAAGATCTTCCCTGAACGGCGTGAGAACCCCTCCTTTTGTCGTCGCTTGATTTTCGGGAGCCTTAAAGATGGAGCTGCGTTCCCGACTCTGTTCATAGATAAATGGAAATGTTCTAGGTAAAAAAAAATGTTTTAGTGAGGTACAAAAGAAGAGCAAAAGCTTAAACTTCTTCGACCTAGAACCGGCTTGACCTATGCAGGTTCTTCTGGGAGAACCTTGAGAACTGCTTGCACGGTCAGATAGATTGTTAAATTACTCTCCATGAGGGAGAATCTCTTGTTCATGGTTTCTTTTTTTCGATTTTTTAAAATTTCTGGTTAGATTTAATATTTAACATTGACTATATATATATAAGATTTAACATTCTATGTAGCTTCGAGAGCCTGAACCCTCCTTGGGTACCGTCTCTTTGCTCTAGAACTTTTTAAATGCAGAATTTCTCGGATCTACAGGAGACTGATCTTTGTAGATGTGAATCTGCTCTTATCTGCTGTGATTGCTCAATAAACCAACCTTAAACTGCTCTGGACTATTTACCCCTTGATCAGATCTATAGTTGGATTAGACGCAGGAGCCTGGGGAAGATTTTCAGGAAATCTGAGAAAAAGAGATTTAAACAGCCTCTTAAAATGGTGTGAAACGCTAATATGGATAGACACAAACAAAGGAAACTACAGACAGTTCCAGACGGATGCTGATTGAACACAGTGAAGCTCAGGAACGACTAATTTTTCATTTATTCTGGTGCCTTAGCTTTTGCACGATACCGTATACCCGCTAAACCCATTGCAGCTAATGTAATTGCTTTGATCTGAGCTGGCTAATGTTGATTAGATCTTAGATCTACAGTTAGATCAGCTTGATCTAGATTAGATCTAGATTAATCATTCCACTACTGCATTCTACTTTGATTTTTTCATCTGGTTTGTCAGATTGCGTCAAGCAGCCTGCTTTGATCTGTATCTGGACTCCTTTAATCTGGACGTTTGAGTTATAAGACTGCTTTGATCTGCTCTACTGAGCCTGCTTTGATCTAGGTATGCTCTGAGTTGGGCTAATGAGTTATGATTATAGACTGCTTTGATTCAACAAACCTGTTTTTTGTTTTTTTTTAGATCTACTGTAGTTTGCTTTGATCTAGACTGACTATATATACTGTGGCATGTTTTGATTTCAAACCAGTGTAGCGTGTTTACTTCAAGATCCACCACAGCCTCCTTTAGCTGGATTTGATCTAATGAAACATCCTTTGATCCAGTTTTAATGTAGCTTGTTTAGTTCTAGATCTACTGGGGCCTCCTTTGATCCAGATTGTTTTGATGCTCTGATAGATGCTTTGCTCTAGATTCATTAGATACACTGGAGCCTGCCTTGATCCAGAGGGAATGAAGCCTCCTTTGATCCACATTGATGTTATTTAGAGCCTCTTTGGATGCAATGTTCTCCAATGTACCAGATTATCTTGTCTGGCTGGTCTGCAGGACACATTTGTAGCTTTGGAACTTGCATGCCGTTTCCAGAGAGGTGTGTGTGTGTGTGTGTGTATGTGTAGCAGGGAAATTTATGACTAGTTATTCTAAGGAAGACAGACTACATCCTATAAGCTATGCTTCTTTTGTGGCCGTGTTTACGTTGTGCAGCCGTCATGGAAACACATTTGCGAGCAGGCCTGCAGAAATGGATCCAGTGCAGCGACGCTACGAGTGCATGTCAGCCTGAGGACCAAACAAGAGAGGACTTCAGCACGTACAGCTCCTGCCACTTTCGCTGTCGTCATGTTGACGTCCCCCCTGCAGGACGCGGTTCAAAGCCCGTACAGCGTGTCAACGCTTATGTTACACATCATGGCTTAGTTACAGTCGCTCCCAGGATCCCATTCCTTCGGGGACATGAAAAGGGCTGAGCAGCGGGAGGATTGCTGGGAAGTCCTGAGTCCCTCCTGTCTTCTGTTCTGCATGAATGTGAGACAGTAGGTTCAGTGACTTGTGTACAAACACATGTAACTCCAGTCTAAACACAAAGACAGTTCAAAGTCAGTGTTCACCACCACCACCGTTATTCTTCAGCACAGCCTCAACTCTCTTAGACCAGCTCCTTTCTTTAAGCCTTATCAGGAACACTTCTCCAGGCTTCTTGGCTGTCTTGTGTTTTCTCTGTGGAGATGATCTCACACTGCTTCTGAAACTGCTCAGGTACAGAGACTGCACAGGAAATAAGAAACAAACACTTGAGGAAAAACTGGAGAACTGTTCCTCAACAACACATTACACATACAAGACAGTCTGGAAGCAAAGATGAAGAAATGAGGGGAAATAAGAGCTTGTTTCTGAGAAGTGTAAATCAGATGGCTGCTACCTGTGTTTACAGCCAGAGTGCCGTTTGCAATCAAGCCCATCTTGATGGCACATTTGGTAAGGTTAATTTGTCTGGAGAGGAAGAAAACACATGGAAAAGAAGCTCCTCTAGACCCTCCACCGTTTATAAATGGGATAAATAAAGATCCCACAGCCGTTACAGTTCCTTTTTCTGGCCTCTTGTTTATTCCTCACCAATTAGAACTGCAAGCGGTTTGAAAAGCTTGACCTTTTCAGAAGGCGCTCATAAAATCCCTTCCATTTGTACTCCTGCCTTCAGGGACGCCCTTTTTTCACCGCCCGATGAAAGGTAATTCGGTGTCCAGAGATTTGGAATATTCATTTTCCATTCAATCACAGATGCAGCTTTTATGAACAAATTAAAGAGGAGAGTCAGTCCAGACCATCACGTATGCCTTGGCAGGTTTATGATGTTGGTTGCTTGGAAACCAAGTCAGATTTAAAAACAATGCAATCCTGGGAAAGGAACCGACCTGACAAAAACTACCTCCTGCATCCCTCGTCCCTTCGTTCTGACAGAATTCAGGGACACAGGAAACAGGTTGGTCATTAACGGTGATGGGTTCCTTCCAAAGACACGTCTAACTTTTTACCCCTCGGTTAGGATAAGTGTCTCAAAGATGGATGGATTTGTGGAGGGAGGAGGGGGATGTAAGTATCTATCTTACGTTGGAACTCCATCCATTCCACCCCCCGACCTACTTAAGATCATCCCCAGATCCGTAGAATCCGTATTTATTTTGCCAAGGAGTTGCCCACCAGCAGCACCTCCACCACCGGGTTCCTGAGCAAAACCCTGAACCCTGAAGTTTCTCCACGGGGGCTGTCCCCGTAATCAGGCTAAGAGCGTCTGCTAAATTCTGCACATGTGAAGGTGATTTAAAATCACAGACTGAGTGTTCTAGGTCCTCCATACCTCCCTGCATGAGCTCTACACAGTTGGTCAAAAATTTGTGGACATCTAGTTTTGACGGGTTCTGCTTAAGGTACGCGCTGAAGCTCTTTGGGTCCGAACGCTTTATGGCTTATAGAATATAGTGGGTCGCTAATCATGGTTCCAGGAGGACAGTGACCCGCCGAGCCGTGACGAGGTTTGTTCCTTCCTGACCAACAGCGTAATTCAATTTTTCCTCTGCAGCGAGAGTTTTACTTCTGCGGCAAGGAGGCCGATCGAGGCCACCCGTCACGCATGGCTCCTTTCACGCCGCCGCTTCTCCTAATCCACGGCTGCTCGTTCTGCCGTGGACGACGAGGGCTGTCGTGCTCAGGCCTGCTGAGGACGGGCCTTGAAGTCCTTTTCATCCCGTCGGTGATAAACGGCCGCCTCACTGGCTCGTCTCCCCGGGGCAAATTCCACATAAGAGGCAGCACAATTACCGCTTCTCACATCTCAGTAATTCCGTTTCTGCTGCGGCTCAAGAATGCTTTGTGGCTTCTTTTCGCCATATTTCGCTGCTTTTTTTCTTCCCGAATTCCAGCTGCTGCTGCTAATCCGCAGCCCAGTTTTTATTCACACCATGACCAAAATAAAAAAAAAAAGGTTTGATGGTGTAAAGGATGAGCTACCTCAAACGCTCGGCCTGAATATCCAGGGCTGTCACTCAGCCGTGGCTCGCTGGGAGCGAGCCCTCCAACGCTTGGGGCATTTCTCAGCAGGCCTCTCCGTGTTGTCTGGCTTGTTCTCAACACCTGCCTAAAGAAAGGATAGTTAGGAGGAGGAGATAAACAAGCACATGCTTCATTTATTTCTTTATTTCTTGAGCATCCTTCCTCTATAAATGGCAGCCTATTAAAAAGTTTTCTCCATGAAAGAATATTAGACTTTTCTATTTATGGTGTTCAGCAGATGCTCTTATCCAGGAGTTCCTGGTTACAGGGACAATCGCCCTGGAGCAACTTGGGGTTGAAGGTTTTTGCTCAGGAACCCAGTGCTGCTGCTGGGATTCGATTTCGTTGGTCCACAGGCAGCTATCACACCACCGTCCCACTCTGTTCATACGGAATCTGTAGGAGCATCCTTTGGCACTTTCCGGGACCCTTTAAGGGCTGATGCAACCCTGGACTCGCTTCACATTCCTCCTCTGAGAGGACGCAGACTTTGTTGACTGGAGACACTCTTGTCCTGCCTCCGTAATTGAGGCAGCAGGCTCTTTCCCAGCCAGGTTGCTGTTTTCACGTCGGCATGGCATGTTACCTCTTCTCCTGTGACTGCTGGCGTTTTGCTTGAGGATGTGGCAGGGCGGCACAGATTTAGATTTTCTTGCAGGGACTAATTAGGCCTCTGAGAGGCTGTTGCCCAACACTGCTGTCTCGGAGAAGGTTGGCTGCCTGTTTAGGACATTTGTTATGGTACAGGAGTGCTCTGCTACATGGAGAGAAGCATTCGATTCACAGGAAAAAGCCATTTGTTTGTTACTGAGGCACTTCCTTTCTGCACCGTCCTACAATATCAATAACCAACCGTCTTAGGTTCCCGAGAAAGTGGATGAACATTTTCAGGTTTTTCAGGAAGCTTTCTCTCTGGGGTTTACCGATGTATCATCCTTGCTCACTTTAAACCACTTAAAACTAAGGGTCTGCATTTGGGGGCCGTGTGGGACCTCTTAGCTCTGTGATAGGGAGGCACCCTCGAAGTAATCCCCTTTAATGACCCATGTAATTTATTCCCTTGCAGTCACTCTAAAGCTCCATCGACTCTAAAATCATCTGATCCGTCTTAACTCCAGACATAAAAATTAGGTACGAATCTGTCCCTCTCTCCTGAGGAAGCCATGCTCATTTAAGGTACACGGCACTGGATCGATATTCTGTCCTTTGGACCCACTGGCACCATTACCCTCTCAAATGAGACGCCTCGCGGAGGAACGGTGCGTGGTGCTTATGAACGCCATTCGGCTGAACTCGTACGGCCCCGAATCCCCATGGGCTGCAGCAAAACAAACAAGAGAGCTTGATATGAAGGGGAACGCTGCCAGCCAGCCCTCCCTGGCACCCGCCTCGGCCACTATCTGTGGATGACTGGCCTGTCAGCGCTCGCTCAACATCAGCAGCGAGCTCCCCTCCCTCCCTGCACCTAGTGCTGTCTGGCTCACCACCCCGGAGCTATTTATAGCTGCCTGGCTGCACCTCCGGAACAAAAGGCGTAACTCGCCAAAGTCCCTTTTCTTGCAGGGAAAGTTCAGCGAAGAGCAGCACTCAATTCCCCTTTCCGAATTATGTAACCGAGCCGAGTGCTTTCGCGCGAGCCTTGTCTCGAACCTCGTCTCTATTTACCTCTCCCTCCTCTCTTTATTTCCAGAGAGATCTGGCCTCTCGCTCCACAGCAGCCCATGTCCTCAGTTGTCTCTCAGGGACAGAGCTCAGGATCTCTGAAGGCCTACATCATTTCGTGCCGACCGTCTGGTTTCCCGCGCAGATAAAACCTGCAGGAGAAATTAGGGTGATCTTTCGACCTTGACGTTGTTTATTTTTATCCCGCTGGCTCCAAAAGCCTCGCCGTGGGCCGGATGTTTCGTTCCGACACCGCCGCCACCAGAAACATGGGCCTCGGCGTTTCTCTGCTCAGAGGATCATGCCGCTGTCTCCTGTCTGAGGGGCATCCCATCTTCGGCAGACGATGACGAAAAGGAGAGCAATAGGGCACACGGCACAGAAGGTGTCTGGAGATTTCAGAATCAGTCCGGAAAGTTGGGACAGGCTTTCTCGTGGAGAGTTATTTCATACCCTGGCAGATGCTTATCCCAGCCAGCCTGGCTGGAAACCTGAACCCCTGACGATCAATTTTTCTGAATTATTGGAGCAATCAGCCCTTTTACGTGACACGATCTCACAGGTTTTTCAGGCAGCTTAATGAGGAGCAAACGGAAATGCTCCTCAGACAGGCCTGGAGAGGGTTGTGAAGGCTTAGCGAGTAAGCTTCAGAGTTCAGGATCCACCTGGGAGTCTTCTGAACACACACTTTGCACACTCCTGAACACCTGAACATGGTCAGTATCTCAAACGGGCTTCGGTTTAAACTGAGAACAGCTCCTCTCTGGGCTAAATTTAAAAACAGGCTTTGGGAAGGAGACACGGAACGTCTCCCGTCTGTCGGCATGCTTCGACTCTGACCACAGAGTCCGACCAACAATGGAGACCCGAAAAGGAGACCCCTCACTGTAGCATCACCTTACACACAGGTGTGCATCCAGCAGGGCTAATAGCACATGTCCTTTCAGAGTGGAACAAAGACCCGGGGCCTTGGGGGACGTCCATACTGGAGCAGAAGAAAAGAGCATGGCTGCATTCCTGGAGTGAAACCAGAGCCTGATGGCAGCGCAGAAATAATAAAAAAGTGCATTCTTGTTCAGAAAGGCAAGCTTTATTTGAAGCCCACAGAGCCATGACGTTCCGGGTCAGTAATTACGATGAAGCGGGGAAGCCTGGGTGCACAGCCAATGTGCAAAAAGTCCATTTCTGTCAAGAAAATGATCAGGACCCTTCGTTGGAGTTAAACCGCGGGACGGGAAGGTCCAGGGACGGCCTCAGCTCATCTCCCAGAGTTGCTGACGATTGTGGAGCAAAACAAAGTTCACCGCTTTTCATCCAGATAAACAGATTTTCTTCCGCCAGAAAGAAACTTCTGGATGCCACTGAGTTCCCATCAGATTGCTCAATGTTATGAAACTTCCAGTCCACCTTAAAATGGGCAGCAGAGCATAATGCACAATTTAAGGTGGCGCCAAAAATTTCAACCTGGCCTAAAGTGAGCAAGTCGTCAAACGTTCCGTTCCTCTTCGCGAACGGCATGATGTTTCTGACGTTTCCGTCGTTCAGTGAGAGTCGGGAGGCAGTGCGGTGGCGTGTGAAAGTTTGGACGCCCCTTGTCAAGGGAGAGTGTCTGAGCTCCGGTTTGAGTTAAAAAATGGTTCGGTGTTTTTTGCAAAAGCAGTAGCCATGGGATTGATACGGGGACTCCTTTCTGGTTTCAATAGGATAATAGGATCCCCTTCCTACATGCGCTCGTTACGGGCCCTTCGTTATCGGGACGGGATGTGGGAATGGCAATTTGAATAGTTTGGATAAGGGAGTCTCCAACGGGCCCCGTTCAGCCACGAGAGATTCATTTATTTATACCGTTCGGCAGCGAGAGAGTCCAAGATGAGTATTTTAACAAGCTCTGTGGAGATTTCAGTGCAATAGGGTGTGTATTTATCCCTCCATCCCCCTCTCTCTTTCTCTCTCTCTCTCTCTCTCTTTCTCTTCCTCGTCTGCTCGAAAGGGCCCCCGAGTGTTCTGCACTTATTCAAGTGGAAAAGTCAAATTTGCAGCGCTGCTGAATCCGAGAGTAGGCAATAGAGACCCTGTGTGTGGGGGGGGGGGATATGCATGTGAATGCATGTGTGTGTGTGTGTGTGTGTGTGTGTGTGTGTGTGTGTGTGTGCTGGACAGTTATGGTCAGTGTTGCTCACTCGCACGGACATCGATGACACAAGTCTGGCCTTTAGCTCTAGTTGACACACCAGGTACGTCCGCCTACGAGAACATCTCGGAGGATCACCATGACACCAAGCCGTGTCTTCAAATCAGTGGACATGACCTGTCGTGGCAACTCATGAGCCGGTCGGAGGCAGTGAGCAGTTTGGGACACAGTTGTCTTAACAGTGACGAGAGATGAGTTAAAGATCTTCATCTTCAGTCTGAAAACTTCACGAGGGTTTTTGGAGAGAAGAGGGACGCTCATCATCACCCTTTACTCTAACAGCGAAGAGTCTCTCGGCCTCCGTCTCCGGCAGCGTTACTGACCCGTCCACGCTGAAGACGGATCCACTGCACTGTGCATCCAGTTTAATGTTTTGTTTGCATCTGGCAACCAGGGGCTGCAGCATTGTGTTGTTGGGATATTCCGAAAGTTAGTTTTTCGCTGGAAATAATAAGAACTTTTTCCATCGTTGCATTAAATCTGTTGAACAGAACTGGGAAGAATAAAATTAAATGTGGCCCCTGCTCATTTCTCCACCGCGAGCCAGGAATGGTTCTGATTTTCCAATTTAATAAAACTGCGCTTTTGTTATCTCTGGGTGTCAGCGCCGGGCAACCATCGCCATGGTCACACACGGCTCAGGCCGGGTCGTCGTTAGTGCCGTGTGGGCTAATGAGTGTTGGAGCGTTGTCAGTCTAGATATCTCTAATGGCCCTCAGTGTATTTCCCATTCGGATCGTTCCGGAGCACCCGGAGCTCGGTGACGGTTTCATGAGGAAAGGCTGACTGGTGGAAGGACAGCGCTGATCCAGGGGGACGTTGTCTCACGCGGCTGAGGAAAAAAGGCCATCAATTGCACTGACGTCCAAATTCACGAGGGGCGTATGTTATGTCAGAGCAGCCGGGACAGCAGTCCACCTTAAAATGAGAAAAATAGGATGTTCTGGTATTCCAGGAGAACAGGCTGTGTCCCAATCCGCACACTCCTTCACTTTTCACACTACATTACTGAGTGTGTGTCCAGTGGTTGTGCACTATTTATCCACACTGTTGAGAGTGTGTCCAGTTTGGGACACGGTTGTGTGGACAGTGATGTAACGAGAGATCAGTAATCAGTTCTCCAGTTAAAGATCTTCATCTTCAGTCTGAGAACTTCTCGATGATTGTTGGAGAGAAGAGGGACGCTCGCTAACATCAGCTCATCATCACCCTTTACTGTAACAGTGAAGAGTCTCTCGTCCTCCGTCTCCCGAGAGACAGCGTTACTGACCGTCCACACTGAGGACACACACAGCTGTCTGTCCACCGTCCACAATGAGGACACACACAGCTGTCTGTCCACCGTCCACACTGAGGACACACACAGCTGTCTGTCCACCGTCCACACTGAGGACACACACAGCTGTCTGTCCTTCTGTAAACTCTCATCCTGACGGCAGTGTAAGGGGAGGGATTCTCCACAGGACACATGCAGACGTCCCCAAAGTGGAGCTCTGGCAGGGACGTCCCTGTGTTTAGGGACTGAGATGCTGCAGCAGGGGCTGAAAACTATGAATAGAGCCTCTCGCAGAGGTGGTCTAGTGGTGAAGGAGTTGAGCCCCCGCATCAGAAGATTGTTGGTTCGATTCCCTCACCAGTAGGTTGCCCTGAGGTACCCTTGAGCAAGGTACCGTCCCCGTCACTGCTCCCCAGGCACTTTCAATAGCTGCCCACTGCTGCACAGTGTGTATGTGTTAAATGCAGAGGTCCGATTTCGTTGTGGTTCACTGTGTGCTGTGCTGTGACCTCGTAATGACGAGGGTTGTCACTTTCACTTTCACTTTCACTTGTCCTTCGTCTCCTGAGCGGCAGCGTTATTGACCCATTACTGACGTGTGCCTGAAAACTGTGAAGACGCAAAAATGTATGTAAAAATATATTTATTTATGTGTTATATTTATACCATCCATGGAATTAGAGTATTCTCTCAATGTATTTTTTCTCCCAATATCTGAAGACTCTGAAGAAAAATACATTTTTTGATTTTGAAAATGAGTTTATTATTTTTATTAAACATAAATAGCTTTAAAATTAACTCATAAATAAACACCTATAAACACAAAACTATAAATAAACACCTATAAACACAAAACTATAAATAAATAGCTTTTAACGCTGCTGTTTTATCCTGGTTGCAGTCTGGGCGTCGCCGGTCTAGCTGGACAGATCAGCTTTCTCTCTGTGTGTGTGTGTGTGTGTGTGTGTGTGTGTGTGTGTGTGTGTGTGTGTGTGGGTGTGTGTGTGTGTGCACTGTTTGTTCAGCCCTCAATGCCCTCCTTCTGCTGATAAAAGAAGAAAAGGTAATGCACCCCCCACACATACACCTCCAGACACACCTGGCATCCAAGAAGATGTCGTTTGTTGGGCTGGTCCTGCACTCGTTCTCCTATTTAGCTTCTTCTGTGATCACGTGGCAAACTATGGCATGTCCAAAGGCTACCTGGGTGGACCGACCGGTCATTTCACTCTGAACTCTAGGAAGAGATCTTGTTTTGTGTGTTAGCGGTGTTGTAACTTTCGATCTCTGCAGGAAACCTTCTTGATCTTGCTCCAAATCGATCCTCAGCCTCATTTTGGCTGTTTTTTTTATGCCTTTTTCAATCTCTCCCCGGCATTGTTCTGTTCTCCAGAGCCCCGTGCCTAACCTCAACAACCTTCTTGAGTATGCCATCACATCCTCCCGGCAGCGTTCCATCCTTCCTGGAAGAGTAGAAGGAGCAAAAGAAGAGACTCTCGTTCAAAGAGACCCAGGAACGGAGGATAAGACGGCCAGAAAAACTTAGACGTGTAGTTTGAAAAGTCGTCCTGGCTGCATTAGATCTTGTTCTCTCTGGCGCTGGAATAAAAGAGATTGTGGAATCGCACACTTTCAGAAGAGACAGGCAGGAATAGGTGCTCGGTATTCAGCAAACAATGTGGGTTTTTTTTAGACTGGAGCCTCAGACCATCGCCGAGACTTTGCAGGGTTTGTTGTTGCGTTAATGGTTCATTATGAGCCCATGACCATTTTAGGTGAGGAAACATTTGGAGAGTTCTGTGAGTTCTATAAAAATAACCACACACCCATTCCAGCCCTAATTATTTGGGGGGTGAATCGTTTCTCGTGCACACCGGCTCCTGTGATCAGCTCCATATGGGAGCGCTAATTTTTCTTTTTCTTCCTTCACGAAGTGCATCATGAGCTCATTGAATATGCATTCATGAACAAGCTTTTTGGAGCGAGAGCCTGAGATGTAAGGAGCAGCAGATATGGGCCTCCTGTTCTTTTACATCCGATTGACGTCAAGAGGGGCAACCTGGTACCGATACCATCCCAGAATTGTTATATCGGGTCTTGTTAGTTGTGGATTTAGGGGAATCTCTGGCTAGGTAGGTTCAGGATGTGTCTCTTGGAGATTATGCTGGTCAAAACGTCCCTTCTTGTCCCAGAAGAAGGTGTAAAGAAGATATTTTTCATTGATTACACAAGAGCAACCTCAACCCTGGAGTTCCTTTTGTTCTGAAATTTTAGTCTTCTTTAGGCCTCTCAGTTGCTCTGCATCCCAGAAAAAGCTTCTTCATTTGCTAATCTTTTGGGAGCTGGAAAAGACCTCCAGAACATGCTGATCTCCAGGACCAGGCTTGGCAGCTGCTGCAGAAAAAGTGCAGCCCTGGACAAAATAGAAGTGCTGTCTTCAACACTAGGAAGTTGAGATGGATCGTACACCTAGTCTGATGCCTGAGGCGCGGAATTGGAAGGCGATGAGACGCTGTGGTGGGTTCCTCCCATGTCGTCCATGACAACCAGCTGACTGTTCTCGAGCCCTTCCTTTGAATTATATTCCGCAGTGTTTGGAGCCTTTTTTCGCAGGAGTCGTCCCTTTGTTGTCTGCTTCCTTTCCCGGGTCTTGTGGGAAATGACGTCCTCGCTAACGAAGCGGTACCGGTGGTACTAAGGCCCGAAAAGCCCCGTCTGGATGGTGATGTGCTTTTTAAACATTCTGTTCCTTAAAAAAAGAGGAAATCACGATATGAAAACATTAGAGCGTGCAAGCCAGCAGGCAGCCGGACAAACCGTATCATTTTCCTACAAATTTATGAGGGAAGGCGTTGGTGCACGTTGTCAAGCTGGAGCTAGTTAGCCTAAAAATCTCTAGTTTCAAAAGACAAAACTGTCTCTCTCTCAGCAGGACTGCTACTGAACAAGTGTGGGGAGGGGGACGGAGCAGCATCCTATTATCCCTGCCGTCCCATCTCACACTGTAAAAACATCGTAGGGTCTAATGAAAAGATTACCCTTCCCCCTCCACAGCTGCTGGGACAGGGCTCAGGACCAAAAATGCTTTATTAACAATCTACCCCTACTCTACCGCCGCCACAACCCTCCAGGGGGTCTGAGAACTCACGGAGAACCCAATAAAGATCTCCGTCCGCCGGAGCAGTCTGGAGCGGTAATTCGTTGTCAGTGTCATCACTTGCGAGGACACGAGTGGCTGCTCTGGCGGAGCAGGTGATGATTAAGCGGGCCACGTGTTAAAGAAATTGACGGAGGAAGCCGTGGTGGGATGAAACTGATTAGGCGTACGGGATCGCTGGCTTGCTGAGCAGCTCTTATTACATTTCTGATGAAATCTGATTCTGTTTCCGGCACAATTAAGCAACGGGAAAGCGGCGAAGCTGCTCATCTCGCAATCCCAGAATAAACATGATTCGGGATGTAGTATTAAACTCACTGCAGGAAGGTCAGGCTTAAACTGTCTTGTAGCTTCAGCAAGGGATATTTCGAGGCTGCGTTGGGCTGCAGCCTGAGCCGTGTTATCTTCGTCGAAACCTGTCCAACGGTTTGGCACCCGGGGCTAATCTGATTTGACGGAAATCAATAGACGACGACAATCTCTGAAACAATTTCAGTCTTGATGACTCATTTTGGGGTTTAGTGGTCATACAGAAGGACAGAACATGACGAAGAGAGGCAGAGTCCCTTCTGTCTTCGAGGGTCGCCTGAAGACCCACGTCTTCAGGGAGCATCTAAGAGACGAACTTTTCCTAACCAGCCCTACTTTTTCAACATTTTCTTCTCTTTTCTGAGGAAGACTTTTGTGTAGATCTTTGCGTTTTCCCTAGCCTGCTCTGTGAGATGTGCTGGCAAGAAGTTGCTTGAAAGTTATTCATTTAAATTCCACTTTCAGCTGCAAAGCTATATTCGCTTCCTGTCCAACAATTTGGCCCCCTGAGCTAATCTGCCAATCGGCTAGTTTTACTTTATACTCTCAGTACATTCCTGTACTTTACTTTATATACTCTCAGTACATTCCTGTACTTTTTACTTTTACACCCATAAGTACATTCTGTACATTTCTTTACACTCTCAGTACATTCCTGTACTTTTAATGCTCTTCTCCTGTGAGTTCCTGAGTAAAGGAGTTAAGATATTTTTTTTCTTCTTTTTATCCCGGAGATAGATGCGAAAGGGAACAGGACTGAGTTGAGAAGTGGATCTAACACTTTTGAGTGTTTGGAATGTTGTTTTGGTGTTTACGCCTTTGATCCTCACCTTTATCAGAGACTAATCTCTGAAACAGGTTCAGATAAAGAGGATGAGCATGCTTGACATGTTTTTACATGATGCTCGGTTTGGTCCACAACATAAGCACTTTCTTATCACCTCCTTCAAGCTAATGTGATGCTGATCTGAGGAGAACTGGACCACGTATTCAGCTGAGCTTTCTTTAAGAAGACTGAACACTGTTTTGAGATTTTAAGCTCTTGGAGACTGAATTTACTGGCTTACGCAGGATCTGACCATGAGAAGGTCCACCAGGCACAGGCTACTTTGTGACATAAACAGGGAAATGGGGAAAACAAACAGGCCCAGGCAGGAATGTCCAGGCTCCGGTTTCAGGGAGAGCTACGGCCGGGCAGAAATAGATTTGAACTTCCTTGCTGAGGGCCATGTTTGGGTGACATCAGGACACTCCGAGTCTCCATTTTGCATTACTTCTCATTTTAGCAAGCCTTACTGGTCCTCATTCACAGCAAGCCTCTCGGATCAAAACAAGTCAAGGGCGTTTGCATTTGCGAGTGAGTGTACACTGGTAAGGAAATGGCCCAAAGCGGGACAGAGGAAGCTTTCATTCACGGTGTCGCCAAAACTTTCCAGGTTGCGCTGGGTGACGGAAGAGTCTCCAAATCCGTTCTTTAAACAGAAAAGCAGAGGCGTTCCTGGCCTGAAAGCTGCTTCGTCTCCCACCAGATAAACACATGTCAGAGAGACGGAGAGATAAAGATAGAGACACTCTTGTCCCTGAAAGAGGAGAAGAGGCCTCCAGAACGCCTCGACGGGCGCCGCCTGGTCCGTGGACGAGGGACGAGTTCTCCCATTGATTCCCTGGCTTAGAGGATCCTTTTTAAACCTGAAGACAGATGCAGGGAGAGCGGTAGCATCACGGCCCACCGCCTCCAGAAATGAGGCACGCCGTTCAGAAACACATCAGTAGCTTGTTCACTTTGTTCATGGTCATGTTTCACATTTTGGAACATCTACCAGGAGCCAGGAAGGCACCAACATGAGATGGAGATGTGGTGAAACTGAAAACTGAAACTGTGTCTGAAATCAGGAATTCTTCCAACCAGAGGTTCTTCTTCTTTGGATGGTTTTCCACCAAAGCCATGGATAATGTCCATCTGTAACGATGAAGACTCTGGTCATTGAGTTGCCAAACAGGTCAGTTCCTGACAGGGATACTCCATGTAGCAGGGATGCCTCTATGAAGGCACTTGTGAGTCTTGGTCCAAGATGCTTTCTCAAAAGTAGACGAAATGGGAGTTGGATCTGCACCATGGGGTGGTTTTTACAGAGAAGGAACCATAAATGAGAACCTCCAAAATCTTTCAAAAAGCAAGTTCAGCTTCACCCTTAAAGTTCAACCTTTGGTTGGCCAATCAAATGAGCTTTTCTTGTCAAGTAGGTCATAAAGATGTCTCTGACAATAGAAGTCCATCTTGAAGCACCTTTAGATCAGTGGTGATTGTTCTGAAGCTAGACTCTTTTTTTGGACAGTATGTAGAGACAGAGGATCAGAAGGTTGTGGGTTTGAATCCCGGACCAGCAGGTTGCCCTGAGGCTCGCTCGGTGCGAAGAGTGGAAGACGCTTTGCTCAGTGTTAGCGCTTCCTGATGTGAGTCTCGTGTCCCTTTCCTTGAACGCCTGTCCCTCGAACCCTGCAATTATTACTGACCATAAAAGGTCGCTTTCCAGGTTTTCAGACAGCGAACGGCGAGAGCAGTGAGGCGTGAACCCCGTCCAGCCCTAGATCACCACCGCATCGGTGTCGCTTTAAAAATAACCTGACAGAGAAGTAGCGGCGGAGACGAGGATGGGACGGTGTTCGTCGTCCTGCGATTGCACACCTAAATGTCAGTCCACGGGTGAAAGGGCATATTACGCCTCGCCGCCTCTTCGCCTCACCAAGCCCGTTCTGTACGGCGTTAGGGTGGGGGAGGGGGAGGGTGACGAGCTGATTCATTCAGGAATCAACGCTGGTGAGAGAGAGAGAGCAGAGAGAGAGAGAGAGAGAGAGAGACAGAGACAGAGGGCAGGGCAAGAGAGATGGAGAGAGAGAGAAAGAGAGAGAGAGAGAGATGGGAGGAGTGGAGAAGCGGAGACAGAGAGAGAGAGAGAGGAGAGAGACAGAGAGACAGAGAGAGAGAGGAGACGAGACAGAGGCGGAGAGAGAGAGAGAGACAGGCAGAGAGAGAGATGGGAGAAAGAGAGAGAGAGAGAGAGAGAGAGAGAGAGAGAGAGAGAGAGAGAGAGACATAAATACTAAAGTATTTAAAAGTATTGAATATTAAGTACAGTAGTTTATCATCTGAGTGCATTTTCTTGAGGGGAGGTAATTGCACCTGTGAAAAGTGCTGTACTTTTATTAGTTGCTGAGTACTGCCAAAGAAAGGAAACCTTCTTTGCATTGCTATCAAACACTACATAGCCCCATTATTCGACACAGTAAAGCGCTGCGTCCATTCGTCTCTTTTAGTGTCACTTGGGCTCCTAAAAGTTTAGTCTGGACCCTCAGTGTGCGTGTGAGTGTGAGTGTGTGTGTGTGTGTGTGCGTGTGAGTGTGTGTGTGTGCGTGTGTGTGCGTGCGTGTGCGTGTGTGTGTGAGTGTGTGTGAGTGTGTGTGTGTGTGTGTGTGTGAGTGTGGCCCAGTGAGTGTGTGTGTGTGCATGTGGAGTGTGAGTGTGCGTGTGTTTGTGTGTGTGTGTGAAGTGTGTGTTTGTGTGAGGGGTGTGTGTGTGTGTTTGTGAGTGTGTGAAGTGTGTGTTTGTGTGTGAGTGTGTGTAGTGTGTGTGTTTGTGAGTGTGTGTGTGTGTGTGTGTGTGAGTGTGTGTGTGTGTGTGAGTGTGTGTGTGTGTGTGTGTGTGTGAGTGTGTGTGTGTGTGTGTGTGTGTGTGTGTGTGTGTGTGTGTGTGTGTGTGTGTGTGTGTGTGTGTGTGGATGGTTTCCAGGCTCCAGACCCCCACCAGGCTTTAAACGACTCGGCCCATAACTCAGACTTGTGCTTCTCCACAGTGGCCACTTTACTGGAAACCATTAAATGTTTTACATTCAGCTGGAAATTCACCACCGATTGATCAGATTGATCAGATTGATCAGGTTGATCAGATTGACGAATTCCTTTTTCTCCTCGTTAATCCACTCATTCAGCTCTATCTGGAACCAGCATTTCCATCTTTACGTTCTCTATAAATATAGAGAAAAATGAAACATTTCTTTTGAGAAATATCTGAGGCAAATTCTTGTCTCAGCCCAAAAAAAAAAAAAAAAAAAAGAACGTTAATATTCTGAAATGAAAATTTCAAACGAGAGAAAACGAGAGACCAAAGATGGGCATGAAGAGAACTATTTTCAAGAGCGGGACGGTGCATATTTAATTAAATTTAATTAATTAATCGATTCATTTGAAGTAAAAAGTAAAATTTAATGAACATTCCGTTACAGCCCGTTATTTGTTCGCTTTCGGTTCCGCATGGGAACGTTCTCTAAAGAACGAGAAGGCTTTGTGAAGGTCGGTTCCCTCGAAGCGACCCTGTTTGATCGATTGTTTGAGCCCTGTGGAACCGAACCTTTCCTGGTTGATCCTGGTGTACTTCGTAACCTAGCGACTTCGGGACAAAGCCTTTGGGCCTCCGGACCATGGAGGGTCGGAGGAGGCAGAACCGGGCCGGGAGGCAGAACCGGGCCGGGAGCCGCACGCCAGCCGTGAACTCTGGCATATAGCACTCGGCGCCGACCATCTGGATCAGGAGCAGCGAGCGTTTGTTGGCGCTTCATTTTGGGTGGCATTTAGGCGGCGCTTGTCTGTCCCTGTGCGCCCGACTGGGACGCTAATGTGACTCGATCAGAGTCATGAGGCTGTTAATGGCCTCCAGAGGCTTGGCAGACTCTGGCAATCGAGGCAAGAGGCCTGCTGTCGGGCACCCTGAAATAAAATTAGCCTCGTGACAAGCCGCCATACAATAAAGCAGTAGAGCAGGCGGGACCTTAAAGGAAACCTTTCTGCACCTTCTGTGCCGTCCAAGGTAGCGTGAGGTGAGGAGTCATCGCCTGGACGTCCCTTCATCTGAAGAACCAGCTCCGGACTCTGATCTGAGGTTAATCTGTCCTGTGAGGCTGTGAATCTTGTCTTCGTGTCCTTTAGCTTTGCTCTGTCCTACAGAGACTCAATAAGAACTGTGATGAAGTTATAACACCATAATCATTAGACAGGGCGCCCGTATCAGTGGACCTCCATGTTGGGTTTTCCAAAAGAAAAGAAGGCCCTTCTCCATCATCCTGACTCACAGTCCTCAGGATTTCCACTAAATTGTCCTTTTAAAAGACAGCAGAGTCGGGCAGTGATCAGCACTGGGTGCCTTTGATGCAGCGACAAGCGACAATCCAGGCTGGCATTTCCTGCCAGCACAAGAAGTCCATTCATGTCCTTCGGGCTTTGATGGTGTCCATGATGTAAAGGGGAGGGTCATTCTTATCAGATCAGCTGGGACGCTTGCCCTTTAGTACAATTAGTCACTGGCATTGGTGGGGGGACCGAGCTGGTCACCCTCCACCCTGCAAGGCCCAAAAACCGGGGCGAATCTCAACGTCGGAGCGGAAGAATGGGGCGGCCCGGGTGTGGAGAATGAACAGTGGGGGCATTTTTGTGGTATTCCAGGTTGTTGCTAGGTGGATGCTTAAGGACGCAGTTGCCAGGAAATGGCTGCGCTATCATTCGTAGGTTCCAGGTGTTGCTAGGCAACTGGAATGGCCCTTGGCTAAGTTTGAGGATCACGATCCTGAGCTTCTTAAAAATGGGGCTAAAAATGAGAGAACAAGTTTAAGGGACAATCCTCGGCGTCCTCAGGTTCCACAGGTTGGAATGAGGGTCCGGTGACCGAGGCGGAACTGTCTGCTCGAAAGATCGCTGCTTGGATGGGAGTTCTCTCCAAAAATGGCTGGAAAGGAGTCCTTCTCGCTGAAGACATTCGCAGTCCAAAAATAACAAAAGCTATCAGTTCAGCCGTACGTTCCTTTGTCTTAAAGGCACAACAGCTTTTTCCAAGAGGGGCGGAAAAGTCCCGACGGCACGACGGGACCAAAAAAAAGCTGAGAAAACTGGACGATGTCAGGTTCACGGGACTTTGGATGTGAGATCAGACTGGAGAAGTGAGAGATGCTGGGGTTGGCTGACCTTGGTTGTCAGCGGGAGGTCTGGATGGACGAGAGGAAGATGGACAGAGCGAGAGTCTGTCAGCAGGAGTTAGGGGGCTCGTTTGACCTTAACTGACAGGGTGAGGACAGTTGGACGGACCGTTTCAAGGGCACTGGAAAGAAAAGCTCTGGGCTCCTGCTTTTCCTCCCTAAGTCCCCCTTCAAGCTTTCACGAATATCAATCCAAGCCTCGTCTGGAATATCAATGTCCGTCCCATCAGGCCGAACACACGGCAGGGACCCAGAGCGCCGCTGTGGCCCGTAACCCCAACATTTATCTCCAGTTATTCTCAGAGTCTGATGCTTTTAGAACGGGAGCATCTCGGGACAGTACCCGAGGACACGAGTGGAACTCACTGAAGACTTTTACTGCAGCTGCAGGGAGGTGTTCAGCTTTTACCACCTCCACAGGGCCGACATGAAAAACGACACTGAATCAACCAAAAAATTCATCTTTTTTCTAGATTCTAGACGATCACAATTTATTTACTAGACAAATGCATTTAAATATTTTCTTTTTTTTCAAATTATTTTTCTCTTTTTAAACGTCATTTATTCCGTGAAATAGGATATTTGATTTGATTTTTTCATTTTATTATTTGATGTATTTTGAAACAGAATTCTGTAACCATTAGTACCAGTTCTTTTTTGTTGTAGTTTTTTTAAGCTGATCCAGTGATTTGTTTTCTTAACGTCATTTTTACATTTTTTTTTTTTGTATTTGCACATTTTTTTAAGGATATGAAACGAAAGGCCGGTCTGCCCTGGGAACCTGAAGAATTTCTTTCAAATAAAATCACAGATCACAGATTTATTATTTCAACAGAGTCAATATCAGACTAGTTGTGGGGTCCATTACTTTTGAAAGCTAATCAATTTGTTGTTTATTCCGGGCAGTATATGTTTTTAATTGTTATTTTAATGTTTCTTAGTGGATTTACATGCTTTTTCTAACGTGTCCCCGTTGGACTTCCCTTCATTCGTCCTGTTGCCCAAACCAGTCAGTCCTGTGAACGCTGGTGGAAAAAAACTGATCCAGCAGATAAAAATGGTGGAACGTCCTTCAGTCTGTTCAGTGTCCGTCTGCTGGCATCGTCCCGCTGCGTCCAATAAAGACCACATTCAGGACAGCCGACGGCAGGGCGGTGATTTCATCCCAAAGACATGGCCGAGAAACTTCCCAGCAAGCAGACAATATTTCACATTTACTGTGGACCTTTCCGTTTCCATTAGGAACGATTTAGTTCCTTCTGTATGGTTCCGTTTCTATTATAAAAGCTTTGGTTCTTCTGTGGATTTTTTCTTTCAGTTTCAATTCTAAAGTGTTCAGTATTCATTGTGAGCGGAGCTTGTCCTATAAAATATTTAGTTTCTACTGCAAATTCTTCCAGTTCTGCTACAAATTTTCAGTTTCTGTTATGAATTATTTTTCATTTGTTCTGTTTTTACTTCATAAGTTTTAGCTTCTAGCATGAATTGATCCTTTTTCAATAAGAGTTGTTCCGTATTCCCTGTGGATTATTGAGTTTCTACGATGAGTTGTTCAATTTCTACTATGAAACATTTAGTTTCTGCTATGAATGATCAGTTTTTCAAGTGAATTATTCAATCTCTACTATTAACTGTTCAGTTTCTGCTCTGAATTATTTGTTTCTGCTCTGAATTATTGAGTTTCTGCTCTGAATTATTGAGTTTCTGCTCTGAATTATTGAGTTTTTGCTCTGAATTATTGAGTTTCTGCTCTGAATTATTGAGTTTCTGCTCTGAATTATTGAGTTTCTGCTTTGAATTATTCAGTTTCTGCTCTGAATTATTGAGTTTCTGCTCTGAATTGTTCAGTTTCTGCTCTGAATCATTGAGTTTCTGCTCTGAATTATTGAGTTTCTGCTCTGAATTATTTGTTTCTGCTCTGAATTATTGAGTTTCTGCTCTGAATGATTGAGTTTCTGCTCTGAATTATTGAGTTTCTGTTCTGAATTATTGAGTTTCTGCTCTGAATTATTGAGATTCTGCTCTGAATCATTGAGTTTCTGCTCTGAATTATTGAGTTTCTGCTCTGAATTATTGAGTTTTTGCTCTGAATTATTGAGTTTCTGCTCTGAATCATTGAGTTTCTGCTCTGAATTATTGAGTTTTTGCTCTGAATCAGTGAGTTTCTGCTCTGAATTGTTCAGTTTCTGCTCTGAATTATTGAGTTTCTGCTCTGAATTATTGAGTTTCTGCTTTGAATTATTCAGTTTCTGCTCTGAATTATTGAGTTTTTGCTCTGAATTATTGAGTTTCTGCTTTGATTTGTTCAGTTTCTGCTCTGAATCATTGAGTTTCTGTTCTGAATTATTCAGTTTCTGCTCTGAATTATTGAGTTTTTGCTCTGAATTATTGAGTTTCTGCTCTGAATTATTGAGTTTCTGCTCTGAATTGTTCAGTTTCTACTTGAAATCAAATCGTTCCATGTCCATATAGACAACAACAACAGTTTGCTGATCATTATTGATTGCTAACTAGGGACTGGACAGCAGGAGTGTCAACCCCCGTGAAAGATGTGGAAGCAAAGTCTCCGGATGGGTTGCGTCACCCCTGTAATTCATCACAGCACCAAACAAACCTGGAAGTGTTTTTAAAAGTGGAATTAGACATCTGTCTCCACGATTCATGTTCCCCACGTTCCTGCCTTCCTCCTGTAGGCCAGCTGGAGCTTCTCCACCGAGGCCGCAGAAACCGCCGTTGGTCTAATCGTCCCCCGAGGACGTGATTGTCGCCCGTTTTAAGAAAGAAGAGTGAAGAAAAAGGAGGTCCATCCTCTTATCTCCTCCACTTCTCCTTTGGCAGCGTTGAGCTCCCCGCCTCACTGCCTTTTCACTGGATTAGTCACACCTGCAGGATAAAGCCAGATGCTCTCGGCTCGACCAATGGGGCGTCACCACTGCTGCTTCGGCCAAAAGATGTTCCTTCAGAGAGAAAACAGCCACAATATACAGTGTTCAGTAAAACTGCAGATTCTATCTTTTGCCTTAAATGTCCTCAAAACTATACTAGAAAAAAAAGAACCTGATGTTTCTGTTCACTTACTAAATTATAAGCGACTAGTTTAGAGACGAATTTAAAAAAATGATTAAAAAAGTCAATTTTAATATTTGAAGCATTCTAACAAATAATTCAGTATAGAATAAATCATTTGACTTAACATTATAATAATAAAAATATTTGGACCTTTAATTGTGTAAGCTGTGTAAATAAATATTATTCAGTATCCACTCTGAATTATTTACTGCCTACTATGGATTCTTTTGATACCCATTATAAATGATTCAGTTTCCAGTATGAAAATATTTGGAGTAAAAGTGAAAACATGTCCCACAACAATGACTAATGACATGTTGCAGGTCAGTTTTAAAGACAAAGCTTGTCCGCATCCCCGTCCCTGGTGTCCTGTCCCTCTGTTTTAGAGGGAGCCATGTTGGCAGCAGGAGCTGGACCAGCAGGGCTCGGGGCATTTTTCATCTGGAGCGACAGATCTGTAACCAGGTGTAAACACTGGATCGGGATGGTACCGTCACTGTAATCAGAACTGGCTCAGGGGCGCTTCCAGTGACCAGCGGCTGCAGGAACCTCCAGACGTAGATGTTTAGCAGTGGTCTGGCTTCTGATTTGGACCGTGTCTCCCTGTGGCTGCTTTCGGACACACCACCTTGATCATCATCCAGCGACACCTGAGCCCTCGTTCCCCTTAGCAACAGTCTTCTGAGTCTCCAAACGCCATCATGAAGTCAGCGAGAAAGCGCCAAGATCAAGGGCGCTTCGAGCTAAAGTTTCTTCTTCTTCTGTAAACGTCTCATCGCTATGCCGACACAAAGCTCACCAAATGAGGGAAAATGGAAAATAAGGATCCTAACCTTCTCGGGAGGAAGGCCGTGCTGTTGAGCGACTCTCCTGCTTGACCTCTCCGGATGGAATAAATGCTAATTTAGCCAATTTAGCCAGAGCCGTCTGCTTTTCACGGAAAGGTTATTCTCGTCTATAAAAAAGGAAGACACAAACAAAGCCTTGTTATCAGATCACGTCGCCGGTACTGAAATTTGATTTGCACATCGATCACGCTAACTCTTATTAAGGGCTAACGCAAGCCCGATGATTTCACTGTCTGCGCAGAGATGTTGTGAAACTGAACGAAAAGCAGCGGGAAAAATGGCTGAACACGCCGAGGGCGCCGAAAGTTCCAGCTTCGTCCGAGACGGACCGGTCCTGTCTTCGGATCCTGCTGCTTCACAGCGGTGCAGCCGACCAGCTGACACCCAGCATCAGAGCTCCCTTCGCAAGAACGTGTTTGTGGATGTCAAAGCAGCCCACGAGGCTAGCAGGAGCTTTTTTGGACACAAAGAACCTTCTGTGGTGCCTCCTTTCACTTTTAGGAACTCAGGGAATCTTCCATTGATATAATTAGACCGCCTAATGTCTCATTTCATTTTTTTCTGTTATCTCCTGTGGACACGAGGAACCGTGAAGCTTGACTTGACTTAATTTAGGATCCTGGCACATTTTGAGGGAACATAAGTGAAAGTGAAAGTGACTATTTGTCATTGTGAACACAGTGAACCACAACTAAACACATCCTCAGAATTTAACACACACCGTCTAGCGGGGGGAGACATATCCAGCACCAGCAGCAGGAATGGGGACAGTACCTTGCGCAAGGGAACCTCAGGGCATCCTAAGGGTTCAGGATTTACACCCTCAACCTTTGGATATTTGGGTCCTTAAACATGAGGCCACTGCCCCAAATGATGGGACCAAGAGGAGTCCTGCTGAAGAGGTCAAATCGCTTGGAGATACTTGTTCAAGGATTCGCTCAGGAACCCAATGGCGGAAGTGCGGGTTATGGGATTTGAACCCGTGACCTCTTGGTCAATAGGTGTGTCCTTCCCACAGACCGTCACCACTTCTTGATCTTCAGCGTGCAAATCTTGTGGACCGAGAACTTCAACTGGAGACCTGCTAAAAGTTTCTCACTTCCAAAACTGAGGCCAGATCTCACTCTCAAAGCTCCTCCCAAACGAAATCAATTTCTTGGACGGAACCCTGAGCAGACGTGGGACCGAATGCATCCCCGGACTCATAAAAGAGTCTTTTCATGCAGGTACGACCCGAAATGGGGACCGTGTGCTGGAAAAAAAGCAAAGAAACAGCAAAACCAGCGTCCTGTCAGGGAAAATTATTTTTGCAACGCTCAGTTTAATAGTGACGCCTTGTTCCTTGAAGACCAGAGAAGGCTCCAACTTTCTTATTTTCCCTCTTCTGTCAACAACAGAGAGGAAGAAATCCCAGACGATGACTTTGCATTCTGAGGAAGTGCGAGTTCGAACTTTTTCCGAAAGAAACAGAAGCTAATAAAGGCCTGAGGAAGGACCCGAAGACTTTTTTTAGGAACAGGCGTCGTTAGGGGTAATGAGCACAAATGGAGAAATGGAGGCAGCGCTAATGATCGCACAGTCCGCAAATCCAAAAACGCCCTCAACGTTTAGATTCATGCGTCCCTTAATGGGGACACCTGAGATATTTTGGGAACCCGTTCGTGATGAAGGGACACAAAGAATGGTGATTTAGTTCAGATGGACTCTTTTACCATCTGAGTGTCCCACAGAGACACTCAGAGACACATGGAGCTCGACTGGGGGACAGAAAATGTACGCATCTGGGACCGGTTCCGGTTCAGTTGACCACCCGTCTGAATTAAAAGCCACTCTGGAGGAGTTTTCTCCAGTGACGTACAACCTTAAAATATTATTGATGTTATATGAGTACAATTTTATTTGCATTGTAATTTGAATAATAATAATAATAATAATAATAATAATAATAATAATCCATCCATCCATTATCTGCCGCTTGTCCCAGACGGGGTCACGGGGGAGTGCTGGTGTCCAACCCAGCGCACACAGGGCGAGGACGGGGGACGCACCCTGGACAGGTCGCCAGCCCATCGCAGGGAGGAATAATAATAATAATAATAATAATAATAATAAATGCATCTAATATGAAAAAGGCCAAAAATAATAAAATCTTTCAGTTTTGCTCCTATTATTACAATTATTTTTATTTATTTAATGTTAGGTTTATCTTTCCTAAATTGAATTTGTAAATGTTTTCCAATTTTTTTTAATAAATACTTTTTTATATTTAAATAATGTTATTTGTATATTTATTTATTTCATCGTGTAACATTCATAAATACATTATATGAAAAATTATTTTCACGTGGATATTTTCATGATTATGAATAATTATTTTATTTTCACAGATTGCAAAATATTAAAATTTGACTTGTTTCTTATTATTTCTTTTACATTTATATATCTGTGGTGGTGGTCTAGTTGTAGAATACTTGCCTGGATCAAGAGGTCCCAGGTTCAATCCCACCTCCAGCACTACCACCACTGGGTCCCTGAGACCCTGAACCCTGAGTGTCTCCAGGGGGGACTGTCCCTGTACTCAGGACATGGAGGACACTCTGGAGAAGAGCGTCTGATAAATGCTGTTAATGTAAATGTTATTATTACCAATGGATTTTTTTTTTTCTTCATTTTTCATTTCTTTTTTTTTTCCTCTTCACACACTACCCTCCACAGCCGGCAACCCCGAGGCAGAAACCTCATATGTGAAGGCTCACGGCCCTCATCCTTCACTCGGAGACGAGCTGAGAACAATTAAGCGAGTTTCTGTTTTATTGATCGAGGAGAAAGAAAAAAAAAGAAACAGACCAACATCTCTGGAAGAGACTTCAGTCGGCGACACTCCGAAGCGCAGCATCAAAATTTCATCTGAGGGCTTTATGTTCGGAGACTCGTCTTGTCACCACACGTTCTTCTGAAGGGACGCTGCTTTTGAAGTCACCTCTCCAGCAGGAGTCCTCGGGGGAACCGAACGTCAGCCTCGCCAGATGGTCCGACACTTCAGGACCTCGCCTGGGCGAGCGTCCCCGGGACAAGCCTTTTGCCTTGGCTTTGCTTCTGAAAGGCCGCGTCTCATCCATTCTCCATCCCTGCTGTTAAGAATGTCCCACCGCCTGCAGTCATGTTTTCAGCGTCCACGAAAAGACATTCTGATCTGTGGGAGAGAAGGGATTGACTCTGAAGGGTGTCATGCTAATCCACGCCTACAGCAGGCTTTTGGGGAAGACTGCGATTTTAAAAGACGTGTTTATTAAAACAAATCATTTATTGTTAAAGCTGATTTGTAAGAGATGCTAAAGTGAACCGTGGGAAGCTTTCGTTCCACGTGCGTTGACGTCTCTGCAGGCTATGACCCTTGATCAGAAGAGCGAGACTGTTGTGTAGCAGATACATTTTAGCATTAATTCACTTATTTTGTATAAAATATTCTGTTGTTTTTAGCTGAAACCAAAAATGCATCATCACAGTGATGCTGTTCAGAGAGTAGGTTTAGCATTTATCTTAAGTTTTACGTAGACTAGCATGCTAACATGTCGTTGTGCTCTTGCTAAGCTAACTGAGGAATCAACCTACGTCCATGCAGGCTGTGATAAAAGGCTTATGTAGCATTACGAACACTTTAGAGCAAATTTTTGAAAAACATCTCTAAAAGATTACAAGTAGAGAATTCAAGATGGCTGCCACTGTTAGCAATGTTAGCATACCTCAGCCCATGTTTCTAGATAACAACGAGGCATACAGAGTCCAAAACCATGCAAGTAAGTCTATTTGGGTCAAAAAGAGACAAACTCTCACTTCTGAAAGCACCTCTATGGGTTCTGAACCGGATGGATTCAATTATGAGCTGTCGGTCAGTTCCTCGTGCTAATGTTGCAGGTTCATAAAAGTATGCAGATCCTGAAGGCCTACCTGATAAAAGAACTCTCTTGCCTGGACACTATGGAGAATACCTTTCTTTACTGGTGAAACTGTCTGGGCCCCCTAGTGGTTGCTCTTTAAATGATTCAAAACAATTGAAAAACCAATTTAAGGCGACCCTGAAAGGTCCAACAGTCGCACTTAAAGTTTGGCGCTTTGAAAACTGCAGAGGTTCCCTAGAATCACAAACCAAGGCCAAGCATGTCTCCAAGGTTTAATAAGTTCCAATATCCTGGCCACTTAACAGTGGGCTCGTCCTTGGCGGTTGGTCAGAGGGGACACTTGGCTCTCCGGTGTTCTTGTTTGTGGCTTTTCAAGGTCATCCTGTGACAACCGTCTGCGATGAGGCGTGAAAATGCAGATGCCCCCCACGTCGCCGAGGCACAGCACCGGTATAAATCATGCGAAACCTGGGGGTCACCGCTTCCGTAAACAAAGCACCAGATGCAGAGTGACTCCTAACTAGAGGAACGAAGTGAAGTGTTCAGAGAAGGTCAGGCGTGTGGTGTCAGAAAACACAAAAGCAAGCCTGTCAGAGATCACTGAGCCTTAGACATGCAGCAAGCACCATCCCAAAACGAATTGTTCTCCAGTTCTACCTCCGTTAGCCTTGTCAAACCTGAGGACCGTATAGGTTTGGCAGGAGATCCTGGTGTTAATGTCCTGGTGATCGATTAAAAAGAACAAATATTCAGGCCTCAGTGTGGATGTTACTGTTAGCTATGCTAACATATTTCATGGTTCTAGATAACAGTGTACTGTACAGTGAAACAAAACTCTTGCCCTCTCTCAACAAACAATGCTTGCAATAAACCCCTGCCTCACATTGACTCGTGGAAGAACCTGAGACTTTATCAGCAAAATCCATCAAAGCGTTGGTGCAAAACCTCAGGAGCAAACTTTCCTGCAGCAGCTCTGCTAAATAAAAAGGAGAAAAAGCAAAGTGTGATTTAATCTTTCTTTGTGCCAGAAAAAAAGTAGACCCAGGTAGGATAGTGTGAAGCTCAGCTTGTTTTAGATTTCCCCGAAGGTGGTCTGTGTTTGAAGAAAGATTCTAGGTGTTGCTTAGCAACCAGTGCTCCACGGGGGACACCTTCGACCTAATGGGTTAGCCCGAGTTGAATAACTGTTGACCTTCCCAGGTGGACGATACTGTATCACAGTATCTGTGAAGTGGTGCCCAATAGAGACGGCCTTTTCCAGGAGCGGGCGCTGTTCTATTCTAAAGTCGTATCCCTTTCAGAAGCTGTAATCCAGCCTTGAAATTCAGAATCGTTTTGGAAACCTGACGACTGGCTTTCCAAGTTTGAAACATTCACTGTTGTTAGCATGGTTGTTAGCCACCACGATGCTTTGGGTTGGACCGTTTAGAGACTGTTTCTTTCTGACCATGGTTCTAATCTGGAGCTACCTGAGAACCTGTTCTTGAGTCTATAGGTCTATCATATCAGCTCAAACATGGACAAAACCGAAGGAGCAATAGGCTCAGAGTCCGGAGGGTTAACACCGGCCAAGCCTTTCCTTCCAGCTGAGCGGAAGATCATTCTCATTTTCCGATTTCCAAATGGACACTTGACTTTGTGACTCGGCATTCTCCTGACATTCAAAATCTGCCTAATGTGGGAGCAACCAAGGACCAGAAACCTTTACAGGGAACTGATGGCCCTCGTGAAGCTTTAGAGGATGGGAACCTTTCTGCTAATGTTTAAAATCTTGGCTGGGTCCTGTTTTTGGGGGAATTAAGGCTTCATTTTGGGCATTTTGAACACCTCGCAAATGTCATCGCCCCACTGCTGTGAAAAGCAGAGCAGGAACCCCGACTGTTTTTTCTCACCAAGTGCCTTAATCCCAGATACGGGATGATGGAGTTCTGTTTGGTGGAGCTTCAGCTGGAGATGCAGAATGTTGTGTTCTTGCACCGTTTTTCATTTTTTAAAGAATTAAACTGGTGTAAACTGCAGGCAAACATCCTGGACCAGGAAATGCTTATTCTCAGAAGACAAAACAGAAATGACTAATGAAAGCTTTAGGATGGAGGCTTGGTTAGAGGTGAAATCCATCATCCAGCACCTCTAGGCCATCAGAAAAGTAAAAAAAACACCTTTTATGCAAAGGTGACATTCTAAATCTAAACTTCTTTCAAACGGCAACGGGTCAGGGCTGCAGAACACACCACACACGGTGTTCAGCTCTAGTTTTAGGCCACTTTAAATCCCAGAGTGGTGGCAAGTTGTCCTGGGCGCTGATAGAAAGCACTCAGTGACTCATTGGGACCATGTACCTTGATGTGCCTCCTCTTTGTCCAGAAAGCAGGGGTTATCTGTGGGGACACGGGGACATAAACAAGACTCTGAGAGCCTGACGCCCAATTAGAGTGGTAAACAATATGACAACATCGTCCTGTACCCAGTATCTGCTGAAGCATGTGACGTCCTCGGATCTCAAGCCACTAATTAAGGACACCCTCGTTAAGCTTCGTTAAGAAGCATTGGCTTGTGGGAGCAGGTGAGGAGTTGGAACCAAATGCCTGTTTGAAGGTTCATTTCAGACTCGAGTAACCATTGAACAGATCATTAGCTGGTTTCGGTACAGAGTGAAGGAGAGTGAGAGAGAGGACGGGGAGAGTGGACGGTGGAGTTCAGGGTGTGTGGAGTGTGTGTCCGTG
>JABMDN010000496.1:0-16733 GCA_017165825.1 Hepsetus odoe
GTGTGTCCCACAGGTCTGAATTGCTTTACTTTTGGCATCAGATTGTCTTTTTGAGACAACAGTGATTAAGATTTGGATATATGTGAATATCACAATCAGCAGAGACAATCCATCATAAAGAGTGGCAACAAACAACCCATAGTAGTTACTTAATCTTATATCCCCACATATGAGCTTCATCACAGATGGGTTATTGCAATATATGTCCACAATTTTAGTACTACAAATCTCTTTACGGTAGTTCAGTGCAAGTAGTAACCCAATCGTAGTAAAATCCATGGTCCACATCAGAATGATTATCTTCAGCAAGATTTTTGACGACATCAATGTGTTGTACTTCAAGGGACAACAAATGGCAACATACCTGTCATAAGCCATAGCACTGAGAATGAGAAAAGATCCAGCTCCATACAAATGTGTTAGTAAAGCTTGCAAAAAACAAGCAGAATAAGTGATGGATCTATTCTGTGACAGTATACTAGACAGCAGTTGAGGGTAAAAAGATGTGGCACCAACCATATCATTCACTGGCAGGTTTGACAGCAAAATATACATTGGTTTATGAAGCTTCCTATTGAAAGCAATTGTTAACAATACAGTCATATTGAAAACCAAAATGGTACAATATGTAAGAGTTCCAAAAATGAATGCAGGCACAATATTTGATGGAGGTATTTCTAATGATTCCATAGTCAAAGGATTCGTGTCAGATGAGAAATTAGAATCCATTTGCAGGAAAGTGCAAGGAGATTTAAAATATATATATAGAAATTGTGGATGGTAAAGAATTTATCTACCAGTTTAGTTATGGAAGCTATGAGGAATCATTTACTTCAGAGGAGTGAATATTCTTCAGCATATGCATTTGCCAGGCAGTTTTATACACCCAGGATTACAGGCAAGTCATTTTGAAGTCCCAGCTGAGATGTGTCCGTTACAATTATTCCTGTGCACCCTTTCAAGTCAACTCAAGTGAAGTAGGATTTTACTGTCATTTCATCCATATAAACAGTACATATTGAAATGAAATAATGTTTCTTCAGGACCCTGCTGCTACACATAGGACAACATCAGACACAACATAAGACATAAGACAACACAAGACACAAGATACAACATAAGACAAGACAAGACAAGACAACAAGTGCAGACAACAGACAGTACATTCATCCGTCAGAGGGCCGCAGTGTTGTGGAACAAAGCAGCCCAGGTTGTTGGGCAGTGTAACAGTGTAACAGAGTAACAAAGTGTAACAGAGCAGCGTTATGAGTAAAGTACGGATGTGATAGATAGATTGATGAGTAATAAGCCTGAAGATATTGTCAGTTTAAAAGTCTGATGGCCAGGGGGAAGAAGCTATTTCCCATCCTGGTAGTGGAGGCCCGTATGCTGCAGAACCTTTTCCCGGATGGCAGGAGGGAAAAGAGAGTGTGGGATGGGTGAGAAGGATCATCCACAATGCTAGTTGCTTTGTGGATGCAGTGAGTGGTGAAGATGTCCTATACAGAGGGCAGAGAGACACCGATGATCTTCTCAGCTGTTCTCACTATCCGTTGTAGGCACTTGCGGTCTAAGACATTGCAGTTCCCATACAAAGCAGCAATGCTGCTGCTCATGATGCTCTTGATAGTTCCTCTGTAAAAGACGGTGAGAATGGAAGGTGGGCTTTCCTCAGTCTTCATAGGAAGTAGAGACGCTGCTGGGCTTTCCTTTAGATGGAGTTGAGATTGTTGATTACGTGAACACCAAGGAACTTGATGCTCTGGACCATCTCCACAGGTGAGGTGTTGATATTCAGTGGAGCGTGGTCCCTACGTGGTCTCCTGAAGTCAACAACCATCTCTTTAGTCTTGTTGACATGCACACAGCCCTGAGGGATGGAACCTTGCTCAGAGCAGCCTCTGTAAGGGGTTTGAACCCGCTTTTGATCCTGTGGCCAACTCCCTAACCACTAGGCCACCGCTGCCCAGGCTTGTGGGGTCCAATGGAAAGGTGAATTACACTGTTTGGTGCAGTCAGAAAGGGGACAGTCTATCCTTCTATGATTGAGGGTGAATAGTTGATAAAAGTTTGCGAAGCCCAGGAACTGCTGAAGTTACTTCTCTTACAACAGTAAGAGGGGGACCCATACATTATTAGGAAGAAGGTTTTAATGTTATGGCTAATGGGTATTTATTGTGCATTTACAGTCCATACTGTTAAAGAAGTTTTAGTATCCTAAACATCCATAGAAAAATTCAAATACATTTTCTGCAATTTAAGTATCACCCTTTCTCCTGCGAAAAAGTGCATTTCTACAAGTTTTCCTTTGGCCAGTTTAATCATAGTTTTGAAGTGAATGACAGTTTGGATATTTATTAATCAAGTGACCAGATGACCAGAGTTAGTAATGACACTACAGACCTCCAGTTCACTCTGACTGGAAGAAAGCAAGTGCTGAGACCATTGACAAACATGTGTAAATGTAGATGACTGCATGCTAGGTTTAGAAACTGCTACCTAGCATCTTCCTCGCCAGCCAATGCGCTCCTGTTCTTCCACTCTTGCATTGAATACTGCAGTGACACATGGCTATATGCTGAGCCCTCTGTTGTTTTCCCTTTTCAACAATCACTGTGTTCCTGTGTATTGATCTAACACCATAATCAAGTTTACATGGTGGTGGGCCTAATCAGAGGAGATAACGAGACTGCTTACAGAAATGAAATTCAGTACCTGGCTGTGTGTTGTGTCAATAACAACTTGGCTCTGAACTGCCAAATAACCAGGGAAATCATTGTGGACTTCAGGTAACCTTGGAGCCACACACACTCTTGTCTGCATCAGTGGAGGTAGTGCAGCCTGAGTCCATATTCAAATTATTAGGTTTCCACATCTCTGACAATCTCATTCTGATCCAAAGGAGCAATATCATCTTTGCTTCCTGCAGATCCTTAAGAGAGCTCATCTGCTGCCCAGGATACTGACATAATTTCAGGGCAGCTCTGTTGAGGACATACCGTCCCTCATCCAGCAGACATTGCAGCAGCCTTCATCCCCACAACACAAGGCTCAAGAAGAGCTGGTTCCCTGTGGCTGTGGCCATGTGGAACTCCACAGAAGCATACTGTACTCTTTACTGCACTGTCTCTGCATTCTTTTAAAAAATATCCACTCATCTCATATACTCATCTGTATATGTATACTACAAACTGAACTTTTTGTCCAAACTGTACACAGTTCTGTGCACTTCACTTTTATAGAAACATATAATGTAAATTCCAGGTGTGAATATATATCAGTCCATGTTCACATTATGGATAACCATACCTGATTTGTTCATGAGTGATTTCGATGAACACAAATACAAGTGCAATACAATTTAAAGCATTTGCCTAATAAAAGCTTTTTTAATAATTCACAGCAGAATGTCTGGTCTTAATTCATGTCTTGATGTGAAAAGAATCCTCAGATCGTCTCATAAATAATGCTGTTGTTCTGTTTTAACCTGTAAAATGTTTCACTGTAGACATGAAGTGGAAAATGAACCAGACAAATACAAGAAAGCTTTGCTTTTGTTAAAAGAAACTACACAAAGATTAATACTTTAGTAAACTGTTTTAGTATCCATTGTAGACAACAATACAGTCTCTCAATGTAATTTGTTTACTGTGCTGATCTAATAATGTATGTTGAATATTGGTAAAGGGGTATGTATTTGGAGATGTCTCAAAACCTGTTTTCATGTTCAAAATTGTAAAGATCCATTTAAAGAAATAAATCATAATTTACAAATCTTTTTGCATCACCATTATATTGTAGATTCAATTATTGTATTAAGTGTATACATACAACAGCAGAATTGAGAAAAGGAGATCCCCCATCAATAACAAACAGCAGGACCAAAAATAATCTCAATGCTTCTTCACTCCACTGATTTTGGGATTTTTTTTTGACTGATAAACCTGCTTGTGAATAAAGAAAAGCAGATTCTGTCGAATTTCCTTGGTTTTCAGTCCATATATTAAAGGATTCATTATAGGAGGGAATATCATTACAGAAGCACCCAAGGCCTTTCGTAAGTTTGGTGGTGCTGCTTCAAATCTATGAGCTAAAATGGCAAAAATAGAGTTGAACTCATAACACAAGAAAACAACTAAGTGTGTCCCACAGGTCTGAATTGCTTTACTTTTGGCATCAGATTGTCTTTTTGAGACAACCGTGATTAAGATTTGGATGTATGTGAATATCACAATCAGCAGAGACAGTCCATCATAAAGTGTGGCAATAAACAACCCATAGTAGTTACTTAATCTTATATCCCCACATATGAGCTTCATCAAAGATGGATTATTGCAGAAAATGTCCACAATTTTAGTGCTACAAATCTCTTTACGGTAGTTCAATGCAAATAGTAACCCAATCGTAATAAAATCTATGGTCCATATAAGCATGATTATCTTCAGCAAGTTATTTGGGGACATCAAGGTGTTGTACTTCAGTGGACAACAAATGGCAACATACCTGTCATAAGCCATCGCAGTGAGAATGAGATATGATCCAGCTCCATATATGTGTGTTATAAACGCTTGTACAAAACAAGCAGAATAAGTGATGGATCTATTCTGTGACAGTATACTAAACAGCAGTTGAGGGTAAAAAGATGTGGCACCTACAATATCATTCACTGGCAGGTTACACAACAAAACATACATTGGTTTATGAAGCTTCCTATTGAAAGTAATTGTTAACAAAACAGTCATATTGAAAACCAAAATGGTACAATATGTAAGAGTTCCAAACACAAATGCAGGTACAATATTTGATGGAGGTATTTCTAATGATTCCATTGTCAAAGGTTTTGTGTCAGACGAGAAATTAGTATCCATCCGCGGATAGTGGAAAGGAAATCTTTTAAAATGTATTAAAATTGTGAATGGTTAAGAATCAATTTAACAGTTTAATTCCGGCCCCTTCGGAGGAGAGAATATAATTCAGTGTATAGTGGAAGGAGATTTAAAAAAGTGTAGAAATTGTGGATGGTAAAGAATCAATCTAGCAGTTTAGTTGTGGAAGCTTTTAGGGATCAGTTACTTCAGAGGAGTGAATATTTTTCATTGCATGCATTTGCCAGGTAGTTTTATACACCCAGGATTATAAGCAAGTCATTTTGAAATCCCCCCTGAGATGTGTCAGTTATAATTTACTCTGGGCACCATTTAACTGGTCTGAGGATCAAAGTTCCTTTTTATTTTGCATATAGTACCCTTTAATACTTTTTAAATCTGTAATTTTAACTTATCAAAGTCATATCTTAATTATGTTAGCATATACTTTATCCACCTATTTATGGTGTACAGATTTTGTAATGTTGTTTCATACAAATACACCAGGTGGAAACATGTAGCTGTTTAGGAGAAATGGCAGATGTGTTTCTAAACAGATTGTTTAACACTATCTTGATAAGGGAGAGAATGCATTGGTCTTTAATGGTGGTGTTATTGAGGCCCTGGTAGTCTGCAGAGGGGCACAAGGACTGATCCTTCTTAACAATGAATAACCCTGCCCCAGCCGGAGAGGTAAAAGGTCAGGTTTGCCTCAGAATGAGGGCCTCATCCAGATACTGATCCAGGGCCTTCAGTTCATGATGAGACAGCCAAAAAAGTCTACCATTGGGCAGACTTGATGGCACTGTTAAGGCAGTATGGTGGTAGCCTTGGTCTTACTGCCTTTTTCTCCAGCATTTCTACCTGACATGGCCAGAGGTGGAGTGGCGAGAGTGGGGGCTCTAGGTGGAGGAACTGAAACAGCTGACATACAGAAGGTTGAAGCTGGCACAGCTGAACCAATCCTGACCAAAAGCGTTAGCTTCTGCAGGGCCTGACTAACTTGTTCCAGATGCAAGCAATCACAATGAATGCTCAACAGTCATCCTCAGGTAAGCTTGAGCATCAAAAATATCACAACATAACTCTTAGGGATTATTCATCTTTTGAACAGAATCTCACATGCAAGAAGCTCAGGAGGCTTACTGCCACCATATTGTATCAAAGTTTACCGTTCAGAATAGACAGATAAACTTACCATCGCAGGTTTCAAACAAGGAAGACAAGATAAAAACACTTATCTGCAACACTGGAGTAGAAGGTCTGGGGAAACATTCAGCACAGCAGTGAATTTAGTAGATGGGAATGAATCAAATGCCAATGTACCCTGATCACACATGCTCCACCAATGATTCTGCACAAGTTGTTAATCATGGTGCGAGGATGGTCAGGTGCTTTATACGTCTTTTATTTTTCGTTTTTTTCAGATTGTTTTAGGAAATTGGACTGAAACATTAATGTAGAAATATAGACAATTCTGCAATGTGCAAAAAAAAACTTTGGTATGAAAAAAGATGGCATTGTCAGAGGAAAGAAGTCCAGCAAAGTCAATGTTCTGCTCCTAAACATTTGGGTACTGACTGTCCTGCAGATATTCAATGTTCCACAAACATTGTTGAGGAATAGTTGACAGAGTGTGGAATGTGACAGAGTTCAAGGTTTTGACTTGGCCTCCAATCCTCTCAGATCTCAAGCTGACTGAGCACTTGTGGAATATGCTGAACAAATTAGTTCAATCAATAGAGACCCCACAACTTCAAGGATGTAACTTGCACTTGTCTGTTTGTCTTGTCTTGTGTTTTATGCCGTGTCATATGTCATCTCATCTGTAGCACCAGGGTCCTGGAGGAACATTATTTCGTTTCACTATGTACTGTGTATGTGGTTGAAATGACAATAAAAACCTACTTGAATTGAATTGACTTGTGGAATTTGCTGGACAAATTATTTAAATCAATGGAGACCCCACAACTTCAAGGATGTAAATGATCTGTTGTAAACATTTTGGTGCTGGAGATCACAGCACATCTTCATTGTTACAGCAATACCAGGGGGACCTTGAGCCCCCTCTAGCCAATGCTAAGGAGCTAAAGGCTTCTTTGGCTTGTGGGGTCCAATGGAAAGGTGAATTACACTGTTTGTTGAGGTCTGTTAGGGGACAGGCTATTTTTCTATGATTGAGGGTGAATAGTTGATAAAAGTTAGCAAAGCCCAGGAACTGCTGAAGTTGCTTCTGTTACAGCAGTAAGAGGGGGACCCACATATTATTAGGAAGGTGGTTTTAATGTTATGGCTGATGGGTATATATTGTGCATTAGCAGTCCATGCTGTTAATAATAATAATAATAATAATAATAATAATAATAATAATAATAATTATTATTATTATTATTGTTGTTGTTGTTGTTGTTATTATTATTATTATTATTATTATCATTATCATTATTATTACTACTATTACATTTACATTTGTTTACGTTTATTTATTTATAACTTATTTATTCTTCATTATTATTATTATTATTATTATTATTATTATTATTATTATATGCTCACTGTGTATATGGTTATCTTTCCTGTCCTTATTTTCCTGTCCTTGTTTTCTGTATTTTTTATATTCTTTCTTTCTTTCTTTCTTGTTCTTTCTGGTTAAAGAGCCCTGTAACACCCGAATGTCTCATTTGTGGGATAATAAAGGATTATTCTATTCTATTCTATTCTATTCTATTCTATTCTATTATTAGGAGGGTGGTTTTAATGTTATGGCTGATGGGTATATATTGTGCGTTTGTAGTCCATGCTGTTAAAGAAGATTTAGTATCCAAACATCCATGGAAAATTAAAAATACATTTTGACAAACGTGTAAATATAGACACGTTCCTTCACTCTTGCACTGAACACTGGAGTGCCACATGGCTATGTACTGAGCCCTCTGTTGTTTTCCTTTTTCAACCATCACTGTGTTCCTGTGTATTGTTCTAACACCATAATCAAGTTTACATGGTGGTGGGCCTAATCAGAAAAGATGACGAGACTGCTTACAGAAATGAAATTCAGTACCTGGCTGTGTGTTGTGTCAATAACAACTTGGCTCTGAATTGCCAAATAACCAGGGAAATCATTGTGGACTTCAGGTAACCTTGGAGCCACACACATTCTTGTCTGCATCAGTGGAGGTAGTGCAGCTTGTGTTCATATTCAAATTGTCCACATCTCTGACAATCTCATTCTGATCCAAAGGAGCGATATCATCTTTGCTTCCTGCAGATCCTTAAGAGAGCTCATCTGCTGCCCAGGATACTGACATTATTTCAGTGCAGCTCTGTTGAGGACACACTCACCAACTACATCTTAGAATGGTACGAAAAGCTGCTTGGGCAGGGCAGAAAGGTTAACTGAGGATGTTTCCACCCCACACTCAAACCACTATTTAACCTTCTCTCATCCAGCAGGCATTGCAGCAGCCTGCACCCCCACAACACAAGGCTCAAGAAGAGCTGGTGTTTGTGGCCATGTGGAACTCTACGGAAGCATACTGCACTCTTTACTGATGTAAAGAGTCTCTGTCTGATGCTGAAAGTCTTAATGTGAAAAGAATCCTCAGATTGTCTAAAATATAATGCTGTTGCTTTTTTTTTTACCTGTAAAAGGACTGACTGTATACATGAAGTGGAAAATGAACCAGCAAAAACCAAGAAGGCTTTACTTGTGTTCAATGAACTACACAAACATTAACACTTCAGTAAACCGTTTTAGTGTCCATTGTAGACCACAAAACAGTATCTCAATGTAACTTATTTCCTGTGCTGATCTAATAAAGTAGAGATCTGTATTTGGAGATTTAGTCTAATAGAGATCTGTATTGGGAGATGTGTCAAAACCGTTTTTCATGTTCAAAATTGTAAAAGATCCATTTAAAGATTTAAATGATCATTTATACATCATTTTGCATCACCATTATATTTTGTAAGAGAAACAACAAGCATTTGAAATATTTATTGTGCTAATGGTATATATATATACATATATATATGGGATCCCAAAATTTACTTTGAAATTTTTAATTTAAATGCAATTAATAAGAAAATTTTTTTAAGAACAGCAGAAAAGATTGTTTCTCATGAAAATGAACAGCAGGATCTAAAACAATCTCAATGCTTCTTCACTCCACTGATTTTGGGATTCTGTTTTGACTGGTAAACCTTCTTTTGAATAAAGAAAAACAGATTCTGTCGAATTTCCTTGGTTTTCAGTCCATATATTAAAGGATTGATAATCGGAGGGAAAATCATTATAGAAGCACCCAAGGCCTTTCGTAAGTTTGGTGGTGCTGCTTCAAATCTATGAGCTAAAATGGCAAAGAGAGTGCTGAACTCATAACACAAGAAAACAACTAGGTGTGTCCCACAGGTCTGAATTGCTTTACTTTTGGCATCAGATTGTCTTTTTGAGACAACAGTGATTAAGATTTGGATATATGTGAATATCACAATCAGCAGAGACAATCCATCATAAAGAGTGGCAACAAACAACCCATAGTAGTTACTTAATCTTATATCCCCACATATGAGCTTCATCACAGATGGGTTATTGCAATATATGTCCACAATTTTAGTACTACAAATCTCTTTACGGTAGTTCAGTGCAAGTAGTAACCCAATCGTAGTAAAATCCATGGTCCACATCAGAATGATTATCTTCAGCAAGATTTTTGACGACATCAATGTGTTGTACTTCAAGGGACAACAAATGGCAACATACCTGTCATAAGCCATAGCACTGAGAATGAGAAAAGATCCAGCTCCATACAAATGTGTTAGTAAAGCTTGCAAAAAACAAGCAGAATAAGTGATGGATCTATTCTGTGACAGTATACTAGACAGCAGTTGAGGGTAAAAAGATGTGGCACCAACCATATCATTCACTGGCAGGTTTGACAGCAAAATATACATTGGTTTATGAAGCTTCCTATTGAAAGCAATTGTTAACAATACAGTCATATTGAAAACCAAAATGGTACAATATGTAAGAGTTCCAAAAATGAATGCAGGCACAATATTTGATGGAGGTATTTCTAATGATTCCATAGTCAAAGGATTCGTGTCAGATGAGAAATTAGAATCCATTTGCAGGAAAGTGCAAGGAGATTTAAAATATATATATAGAAATTGTGGATGGTAAAGAATTTATCTACCAGTTTAGTTATGGAAGCTATGAGGAATCATTTACTTCAGAGGAGTGAATATTCTTCAGCATATGCATTTGCCAGGCAGTTTTATACACCCAGGATTACAGGCAAGTCATTTTGAAGTCCCAGCTGAGATGTGTCCGTTACAATTATTCCTGTGCACCCTTTCAAGTCAACTCAAGTGAAGTAGGATTTTACTGTCATTTCATCCATATAAACAGTACATATTGAAATGAAATAATGTTTCTTCAGGACCCTGCTGCTACACATAGGACAACATCAGACACAACATAAGACATAAGACAACACAAGACACAAGATACAACATAAGACAAGACAAGACAAGACAACAAGTGCAGACAACAGACAGTACATTCATCCGTCAGAGGGCCGCAGTGTTGTGGAACAAAGCAGCCCAGGTTGTTGGGCAGTGTAACAGTGTAACAGAGTAACAAAGTGTAACAGAGCAGCGTTATGAGTAAAGTACGGATGTGATAGATAGATTGATGAGTAATAAGCCTGAAGATATTGTCAGTTTAAAAGTCTGATGGCCAGGGGGAAGAAGCTATTTCCCATCCTGGTAGTGGAGGCCCGTATGCTGCAGAACCTTTTCCCGGATGGCAGGAGGGAAAAGAGAGTGTGGGATGGGTGAGAAGGATCATCCACAATGCTAGTTGCTTTGTGGATGCAGTGAGTGGTGAAGATGTCCTATACAGAGGGCAGAGAGACACCGATGATCTTCTCAGCTGTTCTCACTATCCGTTGTAGGCACTTGCGGTCTAAGACATTGCAGTTCCCATACAAAGCAGCAATGCTGCTGCTCATGATGCTCTTGATAGTTCCTCTGTAAAAGACGGTGAGAATGGAAGGTGGGCTTTCCTCAGTCTTCATAGGAAGTAGAGACGCTGCTGGGCTTTCCTTTAGATGGAGTTGAGATTGTTGATTACGTGAACACCAAGGAACTTGATGCTCTGGACCATCTCCACAGGTGAGGTGTTGATATTCAGTGGAGCGTGGTCCCTACGTGGTCTCCTGAAGTCAACAACCATCTCTTTAGTCTTGTTGACATGCACACAGCCCTGAGGGATGGAACCTTGCTCAGAGCAGCCTCTGTAAGGGGTTTGAACCCGCTTTTGATCCTGTGGCCAACTCCCTAACCACTAGGCCACCGCTGCCCAGGCTTGTGGGGTCCAATGGAAAGGTGAATTACACTGTTTGGTGCAGTCAGAAAGGGGACAGTCTATCCTTCTATGATTGAGGGTGAATAGTTGATAAAAGTTTGCGAAGCCCAGGAACTGCTGAAGTTACTTCTCTTACAACAGTAAGAGGGGGACCCATACATTATTAGGAAGAAGGTTTTAATGTTATGGCTAATGGGTATTTATTGTGCATTTACAGTCCATACTGTTAAAGAAGTTTTAGTATCCTAAACATCCATAGAAAAATTCAAATACATTTTCTGCAATTTAAGTATCACCCTTTCTCCTGCGAAAAAGTGCATTTCTACAAGTTTTCCTTTGGCCAGTTTAATCATAGTTTTGAAGTGAATGACAGTTTGGATATTTATTAATCAAGTGACCAGATGACCAGAGTTAGTAATGACACTACAGACCTCCAGTTCACTCTGACTGGAAGAAAGCAAGTGCTGAGACCATTGACAAACATGTGTAAATGTAGATGACTGCATGCTAGGTTTAGAAACTGCTACCTAGCATCTTCCTCGCCAGCCAATGCGCTCCTGTTCTTCCACTCTTGCATTGAATACTGCAGTGACACATGGCTATATGCTGAGCCCTCTGTTGTTTTCCCTTTTCAACAATCACTGTGTTCCTGTGTATTGATCTAACACCATAATCAAGTTTACATGGTGGTGGGCCTAATCAGAGGAGATAACGAGACTGCTTACAGAAATGAAATTCAGTACCTGGCTGTGTGTTGTGTCAATAACAACTTGGCTCTGAACTGCCAAATAACCAGGGAAATCATTGTGGACTTCAGGTAACCTTGGAGCCACACACACTCTTGTCTGCATCAGTGGAGGTAGTGCAGCCTGAGTCCATATTCAAATTATTAGGTTTCCACATCTCTGACAATCTCATTCTGATCCAAAGGAGCAATATCATCTTTGCTTCCTGCAGATCCTTAAGAGAGCTCATCTGCTGCCCAGGATACTGACATAATTTCAGGGCAGCTCTGTTGAGGACATACCGTCCCTCATCCAGCAGACATTGCAGCAGCCTTCATCCCCACAACACAAGGCTCAAGAAGAGCTGGTTCCCTGTGGCTGTGGCCATGTGGAACTCCACAGAAGCATACTGTACTCTTTACTGCACTGTCTCTGCATTCTTTTAAAAAATATCCACTCATCTCATATACTCATCTGTATATGTATACTACAAACTGAACTTTTTGTCCAAACTGTACACAGTTCTGTGCACTTCACTTTTATAGAAACATATAATGTAAATTCCAGGTGTGAATATATATCAGTCCATGTTCACATTATGGATAACCATACCTGATTTGTTCATGAGTGATTTCGATGAACACAAATACAAGTGCAATACAATTTAAAGCATTTGCCTAATAAAAGCTTTTTTAATAATTCACAGCAGAATGTCTGGTCTTAATTCATGTCTTGATGTGAAAAGAATCCTCAGATCGTCTCATAAATAATGCTGTTGTTCTGTTTTAACCTGTAAAATGTTTCACTGTAGACATGAAGTGGAAAATGAACCAGACAAATACAAGAAAGCTTTGCTTTTGTTAAAAGAAACTACACAAAGATTAATACTTTAGTAAACTGTTTTAGTATCCATTGTAGACAACAATACAGTCTCTCAATGTAATTTGTTTACTGTGCTGATCTAATAATGTATGTTGAATATTGGTAAAGGGGTATGTATTTGGAGATGTCTCAAAACCTGTTTTCATGTTCAAAATTGTAAAGATCCATTTAAAGAAATAAATCATAATTTACAAATCTTTTTGCATCACCATTATATTGTAGATTCAATTATTGTATTAAGTGTATACATACAACAGCAGAATTGAGAAAAGGAGATCCCCCATCAATAACAAACAGCAGGACCAAAAATAATCTCAATGCTTCTTCACTCCACTGATTTTGGGATTTTTTTTTGACTGATAAACCTGCTTGTGAATAAAGAAAAGCAGATTCTGTCGAATTTCCTTGGTTTTCAGTCCATATATTAAAGGATTCATTATAGGAGGGAATATCATTACAGAAGCACCCAAGGCCTTTCGTAAGTTTGGTGGTGCTGCTTCAAATCTATGAGCTAAAATGGCAAAAATAGAGTTGAACTCATAACACAAGAAAACAACTAAGTGTGTCCCACAGGTCTGAATTGCTTTACTTTTGGCATCAGATTGTCTTTTTGAGACAACCGTGATTAAGATTTGGATGTATGTGAATATCACAATCAGCAGAGACAGTCCATCATAAAGTGTGGCAATAAACAACCCATAGTAGTTACTTAATCTTATATCCCCACATATGAGCTTCATCAAAGATGGATTATTGCAGAAAATGTCCACAATTTTAGTGCTACAAATCTCTTTACGGTAGTTCAATGCAAATAGTAACCCAATCGTAATAAAATCTATGGTCCATATAAGCATGATTATCTTCAGCAAGTTATTTGGGGACATCAAGGTGTTGTACTTCAGTGGACAACAAATGGCAACATACCTGTCATAAGCCATCGCAGTGAGAATGAGATATGATCCAGCTCCATATATGTGTGTTATAAACGCTTGTACAAAACAAGCAGAATAAGTGATGGATCTATTCTGTGACAGTATACTAAACAGCAGTTGAGGGTAAAAAGATGTGGCACCTACAATATCATTCACTGGCAGGTTACACAACAAAACATACATTGGTTTATGAAGCTTCCTATTGAAAGTAATTGTTAACAAAACAGTCATATTGAAAACCAAAATGGTACAATATGTAAGAGTTCCAAACACAAATGCAGGTACAATATTTGATGGAGGTATTTCTAATGATTCCATTGTCAAAGGTTTTGTGTCAGACGAGAAATTAGTATCCATCCGCGGATAGTGGAAAGGAAATCTTTTAAAATGTATTAAAATTGTGAATGGTTAAGAATCAATTTAACAGTTTAATTCCGGCCCCTTCGGAGGAGAGAATATAATTCAGTGTATAGTGGAAGGAGATTTAAAAAAGTGTAGAAATTGTGGATGGTAAAGAATCAATCTAGCAGTTTAGTTGTGGAAGCTTTTAGGGATCAGTTACTTCAGAGGAGTGAATATTTTTCATTGCATGCATTTGCCAGGTAGTTTTATACACCCAGGATTATAAGCAAGTCATTTTGAAATCCCCCCTGAGATGTGTCAGTTATAATTTACTCTGGGCACCATTTAACTGGTCTGAGGATCAAAGTTCCTTTTTATTTTGCATATAGTACCCTTTAATACTTTTTAAATCTGTAATTTTAACTTATCAAAGTCATATCTTAATTATGTTAGCATATACTTTATCCACCTATTTATGGTGTACAGATTTTGTAATGTTGTTTCATACAAATACACCAGGTGGAAACATGTAGCTGTTTAGGAGAAATGGCAGATGTGTTTCTAAACAGATTGTTTAACACTATCTTGATAAGGGAGAGAATGCATTGGTCTTTAATGGTGGTGTTATTGAGGCCCTGGTAGTCTGCAGAGGGGCACAAGGACTGATCCTTCTTAACAATGAATAACCCTGCCCCAGCCGGAGAGGTAAAAGGTCAGGTTTGCCTCAGAATGAGGGCCTCATCCAGATACTGATCCAGGGCCTTCAGTTCATGATGAGACAGCCAAAAAAGTCTACCATTGGGCAGACTTGATGGCACTGTTAAGGCAGTATGGTGGTAGCCTTGGTCTTACTGCCTTTTTCTCCAGCATTTCTACCTGACATGGCCAGAGGTGGAGTGGCGAGAGTGGGGGCTCTAGGTGGAGGAACTGAAACAGCTGACATACAGAAGGTTGAAGCTGGCACAGCTGAACCAATCCTGACCAAAAGCGTTAGCTTCTGCAGGGCCTGACTAACTTGTTCCAGATGCAAGCAATCACAATGAATGCTCAACAGTCATCCTCAGGTAAGCTTGAGCATCAAAAATATCACAACATAACTCTTAGGGATTATTCATCTTTTGAACAGAATCTCACATGCAAGAAGCTCAGGAGGCTTACTGCCACCATATTGTATCAAAGTTTACCGTTCAGAATAGACAGATAAACTTACCATCGCAGGTTTCAAACAAGGAAGACAAGATAAAAACACTTATCTGCAACACTGGAGTAGAAGGTCTGGGGAAACATTCAGCACAGCAGTGAATTTAGTAGATGGGAATGAATCAAATGCCAATGTACCCTGATCACACATGCTCCACCAATGATTCTGCACAAGTTGTTAATCATGGTGCGAGGATGGTCAGGTGCTTTATACGTCTTTTATTTTTCGTTTTTTTCAGATTGTTTTAGGAAATTGGACTGAAACATTAATGTAGAAATATAGACAATTCTGCAATGTGCAAAAAAAAACTTTGGTATGAAAAAAGATGGCATTGTCAGAGGAAAGAAGTCCAGCAAAGTCAATGTTCTGCTCCTAAACATTTGGGTACTGACTGTCCTGCAGATATTCAATGTTCCACAAACATTGTTGAGGAATAGTTGACAGAGTGTGGAATGTGACAGAGTTCAAGGTTTTGACTTGGCCTCCAATCCTCTCAGATCTCAAGCTGACTGAGCACTTGTGGAATATGCTGAACAAATTAGTTCAATCAATAGAGACCCCACAACTTCAAGGATGTAACTTGCACTTGTCTGTTTGTCTTGTCTTGTGTTTTATGCCGTGTCATATGTCATCTCATCTGTAGCACCAGGGTCCTGGAGGAACATTATTTCGTTTCACTATGTACTGTGTATGTGGTTGAAATGACAATAAAAACCTACTTGAATTGAATTGACTTGTGGAATTTGCTGGACAAATTATTTAAATCAATGGAGACCCCACAACTTCAAGGATGTAAATGATCTGTTGTAAACATTTTGGTGCTGGAGATCACAGCACATCTTCATTGTTACAGCAATACCAGGGGGACCTTGAGCCCCCTCTAGCCAATGCTAAGGAGCTAAAGGCTTCTTTGGCTTGTGGGGTCCAATGGAAAGGTGAATTACACTGTTTGTTGAGGTCTGTTAGGGGACAGGCTATTTTTCTATGATTGAGGGTGAATAGTTGATAAAAGTTAGCAAAGCCCAGGAACTGCTGAAGTTGCTTCTGTTACAGCAGTAAGAGGGGGACCCACATATTATTAGGAAGGTGGTTTTAATGTTATGGCTGATGGGTATATATTGTGCATTAGCAGTCCATGCTGTTAATAATAATAATAATAATAATAATAATAATAATAATAATAATAATTATTATTATTATTATTGTTGTTGTTGTTGTTGTTATTATTATTATTATTATTATTATCATTATCATTATTATTACTACTATTACATTTACATTTGTTTACGTTTATTTATTTATAACTTATTTATTCTTCATTATTATTATTATTATTATTATTATTATTATTATTATTATATGCTCACTGTGTATATGGTTATCTTTCCTGTCCTTATTTTCCTGTCCTTGTTTTCT
>JABMDN010000500.1:5000-20000 GCA_017165825.1 Hepsetus odoe
GTGATAGAGTGGCTGTGTGTTAATGCAGGTTTGTGTGTGTGTGATAGAGCGGCTGTGTGTTAATGCAGGTTTGTGTGTGTGTGTGTGTGTGTGTGATAGAGCAGCTGTGTGTTAATGCAGGTTTGTGTGTGTGTGTGATAGAGCGGCTGTGTGTTAATGCAGGTTTGTGTCTGTGTGTGTGTGTGTGGGGCCCAGCGGCTGTGTGTGAGGTTGTGTGTGTGTGTGTGTGTGTGTGTGATAGGCGGCTGTGTGTTAATGCAGGTTTGTGTGTGTGTGTGTGTGTGTGTGTGTGTGTGTGTGTCTGGCCAGCTGTGACCGGCCTTTGTGTGTGTTGTGCAGTTTGTGTGTGTGTGTGTGTGTGATGGAGCAGCTGTGTTAATGCAGGTTTGTGTGTGTGTGTGTGTGTGATAGAGCGGCTGTGTTAATGCAGGTTTGTGTGTGTGTGTGTGTGTGTGATAGAGCAGCTGTGTGTTAATGCAGGTTTTGTGTGTGTGTGTGTGTGTGTGTGATGACGGCTGTGTGTTAATGCAGGTTTTGTGTGTGTGTGTGTGTGAGACTGTGTGTGTGTGTGTGTGTGTGTGTGTGTGTTTGTGATAAATGGCTGTGTTAATGCAGAGTTTGTGTGTGTGTGTGTGTGTGTGTGTGTGTATGTGATAAATTGGCACATTATTATTGTTAATGCAGGTTTGTGTGTGTGTGTGTGTGTATATGTGATAGAGCAGCTGTGTTAATGCATGACTGACATGTGTGTGTGTGTGTGTGATGGGCAACTCTGTTAATGCAGGTTGTGTGTGTGTGTGATAGAAGCGGCTGTGTGTTAATGCAGGTTTGTGTGTGTGTGTGTGTGATAGAGCAGCTGTGTGTTAATGCAGGTTTGTGTCTGTGTGTGTGTGTGTGTGTATGTGATAGAGTGGCTGTGTGTTAATGCAGGTTTGTGTCTGTGTGTGTGTGTGTGTGTGTGTGTGTGTGTGTGTGTGTGTGTGTGAAGAAGCCATTGTGTGTACGGGTTGTGTGTGTGTGTGTGTGATGGAGCAGCTGTGTTAATGCAGGTTTTATTGTGTATGTGTGTGTGTGTGATAGGCGGCTGTGTGTTAATGCAGGTTTGTGTGTGTGTGTGTGTGTGTGTGATAGAGAGCAGCTGTGTGTTATGGGTTTGTGTCTGTGTGTGTGTGTGTCGCGTGTGATAGGCGGCTGTATGATGTGCCCAGGTTTGTGTGTGTGTGTGTGTGAGACTGGGCAGCTGTGTGTAAATGCAGGTTTGTGTGTGTGTGTGTTTGTGATAGAGCGGCTGTGTTAATGCAGGTTTGTGTGTGTGTGTGTGTGTGTGTGTGATGAAGCTGACTGTGTTAATGCAGGTTTGTGTGTGTGTGTGATAAGAAGCGGCTGTGCCCCAATACAGGTTTGTGTGTGTGTGTGTATGTGATAGAGCAGCTGTGTTAATGCAGGTTTGTGTGTGTGTGTGTGTGTATATGTGATAGAGCAGCTGTGTTAATGCATATTTGTGTGTGTGTGTGTGTGTGTGATAGAGCAGCTGTGTTAATGCAGGTTTGTGTGTGTGTGTGTGTGTGTGATAGAGCAGCTGTGTGTTAGTACAGGTTTGTGTGTGTGTGTGTGTATGTGATAGAGCAGCTGTGTTAATGCATATTTGTGTGTGTGTGTGTGTGTGATAGAGCAGCTGTGTTAATGCAGGTTTGTGTGTGTGTGTGTGTGTGTATGTGATAGAGTGGCTGTGTGTTAATACAGGTTTGTGTGTGTGTGTGTGTGTGTGTTGTGTGATAGAGCAGCTGTGTTAATGCAGGTTTGTGTGTGTGTGTGTGTGTATATGTGATAGAGCAGCTGTGTTAATGCATATTTGTGTGTGTGTGTGTGTGTGATGGAGCAGCTCTGTTAATGCAGGTTTGTGTGTGTGTGTGTGTGTGTGTGTGATAGAGCGGCTGTGTGTTAATGCAGGTTTGTGTGTGTGTGTGTGTGTGATAGAGCAGCTGTGTGTTAATGCAGGTTTGTGTCTGTGTGTGTGTGTGGCCAGTAGTGTATGCATGATAGAGTGGCTGCAATGATAATGCAGGTTTGTGTCTGCAATGTGTGTGTGTGTGTGTGTGTGTGTGTGTGTGTGTGTGTGTGTGTGAAAGAAATGGCTGTGTGTTAATGCAGGTTTGTGTGTGTCTGTGTGTGATGGAGCAACTGTGTTAATGCATGTTTGTGTGTGTGTGTGTGTGTGGAGAATGAAGGCTAGGCTGTGTGTTATGCAGGTTTGTGTGTGTGTGTGTGTGTGTGTGATAGGCGGCTGTGTGTGTGGGTTTGTGTGTGTGTGTGTGATAGAGCAGCTGTGTTAATGCAGGTTTGTGTGTGTGTGATAGAGTGGCTGTGTGTTAATGCAGGTTTGTGTGTGTGTGTGTGTGTGTGTGTGTGTGTGTGATAGAGCGGCTGTGTGTTACAGGATTTGTGTGTGTGTGTGTGTGTGACTGAGCAGCTGTGTGTGTAATGCAGGTTTGTGTGTGTGTGTGTTTGTGATAGAGCAGCTGTGTTAATGCAGGTTTGTGTGTGTGTGTGTGTGTGTGATAGAGCAGCTGTGTTAATGCAGGTTTGTGTGTGTGTGTGTAGTGGCTGTGTGTTAATGCAGGTTTTGTGTGTGTGTGTATGTGATAGAGCAGCTGTGTTAATGCAGGTTTGTGTGTGTGTGTGTGTGTGTGTGTGATAGAGTAGCTGTGTTAATGCAGGTTGTGTGTGTGTGTGATAGAGCAGCTGTGTTAATGCAGGTTTGTGTGTGTGTGTGTATGTGATAGAGTGGCTGTGTGTTAATGCAGGTTTGTGTGTGTGTGATAGAGCGGCTGTGTGTTAATGCAGGTTTGTGTGTGTGTGTGTGTGTGATAGAGCAGCTGTGTGTTAATGCAGGTTTGTGTGTGTGTGTGATAGAGCGGCTGTGTGTTAATGCAGGTTTGTGTCTGTGTGTGTGTGTGAGACTGAGCGGCTGTGTGTTAATGCAGGTTTTGTGTGTGTGTGTGTGTGTGTGTGATAGAGCGGCTGTGTGTTAATGCAGGTTTGTGTGTGTGTGTGTGTGTGTGTGTGTGTGATAGAGCGGCTGTGTGTGTGCTGAGTTTGTGTGTGTGTGTGTGTGATGGGCAGCTGTGTTAATGCAGGTTGTGTGTGTGTGTGTGTGTGTGTGTGTGTGTGTGTGTGTGTGTGTGTGTGTGTGATAGAGCGGCTGTGTGTTAATGCAGGTTTGTGTGTGTGTGTGTGTGTGTCTGTGTGTGATAGAGCGGCTGTGTGTTAATGCAGGTTTTGTGTGTGTGTGTGTGTGTGTGTGTGTGTGTGATAGGCGGCTGTGTGTGTTAATGCAGGTGTGTGTGTGTGTGTGTGTGTGTGTGTGTGTGTGTGTGTCTGTGTGTGATAGTGGCTGTGTGTTAATGAAGGTTTGTGTGTGTGTGTGTGTGTGTTACTAAAGTGAGTGGATCAGAAACATTCACCAGAAGTTCAGAGTTGTTCTGATCTTCTGTGAGAAACCTGGAGCTCTGAAGTAGATGTGAATGGAATGTTCCTGTGATGTCAGTAGTCAGGGTCAAGAGTGGGAAGGACCAGCCAGAAGTCCAAGCAGAACGACAGCTAATCTCCTACATACCAACAAATCCCCTTCATGCACACACTTGTCACACTAAACCACACCCATTCACTGCATAGCAAGAACACACAGTGGAGTGAACACACCATGAGATCCTAGGGTTAAGCTCACACTGTGTGCGTGAGTGTGTGTGAGTGTGTGTGCTTTACAATGTTTGAAGAACAGCACAGTCCAAACAGCATGGCCACACACCTATTACAATTCAGAGGTGAGACTGGTCATGACCTGAGTGTTAGTACACACCTATGAGCATGCCTTTACCTGCACTACACACACCACCACACACACACACACACACACACAGGGTTGATCACGGTGAACACACACCCCAGGGATGGAACCTCTCCAGCAGGTGTAAGGAGAACCTGAATGTTCTGGTTCTGATGGAACGTTCCCCAGACGAGAGATGAGAGTGAGCAGAATGTCAGAGACTCACCACTCTCCTCATCCTGCGCTTGTTCTTCTTCCTCTTGCTCGGCATGTTTCCGTCTACAATGAGGTTCTACTGAGGGACCAATTCTCTCTGATCTCCCGACTACAGGCTCTTCCAACAGGAACACAATGCTGGCGCTGGAGGGGAGGGGCTCTGGGAAAGGGCAGGAGTTTCATGGACAGGAGGTCCCTAGTGAACTAAACATTTTTCAAAAGTCCAGGATCTAGGGTTTTAATTATCTGTATGAAACACACACACATTAAAGCTGATAAATAAGCAAAGTGACTAGGGTCTCTGTTTTCAGTTTCACTTTTGATTTTTGTGTGATAACTAACATCCATGATCCTTCTTTGTGAGATGGACATTCAGAAGAATATTCATAAATAGAACACAGTTCTGCTCATCCTGGAGGCGATGAGGCAAGCAGGTACAACACAGAAGTTTAAAGAGTCTAAAAGATTTCGGTGACTGTTCTAGTTTCAGTGACTTTACCTGAGTGGGAGGTGGAGCTCCATGTGGAGGTGGAGCTCAGTGGGAGGCGGAGCTCAGTGTGGGAGGCGGAGCTCCTCGTGTACTACATTTACCTTTAGAAAAACAGTGTTTAGCAAAAGCTTGTATTCAGATGGAGTCTGAAGTTCTTCCTTCCTGTAAACATGAGATCCTGTGTAGGAAAGAGTTCATCAGGATTCACAGGCCAGTAGATCACAGGAGAGGACACATCGTCCTCTCACTCTAGGTCCCACCTCTTCTAGCACCTTTCAATCCCACCATTCCAGAGCAGAAGGTTTAGCGTTTTTCTTTTCTCGTGTTTTCTGTAAATTTATTTCTTGGTTTGTCCTCGGACGAGTTTAGCTCTGTATTCCTCAGTCTGGTACTGATCCGACTCGTCGGTGCTCGGGGAATCGCTCAGGGTGATGAAGATGTTCCCGTTGACCTCGGTGACCTGGTGGACCCTCTGTTTGAAACCTTTGGAGCACCATGCTGGACAGAGGGGTTTTACTGAGGGGTCCACAGCCTGGTAAAGACCTTCACCTTCAGCCAGAGTGATCTTATACCGGTGCCACGGACACACGATACACAAGCGTCCATCAAACTCCTGCACACGCGTGAACACACACGCACACACACACACACTACAAAGACTTACAAATCCATTACAAAAGAGTATAAAACATTAATATCATTATTAGAACTTTTAATCTTAAAAACTGATTCTACACACAGTGCTCTACAGTGAGGTTTTTGAGAGTTTTGTTCATTTATGAACAATAAGAGACCAAAATCCCATTTAACAAGTATTCACACCCCTTGTTCAAACCCTCAGTTGAGCACTTCCTGCTGTCTCTGTTCCCTGAATCGTTCTAGATTGGGAACTGAACTGACTGGCCATCATCAGGACACACCTGTCTCGCAGCTGTTGGATCTCAGAGAACTGTCCTGTAGAGACAGGGACACAAATCTGGGGACACAAACACATTCCTACCAGCAGTTCCAAAACCTCCATCTAATACCAGCAGGATCTGCCCACACAAAGTGAGTAATCAGGACTAAGGGTAGCAGTCGAACCCAGAACTCCACAGACTCTATGAGCAAGATCCAGCTTCTCTTTGGAGAACCTTGCAGGAGGAAACCCTCCAACACTCCACCAATCAGGTCTTTATTATTGAGTGTCCAGAATGGAGCCTCTCATAAAAAGTCACATGACGCATCCTGCTGCGAGGAGACAAACAACTCTCTGACCAATGAGAATAAAATCCCCAGGTTCTGATAAAAAGAGGACTGAACTGCTCAACGTGATTCCCAACAGAGGGTGTGGAAGGAAACCAGACCCTGAACATCACCATCCAGTCACAAATGGCAGAGAAGGCGTCAGGCTGTGGGGTGCGTTCTTAGCAGAGAAAGAAGTGCTGAGATTGTAGGATCCTTTCCAGGAAGATCTGGGGCTAAGACTGCTCTGAAAGATGATTCAGCCGAGCGACGCGTGAAGAGAACTGGGATACTTCAGTCTTTATTTTTCATAGATTTGAAAACACTCCAAAAGCCTTTTTATTCTCTTGATATGTGAAGGACTGGGAACCAACTGAAGAGAAAAGGAGTGAATCAATTTCTGATTCTGAAAACTTTGGTGTGTTCTGTAGTTTATGACTACAAATCTTTTCTCAAGAAAAAGACAAAATGATTTTGGACAAACCTCAATGTCTCCCACTCACTGCAGTGTCCACCAGAGTCTAAAGAAAAAAAAACAGAAACTAAATGAAACCTCTAAAAACCTGTCAATTATTAGGTTTGAGTAATAAATATGTATATGTGTATATAGCTCATGTATAGCTCTTGTATATGGATGTTCCTCGTTCTTTATATTTTCCTTTTTTTCTTTACATCTATCTTTCTGTATTCTTTCTGTCTCCGTGATAAAGAGCCCTGTAACACCTACATTTCCCGTTCGTGGGAGAATAAAAGATTACTCTAACTGTCAGTTATTTTTCAGCTGATTTGTGCTCACTGATCAAACTTGTTTAAATGCAGTGAGACTAGGCCAGGAATGTAGATTTCAACAGTCTACACACCTAAAGACTGCAAACATTATCTAGAACACACTGTTAATGTGACAGCAGATGGAACTCTACCCTGACTGGGCACACTGGGGCTCATTCAGAGCACAGACGCAGGACACAGGACACAGGACACAGGACACACCGAGGCTAACATATAAGCCCTGATGAATCAGAGTAGCGCGTCGGTCATTGTATGTCTGTACGTTTCGAAGTTTATTTGTATTTGTGTTACTGTGCAGTTCTGTCATTAAAACCTTTATGTTAAATACGAGACTCTCAGCTCTGCATTGATGTCCAGAACACCACCATCAAACGTTACAATTAATAACAGAACGCTGTAACTGAGAATATAGTAGTGTTTATAGTAGTTTATATAGTATATAGTGTTTATAGTAGTTTATATAGTATATAGTGTTTATAGCAGTTTATATAGTATATAGTGTATATAGTAGTTTATATAGTATATAGTGTATATAGAAAGTTTATATAGTATATAGTGTATATAGAGACAGTTTATATAGTATATAGCACAATATATATAGTGTATAGTGTATATAGAGACAGTTTATATAGTATATAGTGTATATAGTACAGTTTATATAGTATATAGTGTATATAGTACAGTTTATATATTCATATGCATATTATATATAGTCTATAGTGTATATAGAGACAGTTTATATAGTATAGTGTATATAGTACAGTTTATATAGTATATAGTGTATATAGACAGTTTATATAGTATATGGTGTATATACAGACAGTTTATATAGTATATAGACAGTTTATATAGTGTACAGTGTATATAGCACAATATATATTGTGTATAGTGTATATAGAGACAGTTTATATAGTATATAGTGTATATAGTACAGTTTACATAGTATATAGTGTATATAGAACAGTTTATATAGTATATAGTGTATATAGAGACAGTTTATATAGTGTATAGTGTGTATATAGTACAGTTTATATAGTATATAGTGTATATAGAGACAGTTTATATAGTATAGAGTGTATATAGTACAGTTTATATAGTATATAGTGTATATAGTACAGTTTATATAGGACATAGTTTATATAGTATATAGTGTATATAGTACAGTTTATATAGTATATAGTGTATATAGAACAGTTTATATAGTGTATAGTGTATATAGTACAGTTTACATAGTATATAGTGTATATAGACAGTTTATATAGTATATAGTGTATATACAGACCCGGTTTATATAATTCTGCATAGATGGCCTTATAGTACAGTTTATATGTTATATAGTGTATGTAGAGACAGTTTATATAGTATAGGTGTATATAATTTTTAGTTTATATAGTGTATAGTGGCCATATAGTACAGTTTATATAGTGTATAGTGTATATAGAGACAGTTTATATAGTATATGAATTATTATATAGTACAGTTTATATAGTATATAGTGTATATAGAGACAGTTTATATAATATATAGTGTATATAGTACAGTTTATATAGCATATAGTGTATATAGACAGTTTATATAGTATATAGTGTATATAGAGACAGTTTATATAGTATATAGTGTATATAGTACAGTTTATATAGTATATAGTGTATATAGTACAGTTTATATAGTATATAGTGTATATAGGCAGTTTATATAGTATATAGTGTATATAGAGACAGTTTATATAGTATATGGTATTATATAGTACAGTTTATATAGCATATAGTGTATATAGAAACAGTTTATATAGTATATAGTATATAGGGAGCAGTTTATATAGTGTATAGTGTATATAGTACAGTTTATATAGCATATAGTGTATATGAACAGTTTATATAGTATATAATAGTGTATATAGAGAACAGTTTATATAGTGTATAGTGTATATAGTACAGTTTATATAATTGTATAATTAATATATAGTAGTTTATATATAGCATATAGTGTATATGAACAGTTTATATAGTATATAGTGTATATAGAGACAGTTTATATAGTATAGAGTGTATATGGTACAGTTTATATGTATAGTGTATATAGTACAGTTTATATAGGATGGATTTATATGGTATATAGTGCATATAATTACAGTTTATATAACCATAATATATAATGTATATAGACAGTTTCCATAGTATATAATGTATATAGACAGTTTCCATAGTATATAATGTATATAGACAGTTTATATAGTATATAATGTATATAGACGATTTATATAATTATATGGTGTATATAGAGACTGATTTATATAGTATATAGTGTATATAGTACAGTTTATATAGTGTATATAGTACAGTTTATATAGTATATAGTGTATATAGGCAGTTTATGTAACATATAGATAAACATATAGACAGTTTATATAAGTATATAATTAATATATAGAAGACAGTTATATAGTATATAGTGTATAGTACAGTTTTATATAGTATATAGTGTATATAGACAGTTTTACCATAGTATATAGTGTATATAGAAGACAGTTATAGTGTTTAGTGTATATAGTACAGTTTATATAGTGTATATAGTACAGTTTATATAGTATATAGTGTATATAGAGACAGTTTGTATAGTATATAGTGTATATAGTAGTTTATATAGTATATAGTGTATATAGAGACAGTTTATATAGTGTATAGTGTATATAGTAGTTTATATAGCATATAGTGTATATAGACAGTTTATATAGTATATAGTGTATAGTACAGTTCATATAGCATATATTATATAACAGTTATATAGTATATAGTGTATATAGAGACAGTTTTATATAGTATAGTGTATATAGTACAGTTATATAGTATATAGTGTATATAGACAGTTTATATAGTATACTCAGTGTATATAGAGACAGTTTATATAGTGTATAGTGTATATAGTACAGTTTATATAGTGTATATAATTACAGTTTATATAGTATATAGTGTATATAGTACAGTTTTTATAATTACATATAGTGTATATAGAACAGTTATATAGTATATAATTAATATATAGTACAGTTTATATAGTGTATATAGTACAGTTTATATAGTATATAGCGTATATAGGCAGTTTATATAGTATATAGTGTATATACAGACAGTTTATATAGTACATAGTGTATATAGTACAGTTCATATAGTATATAGTGTATATAGAGACAGTTTATATAGTATATAGTGTATATAGTAGTTTATATAGTATATAGTGTATATAGTACAGTTTATATAATTGTATAGTGTTATATAGAGAACAGTTTATATAGTATATAGTGTATATAGTACAGTTTATATAGTATATAGTGTATATATAGTACAGTTTATACAGTGTATAGTGTATATAGTACAGTTTATATAGTATATAGTGTATATAGAGACAGTTTATATAGTATAGTGTATATAGAGACAGTTTATATAGTATATAGTGTATATAGTACAGTTTATATAGTGTATAGTGTATATAGTACAGTTTATATATTTATATAGTGTATATAGACAGTTTATATAGTATATAGTGTATATAGGGAGCAATTTATATAGTATATAGTGTATATAGAGACAGTTTATATAGTATATAGTAGTTTATATAGTGTATAGTGTATATAATGCAGTTTATATTGTATATAGTGTATGAAATAGTTTATATAGTATATAGTGTATATAGGACAGTTTATATTGTATATTAGAGACAGTTTATATAGTATATAGTGTATATAGGACAGTTTATATAGTATATAGTGTATATAGTACAGTTTATACAGTATATAGTGTATATAGAACAGTTTATATAGTATATAGTGTATATAGGACAGTTTATATAGTATATATAGAGAGACAGTTTATATAGTATATAGTATATAGTACAGTTTATAGTATATAGTGTATATAGTACACAGTTTATATAGTGTATAGTGTACTTATAAAAAATGCAGGTTTATATAGTATATAGTGTATATAGACAGTTTATATAGTATAGTGTATATAGAAAGACAGTTTATATAATTAATATAGTGTATATGAGTGCAGTTTATATAGTATATAGTGTATATGAAGACAGTTTTATATAGTATATAGTGTATATAGGACATTGTATAGTATATAGTGTATGTGAACAGTTTTATATAGTGTATAATGTATATATTACAGTTTATATAGTATATAGTGTATATAGAGACAGTTTATAGTATGAATTGTATATAGGACCAGTTTATATGAGTATATAGTGTATATAGACAGTTTATATAGTATATAGTGTATATAGACAGTTTATATAGTGTATAGTGTATATAGTACAGTTTATATAGTATATAGTATATATAGAACAGTTTATATAGTATATAGTATATATAGAACAGTTTATATAGTATATAGTGTATATAGAGACAGTTTATATAGTATATACAATTATTATATAGTACAGTTTATATAGTATATAGTGTATATAGAGACAGTTTATATAGTATATAGTGTATATAGTACAATTTATATAATATATAGTGTATATAGAGACAGTTTATATAGTATATAGTGTATATAGAACAGTTTATATAGTATATAGTGTATATGAAGACAGTTTATATGAGTATATAGTGTATATAGTACAGTTTATATAGTATATAGTGTATGTAAGAGACAGTTTATATAGTATATAGTGTATATAGTACAGTTTATATAGTATATAGTGTATATAGAACAGTTTATATAGTATATAGTGTATATAGTACAGTTTATATAGTATATAGTGTATATAGAACAGTTTATATAGTATATAGTGTATATAGAGACAGTTTATATAGTATATAGTGTATATAGAGACAGTTTATATAGTATATAGTGTATATAGTACAGTTTTATATAGTATATAGTGTATATAGTACAGTTTATATAGTATATAGATTGTATAGGAGCTTATATAGTTTAAGTTAACTGACGACCAATTTCTGACTCACGGTAGCAGTACAGGTCCAGCGCGTGGAGCGCCCCCTGATGGTGAAGCACGAGCACATCTCTCTTGCTCTCCCTCACCACGCGTAGCCTCAATGAAAATGCCGCGTGCACACGAAGAAAACGGGCCTCGATCTTTACGGCGTCATCGTAGGAAATACCTGATGGAGAGAGAGAGAGAGAGAGTGTGTTGTTCTTTGTTTAGGATGTTTAAAACCAGGAAATTAAAGTTGGTTAAACAAAAACACATAAGATACATCACGGCCGTTACAAAAACCATTATTAAAAAAACAACAATGACGTCAATTATAATGATAATTATTGACAATAATAATGTAATAATAAAAGTATTATAATAATTCCAATCAAAAACAATAACTACTAACAATAACTACTAAAATAATGAAACAATATTTACAAAGATTCCTATATATACCTGTGATCTCCATAATGGTGATCTTCACAACAGAGTAGAGCACCTTTAAATCAACGATCTCACTGGATTTAACAAGAAAATAACAGTTTCAGCTGGAATCACGTGACTGAAACCAGCAACTATGGAGTTTACCGGAATATACCTTTCAAAATAAAAGACCTTACGTTGCGCGATTTGTGTGTGTGTTATTATAAAGTAGTAAGAGAAGTAGTAGTAGCTTTAATAGTAGAAGTATCATTATTAGTAGTTGTAGTAGTACTATTAGTTGTAGTTGTAGTAGTAGTAATAATAGTAGTTGAAGTAGCAGTAGTAATATTAGTATTTATAGTAAGTTTAAATGAAGTAGTAGTATCGATTATTTGTAGTAGTTGTGGTATTAAGTAAAAACAATTGAAGTAGTAATATTAGTGATGTAGTGGTATTAGTTGTAGTATTAGTGTTACTAATATTAGTACTAGTAGTTGTGAAGTAGTAGTTTGTAATATTAGTACAATTAGTAGTAGTATTAGTAGTAGTTATAGTAGTAGTAGTATCAGCATTAGTTTTGTGGTATTATTGGTGGTAGTAGTAGTGGTAGTGGTAGTAATGGTATTGTAGTAGTAGTAAGTAGTAGTAGTGGTAGTAAAGTCAGTAGTAGTAGTAGTAGTGGTATTAGTGGTGGTTTATTATTATTAGTAAAATCAGTATTATTAGTGATTGGTTGTGGTAGTAGTAAAATCGATGATGGTAGTAGGTAGAGTAGAGTAATCTTTTATTCTCCCACGAATGGGAAATTTGGGCGTTACAGGGCTCTTATAAAAGTGACAGATGTACAGAAAAGAAAGAAATTGAAAAGATATATAAAGAAAATAGAGATATAAGGAAGAGGAACAAGTACAGGAGAAAGGAGAAAAGTACAGGACCTATAATAGAGAATTATCTATCTATATAAATATATAAAAATATAAATATATATACCTATATACTATATTATAAGATGCATATACATGTCTACAAGGAAAAATTATGTGACCAAATATACAATTTTAATGTATGATAATAAATAGGTTTTAAATAAATTATAAAATATATATAACCTGTTATCCAATGTAGTACCTTGGGAGACGCTTTGTTGTAGCGCTATACAAGAATAAGTGAATTGAATTAATTGAATATATAAATAAACAAGTAGTAAGATATAAAGTCTAACTAATAATAATAATAATAATAATAATACTGTACAATATAATAACAATATACATTAATAATAGTATATAATATAACATAATATATAGTAATAACAAGCAATGTAATGTTATGATGAGTTGTGAGTCTGATGGCTGGTAGGAGCTGACCTGCGGTAGCTCCCTTCTCACACTGCGGTGTAACTTTCTGATCTGCTGCTGAGCAGGCTGCTCAGTGCTCTAGTCTCACTGCCAGGGGTGGGGAGGTGTTGTCCATGATGGATGTTAGTTTGGACAGCATCCTCTCCTCCCTACCGCTCGATGGACTTGAGCGGGCAGTCCCAGGATGAGAGCACAGCCTCTTGACCAGTTTGTTTAGTTTCCACTTTCCTGTCCCTCTCTGCGACTCTTCACACCAGCGAACCACAGCGTCGCTTAGCCGTAGCGTCCACAAAGTCGCGAATGTCCTCATGGTCATTTGTTTACTCAAGGACCTCCCAGCGCCTTAGCAGGTGAAACGACTGAGGCCCTTTTTGTACAGAGCAGTAGTGTTTGTGGACCAGTCCAGTTTATTGTTGATGTGGACACCCAGGTGTTTGTCTTGCTGGCATTGATGCGCGGGTAGTTTTTATTACCATCTGTGAAGTCCCTAGTGACCCCACCTTATTCCCTGCTCATTCCCTCCGACACTGCGACCAACAACCAGCGGTGTCGTCCCGGAGAACTGCCAGGTGACAGGTGTCGTGTTGTGTTGAAGTCTGCCGTGTACAGGGTGAAGAGGAAGGGAGGACTGTTCCTTGTGGGGCTCCAGTGCTGCCGTACCACCTCAGACACACAGTCTCAGAGTCTCACATACTGGGGCCCTATTGGTGAGGTAGTCAATAATCACTCCAGACATGTGATGGTCCGCCACTCCCTCAACTTCCCCTCAGGGCAGAGGCCCGGATCATTGTTGAACACTGGGAGATCCAAAAGAACATGACTCTCACAGTGCTCTTGTGACTCTCCAGGTGAGTAAGGGCCCGATGCAGCAGGTAGATGACAGCGTCATCCACCCCAATGTGCGGCTGGTAAGCAAACTGCAGCGGGTCAGGTCCTCCCTCCCTAGTAGTAGTAGTTGCCAGTGCGTATTGGTAGTAGTTGTATTATTAGTAAAATTAGTATTAGTGGTAGTTGTTGTAGTGAGTATTGGTATTAGATGTGGCAGTAGTAAGATTAGTATTGGTAGTAGTTTAGTATTGGTAGTAGTTGTAGTGGTAGTAGAGTTAGTGGTTAGTAGTGGATTTAGCAATGGTGTGGTGATAGTGATGTAGTGGTTGTAGTGGTACTGTCATTGGTAGTAATGTAGTTGAAGTACTAAAATTAGTATTAGTAGTAGTAGTATCAGTATTAGTTGTTGTAGTATTAGTAGTAGAAGTTGTTGAAGTAGTTGTAGTTTTTGTAGCAGTTGTTGTAGCAGTAACAGTGTGGCTATGGCAGTAGCAGTAGCAGTAGTAGTAGTTGTAGCTGTGGCAGTACAAGTTTTAGTAGCAGTAGCTGTAGCAGTAGCAGTTGTTGTAGCTATAGCAGTACCAGTAGTGGTAGCAGTAGCAGTAGTAGTGGCAGTTGCACTACCACAGCACTGTGCAAAAGTTTTAGTCAGGTGAAATGCTGTAAACAGAACGCTTTCAGAAATGGAAGTGTTGATCATTTATTCTCATCAATCAACAAAGCGCGGTGAATGAACAAGAATCTAAATCAGATCAATATTTGGTGTGACCACCCTTCACCTTCAAAACAGCATCAGTTCTTCTAGGTACACTCGCAGTTTTTGAAGGAACTCGGCTGGTCGATTGGATTCCCAAACATGACTGTGTTTCTCCTCCGTGTGTCATTGATGATCACCA
>JABMDN010000502.1:0-25000 GCA_017165825.1 Hepsetus odoe
ATGTCTGAATATCATTTTTTTTTGGTAGCAATGTGACAATCATTAAAATCAAATGTGAAGTTTAAGACACAATATAAGTTATTTTTGATGTTTAGTCTTAAAAATTATTCAGACATTATAAGAAAATCATTTTCTTATTGTATCAAACATTTATTCTGAAAAAATTAATAACTTTTCTGTAATTTTAATGAACTGTTAAAAAAAAGTCTTTTATGATTTATTTCAATGCATATTTTTTATTCTCATAATTGGACAATATTTAATAAATGTAATTTAAGATTTATTCTAAAAATATGTCAGGTAAGTATGTTGTTCTGTGTCTAGAACTAAAAGTGAAATCTTATGTCTAAAATACTGATCACCTGAACCTGAACCACAACCAGAGAGCCTGGATTTATAGCTAGACTGTAACTAGTCTGTGGTCTCAGATACTGGGAGGAAACAACAGATAAGTGATGAATGAAAGATCTGTATTTCATGTTTAAAGTTTGAAAGAAAATGTTCAACTCAAAGGCATGTGTGACTGTCTGTGATTGACCTGTGTGCACAAATTTACACATTTACAAATATGGACCAAACACAATTTACAGTTCAGCCCAACCAGTTCACAGTGAAGTCAACAGGTTTTTGAAAAGATATTTTCATTACAATTATCCCGGCATACTACACTTTGAAGATACAAGCAAAACACACAAAAAGCTCATTCAGAAAAAATTTCCCAATTTTCTGATGAATGCAATGTACTCACCAAGATGCCTGTCGCCGGATGTTCACTCGTTGGTCTAGGGGTATGATTTTCGCTTAGGATGCGAGAGATCCCATCTTGTGTTGTATAAATAAGTGAACAAATTGCCAGACAGCGTCTTCAATGTTTTGACAAATAAAGTAATGTGTCCAACATTCTCATCAACGTAGACTGCACCTCCTTGGGTGGCCTTGGTCTTGGGGTATGATTTTCGCTTAGAGTGCGAGTGGTCCTGGGTTCAAATCCCTTATGAACACTAAGCTGTAAGTGTATCTGTCCATCCATCCATCCATCCATTCTCCTCCGCTAATCTGAGGTTGGGTCGCGGCGGCAGCAGCTTCAGCAGGGATGCCCAGACTTCCCTCTCCCCGGCCATTTCTTCCAGCTCCTCCGGGCGGATCCCAAGGCGTTCCCAGGCCAGCCGAGAGATATAGTCTCTCCAGCGTGTCCTGGGTCTTCCCCGGGGTCTCTTTCCAGTGGGGCGGGCCCCGGAACACCTCACCAGGGAGGCGTCCAGGGAGCATCCTAATTAGATGCCCGAGCCACCTCATCTGGCTCCTCTCGATGCGGAGGAGCAGCGGCTCTACTTTGAGCCCCTCCCGGATGACTGAGCTTCTCACCCTATCCCTAAGGGAGAGCCCAGTCACCCTGCGGGGGAAACTCATTTCGGCCGCTTTTATTCGTGATCTTGTTCTTTCGGTCATTACCCACAGCTCGTGACCATAGGTGAGGATGGAAAATTGAGAGCTTTGCCTTTTGGCTCAGCTCCTTCTTCACCATGACGGACCAACGCAGAGCCCGCATCACTGCGGACGCTGCTCCGATCCACCTGTCAACCTCCTGCTCCATTCTACCCTCACTCGTGAACAAGATCCCGAGATACTTAAACTCCTCCACTTGGGGCAGGACCTCACTCCCAACCCTAAGAGAGCATGCCACCCTTTTCCGGCTAAGGACCATGGTCTCAGATTTGGAGGTGCTGATTCTCATCCCAGCCGCTTCACACTCGGCTGCGAACTGATCCAGTGAGAGCTGAAGGTCGCAGCCTGATGAGGCCAACAGGACAACGTCATCTGCAAAAAGCAGTGGCCCAATCCTGAGCCCACCAAACTGGACCCCCTCAATGCCCTGGCTGCACCTAGAAATCCTGTCCATAAAAATTATGAACAGGATTGGTGACAAAGGGCAGCCCTGGCGGAGTCCAACTCTCACCAGGAACAGGTCCAACATACTGCCGGGAATGCGGACCAAGCTCCGACACCGGTTGTACAGGGACCAGACAGCCCTTTACAGGGAATCCGATACCCCATACTCTCTGAGTACCCCCCACAGGACTCCCTGAGGGACACGGTCAAATACCTTCTCCAAGTTCACAAAGCACATGTAGACTGGTTGGGCAAACTCCCATGCACCCTCCAGGACCCTGCCCAGGGTGTAGAGCTGGTCCACTGTTCCCTGGACGAACCTGGATGAAAACCCCACTGCTCCTCCTGAATCCGAGGTTAGATTATCCGACTGACCCTCCTTTCCAGGACCACTGAATAGACTTTCCCGGGGAGGCTGATAAGTGTGATCCCTCTATAGTTAAAACACACTCTCCGGTCCCCTTTCTTAAAGAGGGGGACCACCACCCCGGTTTGCCAATCCAGAGGCACCGTCCCCGATGTCCATGCGATGTTGCAGAGGCGTGTCAACCATGACAGTCCTACAACATTCAGAGCCTTGAGGAACTCCGGGCGGATCCCACCCACCCCCGGAGCCCTGCCACCAAGGAGTTTTTTGACCACCTCAGCAACCTCGGCCCCAGAGATGGAAGAGTCCACCTCTAAGTCCACAGGCTCTGCTTCCTCATCAGAAGGCATGTTTGTGGAATTAAGGAGGTCTTCGAAGTATTCCCCCCACGACCCACAACGTCCAGAGTCGAGGTCAGCAGCACACCATCCCGACTATACACGGCGTTGACTGTGCACTACTTTCCCCTCCTGAGATGCCGGATGGTGGACCAGAATCTCTTCGAAGCCGTCTGGAAGTCTTTCTCCATGGCTTCACCAAACTCCTCCCACGCCCGAGTTTTTGCCTCAGCAACCAACAAAGCCGCATTCCGCTTGGCCTGCCAGTACCTATCAGCTGCCTCCGGAGCCCCTCTGGTCAAAGAGGCCCGGTAGAACTCCTTCTTCAGCTTGCTGGCATCCCTCACCGCTGGTGTCCACCAACGGGTTCTTAGGTTGCCACCGCGACAGGCACCGACCACAGCTCCGGTCACCCGTCTCGACAATGGAGGCGCGGAACATAGTCCATTCGGACTCAATGTCCCCCAGCTCCCCCGGGACATGGTTAAAGCTTTGCCAAAGGTGGGAGTTGAAGCTCGTCCTGACAGGGGATTCTGCCAGATGTTCCCAGCAGACCCTCACAATACTTTTGGGTCTACCAGGCCTGACCGGCATCCTCCCCCACCAATGGAGCCAACTCCCCACCAGGTGATGATCAGTTGACAGCTCCACACCTTTCTTCACCCGAGTGTCCAAGACATGTGGCCGCAAGTCCGATGAGACGACCACAAAGTCGATCATTGAACTGCGGCCTAGGGTGTCCTGGTGCCAGGTGCACATGTGGACACCCTTATGCCTGAACATGGTGTTCGTTATGGATAATCCGTGACAAGCACAAAAGTCCAATAACAAAACACCGCTCTGGTTCAGATCGGGGGGGCCATTCATTCCAATCACGCCCTTCCAGGTCTCACTGTCATTGCCCACGTGAGCATTGAAGTCCCCCAGCAGAACGATGGAGTCCCCAGCAGGGACGCTCTCTAGCGCCCCCTCCAGAGACCCCAAAAATGGTGGGTAGTCCAGACTGCTGTTTGGCGCATAAGTGCAGACAACACTAAGGACCCGTACCCCAACCCGAAGGCGGAGGGAGGCCACCCTCCCCTCTCATTCACCGGGATAAACCCCAATGTACAGGCCCCGAGCCGGGGGGCAATAAGTATGCCCACACCTGCTCGGCGCCTCTCACCGGTGGCAACTCCAGAGTAGAAGAGACTGGTTCCAGAGCCCAAGCTGTGCGTCGAGGTGAGTCCAACTATATCTAGCCAGAACTTCTCAACCTCATGCACTAGCTCAGGCTCCTTCCCCACCAGAGAGGTGACATTCCATGTCCCTAGAGCCAGCTTCTGCAGCCGTGGATTGGACCGCCAAGGCCCCCATCTTCGGCCTCCTCCCAGCTCACACTGCACCTGACATCTTTGGCCCCTCCTACAGGTGGTGAGCCCATGGGAAGGGGGACCCACGTTGCCTCTCCGGGCTGTGCCCGGCCGGGCCCCATGGGTAAAGGCCCGACCACCAGGCGCTCACTATCGGGCCCCACCTCCAGGCCTGGCTCCAGAGGGAGGCCCCGGTGACCCACGTCCGGGCGAGGGAAAACGTCTTCCAAATGTTGTACTCATCATAAGATGTCCTCTGAACCGCTCTTTGTCTCTTCCCTCACCTAGGACCTGTTTGCCATGGGTGCCCCTACCAGGGGCATGAAGCCCCCGACAACATAGCTCCCAGGATAATTGGGACACGCAAACCACAATAAGGTGTTTAGTGAAAATCCCTTTACTTTTGTCCCTGTCTCACAGTGCCTCACATTCCTGAGGTCACAGAGTTTGTTGACCTAGAATCTGACCCCAGGAGCCCCCAGGAAAATCTGACCCTAGAAGCCCCCCAGGAAACATCCAGTAGGAAAGAGTTACAGCTCTGCTTAGGCAGCTGCACTCATAAAATAGGGGACACATCTGTGAAAAAACACTTTTAAGTGGGGGCCTGGATGGGAGGATGCCTTGAAATATAGGTGGTAGACAAGGCAGGAAGGTGGACCATGAGAAGGCCTAAGTCTAATGGTGGGAAAGGGGCAAAGGTGGGGAACTGAGGTTTCAATCATGACAGCATTGAATATTATTGGTGGAAAACTAATAATGGGATGGATTTATGCAAATGTTAAAGGGGTTTGAAATGTATTTAAAGTCCAACGTTGGGATGGGCATTTGGAGCTGCTCCCACGGGACCACGCCGCTGAAACTCTTCAGTAAATTGGTTGTGCTGCATCTCTCTGACTTCGCTTGATTTTTGACTTTGTTTGGTTTCTGACTTAGAAAAAGTTTCAGACTTAGGCTCACACCTCAATTTTCCACGACAGGTGGCGGTTCGAGGAGGGGTAAGTGTATCTGGTTGCTTTCCATTTTCGAAAAATGTTCTTTGTTTGTGATCAATGCAATAGCTCTCACAGAATGTTTGCAGGGCCTGATCTGATCAGATCTGGAGCCAGAGGTGCTACCTTGGTTGCACTAGGTCCTGCTGGATTGGTGTGCAGTGTTACAGTTTGTTTGTAGTTTTTGTTGCGCTGTGTATTTGTGTTTAGGTGGCTCTCATATTTTTGAATCTGAATTCTATCAAGAACCAACATGTAAAATAGCTATCAAGGCTGGATAGCTCACTCTGTGGAACACCAGACTTTTAGTCTGAAGATCCAGGGTTCAAGTCTCTGTTCAGGCAAATTGAAAGCTTTGACCAGGTCACCAGGTTTATCTTCGATTCTCATTAGTGAAGGCCCTTTTGATCCAGTGAAAAATCCAAAAGGGGTTTTCCAGTGTGTCAATGCTTGAATGAAACTGCTGCCTTACGTCTATACTTTAGCTTAACCAACTAAAACGTCAATGCTAAAAATAATCAGAACAAAGAAATATATACTGAGTAAGCCACATAGTCAAATGGCAGAACAAGAAAAGTGAACTTTTCCCATATTTAGATAATTGTGGAATAATGAACATTTGAAGCGTTTGCATTTCTTTCAATGGGACAACCTGAAAGGATTGTATCTGAAAGGTTTTTCATTGGTCCTGTTAAAAATAAGACCAAGCTAGGAAAACGCTGGTGCAAAATCTTAATTAGATTTTCAGCTCTTTTCATTTTATTGATCCCGGCATCCAACGCTTTGAAGCTACAAGCAAAACACACAAAAAGCTCATTCAGAACAAATTTCCCCATTTTTTGTTGAATGGAAAAATATTTGCAGAGGTGCCTGTCACCGGATGCTCACTTATAGCTTGGCTCGTTGGTCTAGGGGTATGATTCTTGCTTTGGGTGCGAGAGATCCTGAACGAGCCTGTCTTTTGCTGTATAAATAAGGGAACGAATTGCCAGACAGCGTCTTCTGTGCATTGAGAATTAAAGTAGTGTGTCCAACATTCTGATCAAGGTTGACTGCAGCACCTCAGGTGGCTAGTTGGTCTAGGGGTGTGATTCTCGCTTAGGGTGCGAGAGGTCCTGGGTTCAAATCCTGGATGAGCCTCAAGTTTTAAATGTAACTTGTTGCTTTCCTTTTTTGAAAAATATTCTTTGCTTGTGCTCAATGAATAGCTCTCACAGAATGTTTGTAGGGCCTTGCACATTGGCCAGTATGTAGATTAGTTCATTCGAAGCCGTGGTCAAATGGCAATTGCAACTTTCAAGTGACAGAGCGTGGTCCTTTGTTTGGACAAACACGCATCCAATTAAGCCCATGAGAAACGTCAGACAGAAGTTAACTTTCTGGAACAGAGCTTGCAAATTGGAGACAGGAAGAAGTCTCTGCACATGTGTGATTGCTGTAGTAGGACTAACAAAACTGAAAAATGTGGCCTCACAGTTTTGAGAGTTGCTAATCACCAAATGACACAAGAAACTGGCCAAAGACGACATACGAATGCACCACAAGAAGAAAGGAATGCTTGATCTTTGTAGATCCATGGCCCACCAAGGAATTAGGATGAATCACCTGTCTCTAAGCAAGAAAGCAAGCTTGCTGGAGATGCTGTATCGGAGCAACTTTGAGGGAAACGTGGAAAAGGTGTTGAGGTCAATGGTAAGAAGTAGGCTCAGAAGCAACCAAGTGCCATAAAGCACCCTTCTCTACTGTTAGAGAAACAAGAAGGTATGACCCAGATGTGACGTGAAGGTGCAGCTTTCAGATCTGGAGTCAGAGGTGCTACCTTGGTTGCACTAGGTCCATGCTGGCTTGGTGTGCAGTGTTACAGTTCGTTTGTAGTTTTTGTTGCGCCGTGCATTTGTGTTTAGGTAGCTCTCATTTTTTTAACTGAACTCTGTCATGAGCCAATACAAAAGCAAATTATAAAGCCTGAATTGCTCCAGGGGGACTGTCCCTGTAATTAGTACATGTAAGTCACTCTGGATAAGAGCGTCTGCTAAAATGCCGTAAATGTAAGCGAGGTCACGGCAGGGTACTGGAGTCCATCCCAGCTCACATAGGGTGAAGGACAGGGGACACATGCTGGACAGGTCGCCAGCCCATCGCAGGGAGGAGTTAGACAGGGACGTCCCCTTGCTCAAGGGTACCTCAGGAAACCTGAGGGAAACCTCAGGGAAAGGGTTCGAACCCCGATCTTCCGATCATGCGGCCACTAGGCCACTGCTGCCCTGTAAATATACATATAAACAGTAAATATACATATAAACAAACATATGTAAAAGCAGCAAATTAATTTCCCACAATCCATGTGATGCTTGAATACACCTACAATGTTCTGAGGTGTCGTCAGACACGTTATCCAAATCTGGCCCAAATCTTATGCCCTTGCAAGGGCCAGTGGATCACTAGGAAATTTGCATATTCCTCGGTCAATCTGGTCGCTGTGCCCATGTTCGCCGATTGACAGAGCTAAATTTTGGTGTAGTCGTACTCGCTGAAGCGCTTAATTATGTCCAATGTGATCGAAGTGTTAGGATTTTCCCCCAGGTGGCCTGGCCCACCTCTTATCCGTTCTGCATTAGCCAGTGGACCACTAGCAAATTTGCTTATTCCAGAGTGAATCTGGGAGCTGTGTCCATGCTTGCTGTCTTCGGCAAATATGTCTGACCCTCACCTGAAGACTCTGTGCTAATTCTCACAAGATTGACTTCCTTCCTCTCACGTCAGAGCTTTTGCACCTTTGGACGTGCATGGATGGCAGGGTGTTTCTTTTCACAGATGCACCAACTTGATAGCTGCAGTGACGTTTTGCATGGTCAAGCCTTGCATCAAGTACACCGCTGGCCCAGCTCTTACGCCTCTGCAATGGCCTACGGAGGGCCTCCAATCTCTTTCACAGCTCATGTCGGCGTAGTCACAGAAGCCCTTATAACAACAGAGATAGAAGGCAATGGCACTAGACGGAGCAAAGTCCATGTATCATTGTTGAAGGTCATCTCTGCGTTTGACTCTTGCTCAAAAAGGGATACTTCCCACATCGGGAGTCGAACCCAAGACACCTAGGTGAAAACCAGGAATCCTAACTGATAGATCATATGGGACCACCATAGATGCTGTTTCATTTATTTTGAATGTGTTACGAATCCACAGTGCCTTTCAGAACCAGATGAGGTCGTACGCTGGCAAATTAGCAAAATGCGCATTTAGCACAGTTGCAGGGGCAACAGCTTGTTTGACATGGCCGAAATATCTCCAGTGGGAGAGTGTTAGACTGAAGCTCTAAAGGTTCAATCCTGGGTTTTGGCAGTCCTTGCTTCCTTTGAAACACCTTGTTGTCTTGGACAAAAGCCACACATTTCTTTATATTTTGATTCAGAATAAACTTGTTAATTAAACAATAAAGTTCCATGCATGTCAGACTGCCTTTTCTTCATATATAAAAACTTACCTGCAAATCAGCTTTCTGAGAACATTATCAGCCTCAGAATATATTTTAGTCCAACAGCTCTTCAAAGCATTTTTCCACACATTCCCAACCAAATCCACAAAAAAATATGTGATTACCTCACAGTCTTGAAAATAACATTTTAAATAATAAAACTAAAAGTAATCCTGAAATCCAGTTAGAAGTAATTTTTATAGTGGAAAATGTTTCATTACAATTCATTTACTAGAAAAACCTGTAAAAGAGACACAAATGTAAGTGACATTATGAATCTTGGTGTAGAAAACAGTAAACTACACCTCTAAATCTAGTGCCCTCAAAGAATTTAAGGACTCTAATCACCAAAGTTCAGACTTGGAGGAACAGATGGTTTTGAGCATCCTGGGACAAGTTTTGCCTCAGAGGTTAAAGGTCATTAACAGAGATTAACAGAGCTGATCGCTCAGTTCAGAATCTCTTAAAAAACCTAGGAGAATGACTTTTTACTAGCCCTAAACTTTTGCTTTTCAAAATGTTCTTTTCTTGGAATTAAATAACTAACTAAACAAACAAACAAACAAACAAATAAACATTTGCCACTTGAACTTCAATTTTTGGGGTAAGATATGTGTGTAAATATTGACTTTTGTTGGCTTGACTCCAAGTATTAAACTTTGTCAGTCAGTCTACTGTCAGAGTCACTGCTGTGCTGAGAAACGTCCATGAGCAAAATAATACATTCTCACTCGGGTCCTGTAGAGGTCCTGATGATTGATGAAGGGGATAAAAGTGCAAGTATGATGCCAGTGGGACACATCGTCAAGGCTTCACATGTAGGTGCAAAGATATTCATTACATGACCTTTGACCTGCGCATTGTAGAAAACAGTGAACCCAATAATGATCAGAGATAAGAGCACTGTGCTAGTGTGTGCAAGTTATAATTGGAATGATTTCAAGAACTAAGCATCGTCATGTTCTTGTCTTAGATATTAATATTTATAGAACAGTAATAACAGAGACTAACATCAAACATTTATTACAGCTGTAAAGCTGTGACTTAATATAAATATTAACAGCAATTACACCTTATATTACTTAGTTATCATGGCTTAATACACCAAGATTCACAATGTTACTTACATGTGTCTGCATTTTTACTGGATTTTTACTTTAATAAATTACAACTTAATTCATGAAATACAGTTAATTGGATTTGCCTGTTAAGTAATATTAAAGATTAAGTTTGATAGTGTAATTAATCACATCATGTATGTGGTGATAAGAATAAGAGACATTTATCATGGATTAGTTGGATTGTGTGGGGAAAAATACTTTGTCAGCAGTGTTGTAGGACTAAATGTAATAAACACAGCTGTATTTGTGAATACCAGCTCACAGCAAGATGGTTCTGGGTTTGATTCCCAGTTGGAGCGGCCTGGGTATTTTCTGTGTGGAGATTGAAAGTGAAAGTGACTACTTGTGATAATCAATACATGAGTTAAAATAAAGATTCTTAAAAGGACAGCATATCAGCTGAACAGGTAAAGTTGTGAGTAAGTGAGACTGAGGTATGTTAGAGTGTTAAAGGTGTTAGGAGTGGAGATGTTTTCAGAATAGACAACATGAAGGTAGAGAGGGACGTCTCTGCTCTGACAGTATTTGGGAGCTCAATCCACCATCGGGGTAAAAATGAAAACAGTCTGGAATCAGATTGCCTCGTGTGCAATGAGGGCAATGCGGGATGATGTTATTTGGAATAACGAGGAGTAGAAGCTTGTATGACTGAGATTAAATATCTGAGCAGATCCAGAAGTCACTCTGTAAGCAAGTGTAAGTGACTTGATTTTGATTTGGGGAGCCGTGGGTAACCAGTGGAGGTCAGTGAGTAGTGGAGTGATATGATCTCTGTTCAGCAGTGACGTGCACATCAGATGGAGATTCTTCTTTACTCTTTAGGTGTCAGTTTCAACATTTTGAAAAAGTGTTTATAAACTACATTTACTTTTATTATGTTAAAAAAGTGAATTAGGTCTGTAAATAGAATTATAACACACTGAAATAATATCTACTGCATGTATTAATCTCCATTAACATTTATTCAAGACTTCATTTGGGATACCATGTTTACTGTTTGATTTATAATTCAGTAACATTGATTATTAAATACTTATCTTTATCATTCAAAATCATTCTTTATCATTCTTAAATACATTCTTTATCCTTCTAAAGGAAGTTTTAAATTTCTAAACATTTTTTCCACTATATTCATATTATACAACATGTTAACTCTTAATAATGTTCTGACCGACAAAAACTAATTCTGAAAACCATCCTCATTATTAATTATTTATGATTATTGTATTCGGTCGAGTCTCCTGTTCCTCAACAAAGCAAAAAGTGTGTTCATCTTCACTTCTGCTGAACTCAATCTTACTGTTGGTGGATTTTCTGTCTGTTAGAAATGACTGAGACAGACTCAAAGGGCTGATTCTGGAACAGCTGCTCTCTAGAAAACTCCAGACATTCCTCCACTGTTTGGGTTCTTTCTACCTCTTCAGATTACTGTCCTTACTTGCATTTATAAAAGCACGCTATTCGTTTATATTTTTGTAAAACTCATTTTTTAATCTCTCTTTGTGCACACAGGTCAATCACAGATAGTCACACAAGCCTTTGAGTTTCATTTAAAAACATTTTATTTAAAACATTAAACATGAAATACAGATCTTTCATTCATTACTTATCTGTTGTTTCCTCCCAGAATCTGAGACCACAGACTAGTTACAGTCTTGCTATAAATCCAGGATCTCTGTTCTGCTGAGAGAAGACTGAAGTGGTTCAGGGGATGATGCTTAATATTATTTTTCATTTAAGATGTGTAAAATGTTTTCAGAACACAGCATTTGGAAAGTTTACAAATCCTTAAAATATTGTCCATGTTGATTTATTTGTGCTAATTACTAAAAATTACAGTGGCTAAATTTTTAAATGTGATTCCTAAAGACTGACAAATGCAGATTAGAATATCAATGACTTGATCAGATTAGAAAATCAATGTATATCTCTCCATGGAATAATAGACTGGCATTTATAGATTACATTTTTTAATATAGTCAAATTATAGGAATAAGACCAAATTATACATTAAATTAAATAAAAATAATTATTTATCAGCAAGAAAATGTATTCATATTTACAGGCTATGAACTACCATTTTAAAATACATTTTTAATAATTATTATAATGTTTTCAGGACTAAATAACTTTAAAATAACTGTGTCTTAAACATGGCTTTTGATTTTGGTCATCAATTACACCAATTGCTACAGAGAAATAGATTTTGAGACACAATCTCATGTTGAATTTATTTATTTATGTCTGAAAAAATTAATGCTTACTGCTATGAATATATTTTGGCATCAGTTATGGCAAATTATATTTCATAATTTCTAAAATTAACATTAATAACTTTTAAATGCTACAGTCAACCACATGATAATATTGATAAATACAATTAAGTCGAGTCAGTTTTATTTCTATAGCATTTTTTAAAACTTGTTTCCAATCAGCTTTACAGAATCCGGGTCCGAGCCCCTAGTGAGCAAGCCAAAGGCGACAGAGGCAAGAAAAAACTCCCTCAAACTGGGGGAAGAAACCTTGGGAGGAACCAAGACTCAAACAAGTTCTGTTTCAGCTCCTTCACCCAGGAGATGGTGATGGATTCTTGGATTCTAAACTCATTTGGATGTAAAGTGTCCTGAAAAGCGTCTCCATCCATGAGAAGAACACACTTAACACATCAGTCCTTTTATCACAGCAGAGCTGAGAACTGTAGGACTGTAGCACACGTTTATGGCTGTGTCCCAAATCACACATTTCCAGATTTACTCACTAAAGTACTGAATGCTCCATGTAATGGTGACATTTTACACACTGTTTAGTGTGAAAGAGTGCAGTTTGGGACATGGCCCAGATCTGTGGAGTGAGCACTCTAAGAAACTCAATTAGAACATGAAAAATTACTTTTAAAAAGCAGCAACCTTTTATTTGATCATTTTAATAATAAAAAAATGATGTTAAAAATGAATTATATTATGGGCAGATATTTTATATCTTGTTATTATATTTAAATATCTATGAATGTTTTTTTAAATTATTTAAATAAAATAATTGTAATGTATCAATTATTGCTTTTTAACATGACTGATAATTTGGTAGATGGTAGTTTTATGTCTATTCAGTGTGTAAAAAAAATCAAAAGGTTCATTCAAAAATATAAAATAATACATAAAACAATTAAACATATTTATTAATGAAAATAATCCAAAATAAATGTTTGGTTATATATATCTAACAGCTTACATATATCATATTTTACAATTTATATTTTAACTGCTGTACAAATTCATTGTGTTTAAAGTGATTTCAACAGAGCTGTGACTTATGTACATTAATAATTTCCCTGAACATGAACAGCCAATCAGCTCTCAGTGTCTGTTCACTGAAGACAGCATGAGATTAACGTGAAGACGGGGCCTGTGTGATGTCACAGACCTGAGCCATGCAAACCGCGTCCCAAACTACATTCTACCACAACTAGTGTGTAACTAGTGTGTAAATAGTTTGTAAGTGAACACAGCCATTATCAGTCTTCTTTCTTCTTATTCTTTTGGCTGCTACCGTTTAGGGGTCACTACAGCGGATCGTCCCTTTCCATTTCTTCCGGTCCTCTGCATCTTCCTCCTTCAACCTGACCACCTGCATGTCCTCTCTCACCACGTCCATAAACCTCCTCTTTGGTCAGAGAGTCCTTACAGAGTCTTTAAGCAGAGCCGATGGTCAGATCAAGCTTCAGGAGAAAGAGGAGCCCCAGAGACAGAGCTGGCCTGTTTCTCCACCAGAGGAGGACCACTGATGATCACTGATGATGGACACCACAGCTTATGATAACGGCTTGGTTCTGGAGGGAGCTGTCCCAGAATCTGAGGGTGCCATTGAACCAGAAGAAGTGGCTTGTAAGAGAAGCAATAGAACACGCCTCACACGCCAAAAGCAACAGCACAGTAAGCCAAGACACCCTGTGAGAGGAAGGATAAAACCACCAACAATGAGGCTAAAGAGAAGAATCCATCATCAGCTGGTTCAGTGAGAAAATGAGGCAGAAATACCGGAGATCTTTTGAGAAGAGCCGCAAGAGGAAGAAGCTCGGCTTCTCCTAATCAGTGAGCAATTAAGTTTTTTTCAACTCTGCCCTGAATATTATTTAACACATCTTGTGCATTTATCACTTCAGGCAAACCATGCGGTTTGAAAATGAAGCACCAGCTTGCATGATCTGTGCTTTGTTGACACTTGCTTTGTGTCCTTTTTTCTTGTATAAAATCCAAGATATGCAGACCATCTTGTTCATGTTGATCATCATTTTCTGAAGCAATCAGGATGTCATCGACATAGTGGATGATTGTTGATTCCATTTCTGGAAGTTCACGGAGGTGGTGTCTCAATGCCATGTGATATATACTGTAGGATTCAGGTGCATTCCCTGTGGAAGGCAGATGAATTGATATTGTGAAGGTGGTCCATGGTTGTGACCAAAAGCCATTTGCCATGTCGAGAACCGTGAACCATTTGTGTCCTGGTTTCAAGGCTTGGAAGATTTTGGTAGGATCGGTAACTAAAAGGTGTCGGTTTTTTAATGTATTGATTTGCCACTCTGTAGTCATTTGTTAGATGCCAAGATCCATCTGGTTTTCTTGACTTGAATGATGCCTTTGGAGGAGGAGCGACTGATAGGGTATTGTTTGGTGCAGGGCGGAAGGTTGCCCTTAAGCTTGTTTTTCAATTTGTCTTTTTTCCTCATGTTAATTTTCCTTGTCTGATTTCCAATGAAAAGTCGATTTGACATACATCCAGGGGTCAATTGGTACATCTTTCAAATTGAGAATCTCCATTTTCATCGTCGTCATTATCTTTTGTAATTTCCATGATTGTCCTGTGGCTTGCCATGGGCTTGATTCTGTTCCTGTCACAGTCTGTCGTGCCTGTGGTTCCGGCTGGGCACGACAGATGGCGCTCTGTTTTGACTGAGCACACCCGAGCTCATTCAGACACAGGTGTGCTTCATTTGGGCTGCTATTTAAGCCCTAGTTAGTAAGAACAGAGCGCGGTTCATTAACGAGGTGAAACCTTATAGTTAATGGTGGCACTTTTGGTTTTGTGTTTTGATTTATGTTCAATAAAGTTACGTTCCGGTTTCCTGGCTCTGCGTTGGCGTCCTTCCCACACCGCTCCACCATTACAGTTCCTTCCAAAACCAGCACTGCTTTGCCCAATGACCAGTTTTCCCACATATGCAACATGTCGAAGTTTTCTTGTCAGATTTGTTGAATTTTCTGGACTTTCTCTGCCTCTTTTTTTTTCCCCCTTTCCTTGTACGCCAATTGAGCCATTCGGATTTTCATGGAGTAGTTGGCTTCCATTCATCTTGCAGTTTTGCCGATTTGAGATGCTTTTTCCTGGTTTCTGGTCGCAATCCGAGTGTGATTTTCAAGAAGTCAAGTTGGTTTTTTTTGTAATTTCAACCATATACACAGTACATAGTGAAACCATATAATGTTCCTCCAGGACCCTGGTGCTACACATAAGGCAACATCAGATACAACTTAAAACACAAGGCAAGGCAAGTACTGACAAAAAACAGACAGGACATTCATCCATCAGAGAGCTGCAGTATTAAACAAAGCAGCAGAAATGATTGGACAATATAACAAAGGAGCCATGTTTTACTAAAGTGTGGAGTGCAAGAATAAATAAATAAGTGCCGTGGTAAGTAGTAAGGGAACTCATGTGCATGAATGGTCATTAGTGTGTAACAGGAAAAACTCCAGAAGTAGCAGAGAACCTGGTCGTTAGGAGGAGGGATGGTCTTCCTCATCGTCATGTTGTTCATCGCATCAAACTGTCTGTAGAAGCAATTCAGTGCATCTGGGAGGGAGGTCTCAAAGTCCCAGGCTGTGACCTAGGATAACCCTCCAGTGTTCACCTGGCGTCTGTCCACGGCTATTACTGAGACGGGTTGGCGTAGGGGGTGCAGAGAAATGAGAAGCCAGGGAAGACAAAATAAAAGTTGCCAGCTGACCCAGAATTGATTAACATTGGTTGCAACAGAAACAGATGTCCTTATTTTGCTAAATTATATCAAGAATAAACTGACCGGTCAAAACAGGGACACCTTGGTTTACTGTTCCTCTAAAAAATATATATATATATATATAATAATAATCCTCACACTCATCAATACCACTTTTTTGTTCAGGTAGACTCAACAAGACTCAACATCTGGTGCCTTCTGGATAAGCTTTGACAAATCTTCAATACTCTCCTGGATGATAAGTGTCATTCTCAAAATTAAATGCTATGCACATGTGTTCATCAGACACTGAAACATTCTGCAGAGCAGCAAAACTGTATGATCAAATCTCTCAGAGGCCTTTGTCATTTCTTTTTCTGCCCAGAGAACTAGAGAAGGTCTTTTCAGCATAGCAGCACAGAAATAAATAATTGTACAATCCAGATTGATGATTTCACCAGTAACATTTTATTAGACCTCTTAAGGTAGTGCATTTTTTTCTTTGTTGAATCCCAGTAGAGCACCCTGGATCAGTGCCCAGCTGTAGTCTACTTCAACCTTATGGATGCGGAACAATTTAGGAGAATTTTAACACATTCCATTAGCCAGAATGAAATTGTTGTCACATTATGGTCATTAGGCAGCATTTCTGACACAGGAATCGCAGGGGTCTTGTTTCCCATGCCAGGTAAAGTTGAGGGTTAACACCCTCAGTTGCATCCAGGTAAAGTGATACCTACTTCTTCCTGTGCAAATGACTTCTCTCAGTATACAGATGCACTGCGAATAGATTAAGCTGAAGGTGTTGAATGTAACCAGGCCAGTTGTTAAAATCTGTAACAATCCTTCATAATGCTCTGAGTAAGCGTCAACTCCAGCATTACGTTGTCATGCAGATGAGTAGTCTTTATTCAGCTCTGAGGTGACCTCCAGTGCAGTTTCTGAGGTTGCCAGTAGAAAGTTCTTTAGGCATATACTATAATTGTTGATAGTGAGTGTTGCTTACACCCTTCAAAAGAGATTTTGCCCTTTTTCCTCTCTTATACAAACTGGCCCATCTTTGATGAATCTGTCCTTTTTTTGTGCAGGACTGAACAGGCTGACTTTGTTTTTAACTTTTTTTTTTTTTTTTGGATTCTGCCCTTCTTTTGGCCTGACAAGTTGTCTTCTTCGCTGGTGTAGCAAGGAGAGTAGCAGAGGCGCAAATGTGTGGTAGAAGCCTAGTACTTTATTATAGAACTTTATCATGCACATAAACAGAAAGCAGCACTCCAAGCAAAGAACAAGCAGTGTAGGGTGAGCATGGTAGGCCTTAAATACCTGATTGACCAGGTGTGATGGTTTGTGTGGAAATCCCAGGTTGGTAAACGGGACAGCTGCCATGACTGGCGAGCTGTGCCACAGGAGGAAAAAATGCATTTAAAAAGGAAGCATGAGTTTTCCTGCTGTTCTTTTGAAAGTGATTATTCTTTTCAACACAATGAAATTCAACCGCTGCGTTTCACCCATACACACACGTGCAGCAGGGGGCAACTATTAAAAAGCGCTCAGGGAACAGTGAAGGGGACGGTACCTTGCTCAAGGGCAAGCTACTGGTAAGGGACTCAAACCCACAACCTTCCGATCCGGGGCAACTCCCTAACCACTAGGCCACCGCTGCCCCTTTTTCTTAATCCACTAACATTTAAAAGAAATAGGACAGTTTGGGTTTCTTTTTCTGAACTCTTTTACATCATATGGGTCCAGGATTCTTGGAGGAGACAATCTTTTTCCATCACTTGTAGCTGAGAACAATCTTAACATCTGGGCACAGAATTTGTTTTTCTCCATTTCATTTGCTACTTTTTGCTTTTGATGCATCACTGTTGATTTCTTCGGCATAAACTGAATCCTCTGCATCTGTGTGATGTTCAGGAAAGTTGCATGCTTTCTGTTGCTGCTCTTTATTTTTGGAATGTTTATTAATAATTTGTTCCTTTTAAGGGTTCATCAGATGGAAACCTCCCCACAGAATTGCTTTTAAATTGTCTGACTGCAGCTCTCAGAAATCATTCTTGTTATTCCAGACCACAGAGAGCCACTTGCGATTTTTAATGTTGTAATTGTTAAAAGTCAATAAAGAGATTTTTGACCAGACAGCAGAGCTGATCTTGTAGGGGGTAGGTTCCCCATTTTGCTTAAACTGAAAACTAAACTCTCCACACCACTGAGTTCAGCCCATAAATTAGACCTTCTCTGACTGGGTTCAGCCTTCATGGCTGCCAGTCCCTTAAACTGTCTTAGCTAAGGGGGTAAAATGAATTCTTCCCAAGACCACCATCAAAAAGTATTTTCTTCAGATGGCTTAATTGATTCAATAGGCTGCTGTAGACGTTCATTTGATAAGCCTTCATAAAGTCTGTGATTTTTCAGTAAAAGTTTGTAAAAACTGTTAACCATTTTCTTTGTGGTTTCTGTTAATTTAATAAAATTAATTAATTGCTTGTGTTTAAAATTGATGAGCTTACATTATTTACATCACAGACACTTCAGCCAATCAGCAGCTCAAACCTCAACCAATCAGTTCACAGTATCTATAATCAAGGTCTTACAGCTCCAACCTGTTTACTGTAGACAGACCGAATAGTGCTTCAAATTTAAATGTACTTTTCTATGGTTAGTAAATCTTCAGCTTTACAAAATGAAAGAAGAATACTACAAGAAGCAAAAAAACTAACCAATCAGATCAATGTGAAGGCGGGGCTTTGATGATGTCACTTACATGTGCAGGCTGTGTTCCAAACTACAGTCTATCACAGTGTATAAATGAGTACACAGTCAGTCATTCATTCATTCTCTGGGGCGCTTGTCCCAAGCAGGGTTGTGGGGGGGGTCCTGGAGTCCATCCCAGCTCACACAGGGCAAAGGACGGCGAACACACCCTGGACAGGTCACCAGCCCATCCCAGGGAGGAGCAAACCGACGAGGACGGCACCTTGCACAAGGGCACCCCACCGGTAAGGAGTTTGAACCCCCAATCTGCTGACCCAGGGCCAACTCCCTAACCACCAGGCCACCACTGCCCCTTTTGTTATTAATAACTAAAACTCATTTTCTGCCACTTGTCCCAAACGGGGTCGTGCTGGAGTCCCCCCCAGTGCACAGGACACACCTTGGCAGGGAGAAGCAAGACAGGGATGGCACCTTGCTCAAGGGTACCTCAGGGCAACCTATTGGGAAGGGGTTCAAACCCCAATCCTCCAATCATGCGGCCAACTCGCTAACCACTAGGCCACCGCTGCCCCTTTTGTTATTAAAAACTAAAACTAAAAACTGAAAACTTTGAGGGCACTAAATTTTGAGGCACGTATGTAAGTGACTACACCAAGATTCATAATGTCACTTACATACGTGTCTCTTTTATTTTACTGTATTTTATAGTAAATTAATTTTCACTGTAAAAACTTCTAACTGGGTTTCAGGATTACTTTTAGTTTTATTATTTAAAATGTTAATTTCAATATTGACTGCCTCTTCAAACTGCTGTTCTCACTGGCATTTATTTTAGGATGCTACTCTTTTATATCTGGACCACTCATCATTTAGATGATTGTATTGATTATATTTACCATAAGGTTCACTTTTTTAACTGAGACTTCAGACTATTTGCAGTCTTGCTCTAAACTCAAACTTCCCATTATGCTGGGAGACGTCCAAATGATTCAGGGGTTCAGAAGGATGCTGGGTTAAATTTTTTGCCTATTTTAGATCTAATTTGATTTTATTTATAATATGAATCTAGGTACAGCCACTTTATTTATAATTATAACACAGTTGCAGTCTTGGCAGGAGAGCTGTTGTGGTGGGAGACCTCACAGCAATGGCCTAGTGGTTAATAATAATAATAATAATCCTTTATTTATAATCCCACGAATGGGAAATTCACTCTCTGCATTTCACCCATACACACATGTGCAGCAGTGGGCTGCTATTGAAAGCGCCAGTGATGGGGACGGCACCTTGCTCAAGGGTACCTCAGGGCAACCTACTGGGAAGGGGTTCGAACCCCTGATCCTCTGATCACATGGCTGATGCCCTAACCACTAGGCCACCGCTGCCCTAAGGAGCTGGCCCCAAGGGCAGAAGGTTATGGGTTTGAATCCCATACCAAAAGGTTGCTTTGAGCAAAGTACTGTTCCTGTTATTGTTACCTGGGTGCTTTCAGTAGTTGCTCTCTGCTGCATGTGTTTGTGTGCGTATGTGTAAAATGCAGAAGTGTAATGTCGTTGTGGTCCACTGTGTGTTGTGCAGCATTTCACAATGACAAAAACAGTCACTTTCACTAAAAATGGTTCAGAGAGGTGCATTCTTTTACTTTTCCTTAAAGATGGTGTATTATATATAAAAAAACAAATTAAAACAATATCTGGACTATTTTCAAATGCCTCCTTGCCTCTTTTTGAATATGCCCTCATCATGACATATGATTCTCTCTAAAACAGCATCTTTAATGTAAGTCTCAGGCTCCTTCTTATATATTATTATTTAATTATTATGATTATATTGTTATTGTATATTATTAATTATTTTATATAATTATATATTATTATTATTATTTATATTAAGAGCTACTGCATCACAAGCCCCATTCTGAGAAGCACTGCTCAATACTCTACTGTGAGTTGTTAGAAAGGGAGAGACACAAGATGCTGGTGCAAGTACTGGTGTTTAAATTAGAAAAGAATACCAGTAAACAAATGTTGATGTTGATGTTGGCTTCTTATTTGAATTTTCCACCTTAAGTTTGTTCATTTTTACTTGCTGGTAGGAATGTAACTCCTGCACCTTTTTAATAATTAAAAAAAAAAAAAAACCTCTGAGAGGCTTCACCAGTTAAGGTTGAATTGAAAATTCTATCAACATATTTTACAAAATCTCTCTATAACCACGCCACGCCGGATAGCCGTGCATGACATGATTTTTCAGGTGATCTGACTTCTTTCAGGTCAGCGCATTTCAGCAAATCCCTTTCAAACTCAGGGTTAAGGGTCTTGCTCAAGGACCCAATGGTGGTAGTGCTAGAGGTGGGATTCGAACCAGGAACCTCTGAATCCATAGGTCCATAGGCAAGTACCCTAGTACTAGACCACCACCACCCATCAAGGTGAAAAATGGGCTCGTTCTGTAGAGATCTCACGTAGGATGGAAAGCTTTCATGGTATGAAATGAACCTGTTGTTTGGAAACCTTCACTTATGCATGTAACTTCTGTTAACAAGAAGCCTTGTGGTAGTGTTGGTGGTATAATGGCCACCAACTCCTTCCAAGCAGTTGACCCGGGTTAGATTCCTGGCCAATGCGGAGGTTTTTTCTGGCCTGTCTCAGAGAGCCGGGGAAATGCCTTAATTTGCTGCTGCTGCTCCAAATGGCAGGTCTCGGAAAAGCAAGTGCAAGATGCTGGAGCTTCATGGGTCTCCTACTGTTGTGGCATTGGTGTTGCAGTTTCTTCAGGTTGGTTTGCAGTGGTGGGAACCTCATCCCAAATTTAACTGGTTTTATCTCCCCACAGGGAGCCCTAGTCCAGTTACTTTTTATATTTGAGGGTTTCCTGGACGCCATACCAGCTAGTCTACCGAAGATGAACAAAAGCTCCACCCACTCAAGCAGAACTACCACTTGGCTCATTAAACTTCAAATTACAGACTACAACTATTATTGTAACTCATACTTGACTGGAACTCCTCACTAAATTGAATGATTTATTACATTTCTATTAATTTCTGGTGTGGATCAGAGGAGGATGGTTTCCCCTTTGAGTCTTGGTTCCTCCTAAGGTTTCTTCATCCTTTATTAGGGAATTTAGCCTCCGTCAGCCTCAGCTTACCTGGAATCTGTGAAGCTGCTTTGTGACCAACAGTTGTAAAGTGTTATCTAAATAAAAACTGACTTGAATTGACTTGGCCGACTGTTTTAGAATTTTGCATCCAAAATGGATTTGCTCCCAAGTAACTCTCCATGCTTATCTGAGGTTATCAACCCTCCCTCATACTTCCTTTGAAAGCCAGCACCAAAACTACAATGGCTGGAAGAACCTTTTCATTCAAAGCCTCCTCATCTGCGGAATGGTCCTCCAGCTACCATCTGGGACACAGACATGCTCTCAGTCCAAGCCTATGCTGAAAACCTACTTGTTGGGTAGATCTAGGGGTTTGGGGATGCAGGGAATTGCAGTAACATAAGCTCATACTAGAACTCATGTTTGACAGTCAGGCTGCAATGGTGAGTTCTGCTGTATTTGCAGTACTGCAATCAATTCATCGTCTGCACATGGAGTTCAAAACTATACCTCTCTGGACACCTGACCACCAGTGATCATCGTCAGACTCCTTACCTGTACCACAGATCAGCGCTATCATACTAGATTGCCTGTGGGAGCTGCAACCTCAAACTGAGTCTAACAGCTCTGCTGACTCAGCAGGACTACCACTGCTGGCTAACTGAGCTGTTACAGAATCTAATGGACCTCTTTTTATATTGAGTTACTCCTTACTTGAACTCATCAGTAAAAGCTATTAAATTCTAAAAAGAAATTTCTATTCTTGATTATCCAGTGTTCAGCAGTGAATAATGGACTCCCCTTTTGAGTCTTTCAGTTTCTTTCTCCAGTTGTCTGCATCACCTTTGACTTAATGGCTAGGGGTGCAGACCTGGATTCTGTAAAGCTATGTGACAGTAGCGTTTAAAAAAAAAAAAAAACCTATATAAATAAAACTGACTTCAATAATTTCTAGAGGCCTTGGTGTCATCATCAGTGACCCAGGTGAAGCTCTGTGCTTTAAGCTATGCAAGGGACTGCCTGCCAGTGGCTGCAGCATTAGCCATAGCCTTTTATCAGATCCACGATGCTGTCATGCACCCTATCATTGTCAGCTAGTGTGAATGCAAGGAAAAGCCTGTGGCAGCGTAAAGAGGTAAACGATTAGTCAGGGAATTGTTAGGGTTTCCAGAATGACCAGTTGGCCATAATGTGTTTTCGTGTCAAGATCTTAATCTTTTTCGAAATGGAAAAGTAGTTGAGATGTTACCAGGGATGGATGGTCTGGAATTTTATCTGATGTTTTGGGATATTTTAGCACACAACTTGCTAATGGTTTGTCAAGAGTGTGTAATATTTGGCAGACTTCCTGACTGTTATAGCTAGGGATAGTTTGTTTGCTTTGCAAATAACATTCCCTTGGGAAACTGTGTCCAATAACCCCATTAAATACCAATTGCAAAGGTTTTAATAAAACATTTTACCACGTATACATGGACAGGTTCAGATAGCATCACCAAATATGCCTCAGTCATAAAACTTCATAAAGCTGGAGGTTTCAGTGAGAAGCACAACAAAGTCTAAATCAACAGCAAACTCCTGTTCTTTGTGCATAAACATTTTGTTGTTGCAAAGTCTGAAAAATGATGACTCATGGGTGTTTCTCTGATTCTTTTGTGTGTATTCTGGTTAGTTTTGTTTTCAATTGTTCACATGCAGTCTGAGTTTTGTCCGCTTTTTTCTATTCAGGAGCTTCGTCTGGGAGGATTCTGGGCCGGTCAGCCAGAATGTTGAAATTTGGAGGACTCCACGTTCTCTGTCGTTTCCTACATCGTTTGTAGCTGGAAGTGCATCTGGCTTCTCACAACACTCGTTGAACCAAGTCGTTAGGACTTAGTTCAACGAGTGTTGTGAGAAGCCAGACGCACTTCCAGCTAAAGCTCGGGTTTCTCTTCATTTACTCACAAATCATCATACTATCTATTCAAATAAGCTTAGTTTTTTATACTGTTGTTAAATGAGACATGCATGTTATTTTGCTTTTTCCAATGAGAAGATGGAGCAGAAGCCTTCCCCACCAACTCCAGCCATTGGCCTGATACTGCAGTATCTCCAGAACCTTTTTCTGAAAGGAGATGAAACATGGGTGTTTGTCTGATTTTTTTTCTTTTTTCTTTTGGTTAGTTTTTTTCCCATTGTTTACATGCAGTCTGAGTTTAGCCTGCTTTTTTCATTTCAGGAGCTTGGTCTGGGAGACGTCTGGGCCCATCTGCCAGAATGTTGAAATTTGGAGGATTCCACACTCTCTGTTGTGTCCAACAACTTAGTTCCAACGAGAGTTGTGAGAAGCCTGTCGCACTTGTTGCTACCGCTCGGGTTTTTCTTTATTGATGAACAAAACTTTTGCATTTTATTAAAGCATACTACATTTTAAAATCAGCTTCATTTTTTATCCTGCTGCTAAATGAGACCTGCATGTTACTTTGCTTTTTAGAACACAAAGATGGAGCAGGTACCTTCGCCACCAACTCCAGCCATTGGCCTGATACTGCAGGATCTCCAGAAACAGTGTACCCTGTTCTTTTGTTTGAAAAATGAAGCATGGGTGTTTGTCTGATTCTTTAGTTTTGTTTTCAATTATTCATTTGCAGTCTGAGTTTTTTCTGCTTTTTTCCTTTGAAGAGCTTTGTCAGGGAGGAGTCTGGGCCCATCAGCCAGAATGTTGAAATTTGGAGGATTCCACGCTCTCGTTCGTGTCCAATCTTGTCCAATAACTTAGTTAAACAAGATTTGTGAGAAGCCAGTCGCACTTCTCTTCGTTCATGCACAAATTTTATGCCATTTACTTAATTGTACTACCTACTCAAATCAGCTTAAATAATCATACCGCTGCTAAATCAGAACTGCATGTTACTTTGATTTTAAGAACGAGAAATTGGAGCATGTGCTGTCGCCACCAACTCAAGCCATTGGCCTGATACTGTAGGATCTCCAGAAACAGTTCACCTTGTTTCTTTGTCTGACACAAGATCACCCATGGGTGTTTGTCTGATTCTTTCTTTTGTATTCTGGTTAGGTTGGTCTGGGAGAAGTCTGGGCCCATCAGCCATAATGTTGAAATTTGGAATATCCCAAGCTCTCTGTCATGTCCAACCTCGTCCAACAACTAACTTCCACGAGAGATGTGAGAAGCCAGACGCACTTCCAGCTAAAGCTTGGGTTTCTCTTCATTCGCGCACAAATCGTTAACCTTTTACTTAAGCGTACAATCCTTTCAAATAAGTTTAGTTTTTGATACTACTGCTAAATGAGACATCCATGTTATTTTACTTTTTCCAATGAGAAGATGGAGCAGAAGATTTCCCCACCAACTCCAGCCATTAGCCTGATACTGCAGTATCTCCAGAAGCAGTGCACCCTGTTCCTTTTTCTGAATAATGATGAAACATGGGTGTTTGTCTGATTCTTTCTTGTGTATTCTGGTTAGTTTTGTTTTCAATTGTTCACATTTTGTCTGCTTTTTTCCCTTGAAGAGCTTTGTCAGGGAGGAGTCTGGGCCCATCAGCCAGAATGTTGAAATGTGGAGAATTCCACGCTCTCTCTCATTTCCATCCTCGTCCAACGACTTAGTTCCACGAGAGTTGTGAGAAGCCAGACACACTTCCAGCTACAGCTCGGGT
>JABMDN010000503.1:0-19938 GCA_017165825.1 Hepsetus odoe
TTGTCCACAGCACTCTTGAGGAACTCAGACGTTGTGATTTTTTTGGAGCAACTTGAAACTCCATAATCTTTCTTAAGAAGCACATTTCTGTTGCTGAAGATGAATGACAGATATGCATACAAAGCAGCCAGAAACTCCTGAACACTCAGGTGCACAAAGCTGAAGACCTTCCCCAGGTGCAGCCCAAACTCCTCCCTGAAGATCTGGGTACAAACTCCTGAGTACACTGACACCTCTATGACATCAATGTCACACTCTGTCAGGTCTTCTTCATAGAAGATCAGGTTTCCTTTCTCAAGCTGTTGGAAAGCCAGTTTTCCCAGAGCCAGAATACTCTCTCTGGTCTTCTGAGGATCAGTGTCAATTTCTCCATGGTACTTTTGGTTCTTGTGTTTGATCTGAAAGATCAGGAAGTGGATGAACATTTGAGTCAGAGTCTTGGGGATCTCTCCACCTTCTGCTTCACCCAATATTCCCTCCAGAACAGTGGCTGAAATCCAGCAGAAGACTGGGATGTAGCACATGATGTAGAGGCTTCTTGAGGACTTCATGTGTGAGATCATCTTATCGGCCAGGCTCTGCTCACTGATCCTCTTTCTGAAGTATTCCTCCTTCTGAGGGTCACTGAACCCTCGTACTTCTGTTACCTGGTGAACACACTCAGGAGGGATCTGATTGGCTGCTGCTGGTCGAGAGGTTATCCAGAGCAGAGCAGATGGGAGAAGATTCCCCTTGATGAGGTTTGTTAATAGCACGTCCACTGAGGTCGACCGTGTTACGTCACACAAGTTCTCATTGTTCTGGTAATCTAGAGGAAGTCGACACTCATCCAGACCATCAAAGATGAACATCACCTTGTAGTGATTCAAGTCTTTTGATTTTAATTCTTTTGTGTCTGGAAAAAACTGATGAAGAAGATCCACCAGGCTGAGTTTTTTCTCCTTCATCAGGTTCAGCTCTCTAAAAGGAAGTGGGAATATGAAGAGGACATCCTGGTTAGCTTGTCCTTCAGCCCAGTCCAGGATGAACTTCTGCACAGAGACTGTTTTTCCAATTCCAGCCACTCCTTTAGTCAGCACAGTTCTGATGGACGTGTCTTTAAAGAGGTCACTGCATTTGATGGGTGTCTCCTGTGTTGCTGGTCTCCTGGATGCTGCTTCAATCTGTCTGACCTCATGTTCAGTATTGACCTCTCCACTCCCTCCCTCTGTGATGTACAGCTCTGTGTAGATCTCCTTCAGGAGGGTCGAGGTTCCAGAATCGGAGAGCCCTTCAGTAATTTTCTGAAACTTTTCTGCCAGTGAAGATTTCAGCTTTTGATGGCAAGAAGGAGCCAGTTCTAATAAAAACAACACATAAGATGCATTAAAAAAATTCTTCCTCTGTTTAGCATTTAGCACAGTCATGAAATGCTGAATTTCTGCATCACAGAAGAAAACATTCACAGTAGGATTAACCAGTCCTGGATCCATGATGAACATAATCACATTTCACACTGAGTAACCACATGACTCTTCTTACTGGTCTGCAGTGTGTCGGTGAGGTCTGTCTGGTTCGTGTCCCTCAGGACATTCGCTGTGTGTATCAGGACCTCTTCTTTGACAACACTCTTATCCTCCACATCGTCCATCGCTCTCCCAGAGCATTCTGGGTAATCTGCACTGAGGAGCTTCGTTAACCTCTTCAGCTGATCCTTCTCCAAAGAGATGACTTTGAGCCCCAGATCCTGATTAAAACATACGGAATATCAGAAACAGGGTCCTGTGTTCTGATTCTGTTAGTGCTGGTCTTTAGTAACGTCACACTTTTCATGAAAATTGTTGGAAGAAATTATTTGTACTTAAACTCAGTATAACATTTTCTGGTTATATCTTATGTTGAATATTTGCTCAAAACAAAGGGTGAAAAGTGAAAAGTGACAAAAGTAAATTAAAACATTAAATTAAAGCATCTTATTTGTGGAGGGGGTGGATTTACCCACAAACCACTGAAATATTGGACAGAGGGTGGATTTACTTGCACTGAAAGGTTTGGATATATGAAGGGGAGGCAGGTGCTCTTTCCAGTCCCAGTCCCGGACCAGTAGGTTGCCCTGAGGTACCCTTTAGCAAGGTACCATCCCCATCACTGTTGCCCGGGTGCTTTTTGCTGCCCCCTGTTGCACGTTGTGTGTGGGCTGAATGTCGTTGTGGTTCACATTGACTAATAGTCAGTTTCACTTACATTTTCTGTGTACTGAACACACCTTTAATATGGACTCCATTTTTTCCCGGGTATCATCTGACGTCTCTTTCCATGCTCTGTTGGAAGAAAGATAAAAATGATGACGAAACATAATAAAACATTAAATACACTCTCGATCTTAAAACACTTTTAATCCTGAAACAGTCCTGTGTCGAGGGAAAGCCTGTTTTCCTTTAGAATTTTACTCAGTAACAGACTAAATTCAGACCACAGGAGCTCCACGTTTACAGTCTAGTTCAACTGGATGTTTCGGTTTTCAGAAGAACGGTGCAGAACATCATGTATCAGTCTGAAACCGTGAGGAGAACGGTCTGTTTAATTCTAAGAAATAAAGAGAGGCTTGTTTTCTGAGAACCATGACATCATGCCATATTTAATATATAATTAATGTTCTACTGTCATCAGAAGTACCTCATGAAATCCATGTTCTGAGCAGCCAGTACGGCACTTCATTTTCTTGAGCTGTTAGTGTTTGACTGAGGAAAATTAACACACAACTTCATCAGAAGGATGAAGAGTTCATCTTCATCAGCTTCATCTGTATGATGAAGAGCTGATGATCTGACTTGAACTGCTCTTCACAAATCATGTCTTTGACTCTCAGTCCTAGAGAACCACAACTCTGCACAGTTGAGTGTTTTAGCTCTAACACTCCTTCACCTGCTGAGGTCAACCAGGAGAGGATGGCGGTGAAGAACATTTCATGACATTCTTAAACTGTCTACCTCACATCAGCAGAACTGTTCTCCTGTCTGAAGTTCCATGGAGGATCCATTGACCAATCACTCTTCAGGGACACTTGACTGTTATCAGGGGAGTCTGGTCTCTTTCTCTGGTTCACACTGAAACACACACATGAAGGAAAATTATTGAGAAGGTATGATATCAGAAAAAGAGTGAAATATTTGTGAACTAGGAGCTGTTGTTCCTGGTTAATTGTATATATTTATAGTAATTATCATTAAAAAGCTGAAGAACAGGAATTACTGTTGAATGTAAAGTTGTTGAACGTGTAGGACTTCACATAATGAAAGTACAGAAGAATTAGAGAAGATTTTGTGTTGTTTCACGATCATACGTGTAGGATTTTGTGGGTGAAAATGCCCTGTTCTTTTACTGATGCTGTCTAGAGTTTCTTCATGAAGAGGGAACATCTTTTAAAAGTGTCCAACAAAGCTTAATGGAAACACATTCTGCTGCATCAGTGGCTTGATTGGTTAAAAAGTTTCAAGCTCAAACGCTCACACGTTTTGGGCGTTTTGTTTTCCACTTTTTGAGCTTTTTGTTCCCGTCCTGTTTTTTGGTTGATTGTGGTAGCTCTGGTTTTTTGGTGTATTTTGGGTACTGGCAGCTTCAGGTACTGCATTTGGGTCCAAACCCCGTGTGGCTCCCTGCGTTCAGAGTGGGTCACACCGTTACAGTTAGTAGGATGTGAGGTAGATGTGTGTCATCCTTGTGTATGCACTTAGTTTGCCTGGCCAGCAGGGGGAGCCTGACAGTTTTAGTGAGATCAGGGAGTGAATTTTGGTAATGAGGATCAATTCTCTACAGCCGTCCCTCCCCGTGTATAAGGACAACAGTCCAACTAGTCTTTGCTGGTGGTTTTATGACCAGGCCATATTTTGGTAAAGGTTCTTGAGTTCCTCCAGGAGTTTCTGGTGCTGGACCACCTCTCGAGTTTTGCCTCTCAGAACAAGAAGAGGAGAAAAAACTATATTTGTTTTTCACCCATTTTGAGGCTTCATTTCCTTTGTTGTCTGTTTAATAAAATCGAGGCTCTCACATGGGTGAAAGATCTTAAAGATGTTGGAAATGCTTTTAGGTTAAATTTGCTGATTGAGTTAACATGTTTGTTGTTTTATTCAGTTAAAATGATAAAATTAAAGAGTCTGTATATTTTTGGCAGTTAGATTAAAGTAGGCCTGGTGCTACTGCAACCTTGAATGAAGCTGAGAAGATGTATGGGTTTATTCAACATCCACTTTATTCCCAGTTCAGATTTCCTGTCACTGGTATTATGAAGTGCTACAAAGATCTGAGATTTTTAACATTGGGCTTGACGAGGATGGACAGGATTAGAGATGCAATTTCTCTAAAAAGTCACCAGTGGACTCTTACTGGAACCCACGCTCACTGGAAAATACAGGGTTTCTTTCGTTTTTGTTTCTGGTGGCGACCAAAACAGGATGCGATCCTCTTTTGGGTCTTGGTTTCTCCAAAGGTTTTTTCCTCCTGTTTGGGGAGTAATTTTGGAGAGTAATAGCCTCTGTCACCCTTACCCAGCTGGAGCTCGGACCTGGATTCTGTAACTCACGCTTTATAAATAAAGATGACTTGACTTGAATAAAAATGAAAATATTAGAGGGACAGCTCAGGGTGCACAGTTTGGAGACAAAGTTAGAGAAGCAAGGTTGCACTGGTTTGGACATGTCCAGAGAAGAGACGGGGGTTATATTGGGAGGAGGATGTTGCCAGGAAAGACCAAAAAGGATGTTTATGGACGTGGTAAGAGAGGACATGCATGGAGACGGTTTGAAGAGGACACAGAATATGGAAAATTGTGATCTCATGAGTAAACAGTCATTTCAGAGCCACTTTAAAAGAAGTTTAAAGCAACAAGGTGAGCTGAAGAAGTTGGAAAGTGAATGGAATCCTCATGAGACACAAATGCTGGGAGACAAACAGGAAGTGTGTGAAGAATATGACCGTTTTAGAAACGATGCAGGCAAACGTGGATGTTCAGGTGGTGTCAGGACCGGTCAGAACTTAAGACTAATTTGAAGATGTTCATAACACATCATAACACTGCTCCTGACAACAGGATGACACAGGCTCTGGATTTAAACACAAAATAAAGATGGAAACCATCAATGTCTCTGACCATCACCTCATAGTCCTGCTTATCATCTGATGAATCTCATTGATTGGATAGAAGATACTTGTGTTAGAATAAATAAGAGACACAAGAAGAGAAGCATGAAAGACTGTGTCTGGGTTCTTTCTCAGGTTATGAATGAAGTCTGGGAGTCCGTTCATAGTCCATTCATGAGATTCGTCCCATTATCCAAAGTGTGGTCCTTTGAGATTTTGCAGACTTTATAGTAAGTTTGAATGAAATAATGGGCAGAAAAATCATAAAACATGATAGAAAAAAAATATGGATCTGAGAAAATGACCTCCGCCACTGTACCTGAAACAGGAAATGCAACTCATGAACTGCAAACTTAACGCACCTGTGACACATGTGGTGAGAAAAGATCCACAGAACAGAGAGCACACAAAGCCCTGTTTAAGGGGCCACTTATCATTTACATTTACAGCATTTATCAGACGCTCTTATCCAGAGTGTCTTCCATGTCCTGATTACAGGGACAGTCCCCCTGGAGACACTCAGGGTTCAGGGTCTTGCTCAGTGACCCAGTGGTGTTAGTGCTGGAGGTGGGATTTAACCTGGGACCTCTGGAGCCACAGATCCATAGGTAAGTATCCTAACACTACCACACCAGGGCGGTGGTCTAGTGGTCTGTCCCTGTAATGTAAGTCGCTCCTGAAACTGAAGTTCTAACTTGTGAACTGTTGGACACAGAGGGACTTTAGTTTTGGGGCAGTGGTGGCCTAGTGTTTATGGAGTTTGCCCAAGCACTGAAAGGTCAGAAGGTCATGGGTTCGAATCCCAGACCAGTAGGTTGCCCTGTAGTGCAGAGGATGTATTTTGTTGTGGTTCACTGTGTGTCGTGCAGTGTTTCACAGTGAATATTAGTCACTTTCGCTTTAAACTGTACCCCCTCCATCTGTGCAGCTGAATAGAAGAACAGCGTCAATACAGCAGGTGTAGCAAGTCTTAAGTTTGTGATACAGACTCTTTATAGAACGTATCATAAAAAAAGCATGGAGGAAAGAACGTTTGGGTCTTTCCAAGAACGCTGAGGTTCAGGTGCAGGTTGGTGTAGAGAAACGCTTTACACTGAACCACACCGTCTCTCACCTCTCAGTGTCCTGTGTGTCCTGTCCCTCACAGAGACTCATTCTGGACATCATGAGTCCTCCTTCAGATTAAACCTAATCACACACACACACACACACACACACACACACACACACACACAGTTTGTTGTTGTCTTTTTCTGTGTTTATTTTCTGTACTTTAAGACAGTCCCTTAATAACTGAAGTGTCACTGATCTGCATTTCAATACTGTTGAGATTTGGACCCCAACAGAACCTCCTATGTTTAGAAAATGATGAGAAATATTTCAAGTCAAAAATAAATTCTGAAGGTTAGAACTTCAGGACTTACCAGCTCCGTCTCTCTTCTTCAGATCCTGTTTCTGAGCTCTTCTCGAAATAACTAAATAAACTGTTTCACTTCACAGAATCAGGTTATCACCACAGGAGGTGTTTACAGTTCTCACTGCTTCATGGGTAGATCCATAGTAACCTGCTAGAAATAATGAAAGGATGTAAAGGTGAAAATAGGATTTTAACTGGAATCTTCATGTCACATTTACTGCCTTTAAAGCACTGTGACCTCTGCTCTGTTACTGAATAAAATACATAAAATACAGTGCTTCTGATTAGCTTATTGGGAGTAATGATATATGATTTAAATCAGAATGGTAAAAACAAAAAAAAAAACCCAGTTAGCAACAACTGGGGAACTTCATTGTAGCAAACAGTTACAAACACTTTAGCAACACTGAGATTCAATTTCACTGCGATGGGCTGGCGACCTGTCCAGGGTGCGTCCCCCGTCCTCGCCCTGTGTGCGCTGGGTTGGACGCCAGCACCCCCCCGCGACCCCGTTTGGGACAAGCGGCAGATAATGGATGGATGGATGGAGATTCAATTTCAACACACTGAAAACCATAACAACTGTCTAGAACACCATAGCAACCACCTTGAAAGGACTGTGCAACCTCCAAAGGTACCAGTGCAACCATAGCAATCACCTAGCCATGCCCTAGCAACAACTTGGGATGCCATCCATGGCAACCATGTCCTAACAAACATAGAGGATACCATTGAAACCATCTAGCAGCACCTTAGCAAGGCCGGGTTCTGTAGCACTCAGTCAAGAACTGATCTTAGCGACAGCATTAGACACAATAACATCCACTATGAAAACCCCCAGCAACCACCTGAAAATCCAAAGCAACCATCAAGTAAAGTTCTGAAAACCTCCTGGAACTTCCTGGCAACCACTTATCGAGAGTGACTTCCACGTCCTAATTTCAGGGACAGTCCCCCCTCAAGCAACTCAGGGTTAAGGGTCTTGCTCAGGAACCCAATGGTGGTGGTGCTAAAGGTGGGATTTGAACCTGGGACCTCTTGGTTCTGATTGGGAATCTTCTGATTATTACGACCATTCTACTCCATCAAGGAAATAACACTTCATGAAGATTATGAAATAAGGAGGTGGAGGCAAGTATCCTACCATCCTCCAGTGGTGGTACTTGCCTATGGATCTGTGGTTCAAGGGTCCCAGGTTTGATTCCCACCTCCAGCACTACCACCACTGGCTCCCTGAGCAAGACCCTGAACCCTGAGTGTCTCCAGGGGGGACTGTCCCTGTAATTAGGACATGGAAGTCGCTCTGGATAAGAGCGTCTGATAAATGCCGTAAATGTAAATGTAAATCCTCCTGGCAGCAGCACTCAGTCAGCCTGTAGGCACAATGTCCTGTAACTAAACCACTCAAGACCCCAGTGAAGATCCTGCAACAAGGGGGTCTCCTCAGGAAATAAAGGTACAGCCTCCAGAAAGTGAGCTCACAGTTAAGATGGAACAGATGAGAGTTCGGATTACCTTTTAATGTTGGAGTCTCTGCAACAACCAGCACCAACTTTCTCTCTTTTCACTTCTTCACCCACAGGGACACGGAAAGAAAATGAAAGAAGTGTTGTGAACCTTAACAAAGATGTCTTTGTCCATCAGAGCCAACCCATGTGACACGCAGAGACACAAGGATTTGGTTATCAGCTCGGTTGTCATGGTTTCCACTGCGAATGTGAAACTCTATTTTAATTTATGAAAATTAAGCCTCAGAGCCCAACACATTTACATACATCTGCTGATTTGACCTACAGCAGGATCTTTCCACTCATCACACGACTGCTAACAGGTTCATGTGCAGTTGTAGGAAAATGTAGTCAGGCTGTTGTTTTTGAGGACGGACTTCCAGCAGATCTCCAACACAAGCAGAAGGAGACAAAAAGAGAAGAAATCCACTCAAGTCCAGGCCTTTGTGTGGGGGGTGTAGTGGGAACATGTGATCTGTTTATCTGGTCCACTGGGGCAGCGGCGGCCTAGTGGTTAGTGGTCTGTGCTACTTTCTCCATCTTTGCTGGCTCGTAATACGTCCTGCATGGACCAGTCGGTACATACGAGGATATTCTTCACTATCTGTTCATCAACAGTAGGTAGGTTTCTTACTTCTCAGTCCTGAACCATCACTGACCGTGGAACCCGTTCACCCAGATGCAAATCGAGTTTTGCCATACTTGGTATCGTTCCCATCACTGCTGCCTGGGCACTTTAAGTAGCTGCCCCCTGCTGCACAGTGTGTGTGTATAAAATGCAGAGGGTGTGTTTTGTTGTGCTTTGTTGAGTGCAGTGCGGTGCAAGATGACACTTTCACTTCTCAGAAAGGGGGTTTAGAATTTAGGTCCACACAAGTAAACCCCTCTTCTCACAACGATGAACACCGATTCAGCCAAGCACTGCTGAACAAACAGAAATGCAGAATCGAAGTGCACGACTGCTGGATCCTTTTTTTTTTTTTTTGGACAGAAGAGAAGAAAATGTAGAAAAGGATGAGATCAAAACATATGTACACTCTCAGTGGTTAGAAGTAGTAGTTAGAGCAGGACTGAGACTGGAAAAAAACTACAGAAAAAAGCAAAGATACACGGTGAGGTGACAACACAAGTCAAAACGGACCTCATGAATGAATGCACAAAGAACGACAAACGACCCAAACTTGGAGAGATGGAAAGTTTTTGTTTGAGCAAGTGTGAGGTTCTCTCCTCTGCGTGCTATGCTAACCTGTGCTGTGACTAATGAACGAGGTTATGAGGTGTGCTGTTGATGGAAACCTGCAGAAAAACATTGTGAAAACAAAAGAAATCACAACAACAGGTAAAACACCAAGGATACACCATTCCCTCTTTCACAATGTGTCGTTTAGCGGACGTTCTTATTCAGAGGAGCATCTGTTTCCTAAGTACCGGGACAGTCCCCCGAGGAGCAACTGGGAGGTTCAGGCTTTTGCTCAGGAACCCAATGATGGTAGTTCTGGAGGTGGGATTCAAACCTGTGACCTCTTTGTTTTTAGGGGAGCATCCAACCACTAGACCAAACCACCTCCTTTCTAGTCATATCTCCCTCGCTGTTCAGAAGAGTCTACATGGAGGTCAGAGAAGTGAAGGACTGAGTGAAGAACCGTTTCCAATCCAGCCGAAAATCAACTGTGCTCCTGAGCTGCTGACTGTTTTACATTTTTGGCATTCAGCAGCAGACGCTTTAATCCACAGCGACTTCCTGTTCCTAACTACAGGTGCTGTTCCCCTTTCTCTTGCTGCTTGTGGTTTCCTGCATCACTGAAATGTGTGTTAATTCTTCTTGGTGATAAAGGTTAGATTCATGTCTCGGTCATGTCAAAACAGCATCAGTTCTTCTAGGTACACTTGCACACAGTTGTTGAAGGAACTCGGCCGGTCGGTCGTTCCAAACATGACTGTGTTTCTCCTTCGTGTGACATTGATGATCACCAGTACCTGTTTGGTAAAACTGGTTGATCAGACACCGACTATAATCCTACAGAATCCCTGACTGTGTGCAAGTGTACCTAGAAGAACTGATGCTGCTCTGAAGGTAAAAGGTAGAAACACCAAATATTCATCTGATTTAGATTTTTCTTTTGTTCCTCACTTTGCATTTTGTAAATTGATCAAAATAAACAATCATTATTGATTTTTCTGAAAGCGTTCTGTTTACAGCATTTTTTCACACCTGCTTAAAACTTTTGCACAGTGCTGTATATATGATTGTAAAATATATATAAAGACAAGTACAATGTGTAAAAATAAGTGAAATTTAGATTTTTAACTTTCAAATCTTTTATTTGAATTTAAATATTGAACTAAATCTAACCTCCAGCCAATCAAAACTACAGGGCAGAGAATGGTGAGGGCTCAGATCTGTTAAAAGTGAAAGCTAGAACCCAACACATGTTAAAACTTCAGTACGAGTCTCTGAGTCTTTTCTTCAGATGCTGTTCTTCACGGTCTCTAAAGAAACACTGCTGAAGGTTCCACTTCATGAGCTGGTGCAGACATTTCTGATACAATAATTCAAACGCTATTGATCATATATCTTAATATCTTTAACATCTCTGATCATCTGCAGTTTTGTAACTTGGTGTTCTAATCTACACACACTCAGCTGATCCACAGTCAGACCTTCATGAAACACTGCTTAAAGGCCGAGATTGACAGTGAGCATGTTTCCCTCTGCTGACCGGACTGTGTTACTGCATGCTGCATTTAAGTTTGTGGTGTGTGTGTGAGTGTGTATGTGTGTGTGTGTGTGTGTGTGTGTGTGTGTGTGTGTGTGTGTGTGTGTGTGTGTGTGTGTGTGAAATACAGAGCGATTGACACCTTGAAGAATTAGGGTGTCAGGGTGGCGGCGGTCTAGTGGTAGGGTTCCTGCCTGTGGATCAAAGAGTTCCCAGGTTTGAATCCCACCTCCAGCACTACCACCACTGGGTCCCTGAGACCCTGAACCCTGAGTGTCTCCAGGGGGGACTGTCCCTGTACTCAGGACATGGAGACACTCTGGAGAAGAGCGTCTGATAAATACCATAAATGTAAATTTAAATGACTCGATCCGTAGCGATGGGGTTAAAGAACTCCGCTTCCTCCTGCACGGCCCAGTTGGAGCAGGGAAGTCCACCATCATTAACACCATCAAAAGTGTTTTTGAAAAGCGACAATCCGTCAACTGCCTGTCCGGCACACAGTCCGACACTAGTCATACCCGATCCGTGAGTACACAGTGCAGACCGATCTGAAAATATATACTGTCCTGAGTCAGTAAAGATAAGCCTCAAGCGGAGTCCCGAGTCAGTCAAGATAAGCCTCAAGTGGAGTCCAGAGTCAGTCAAGATAAGCCTCAAGCGGAGTCCAGAGTCAGTAAAGATAAGCCTCAAGCGGAGTCCCGAGTCAGTAAAGATAAGCCTCAAGCGGAGTCCCGAGTCAGTTAAGATAAGCCTCAAGCGGAGTCCCGAGTCAGTTAAGATAAGCCTCAAGTGGAGTCCTGAGTAAGTAAAGATAAGCCTCAAGCGGAGTCCTGAGTCAGTAAAGATAAGCCTCAAGCGGAGTCCCGAGTCAGTAAAGATAAGCCTCAAGCGGAGTCCAGAGTCAGTAAAGATAAGCCTCAAGCGGAGTCCCGAGTCAGATTTTCGCCTTTAGTTCAAACCTTATTCCTCAATATCTGAGGAGGACAGCAGGTACATCCACAGCCCGGCCTGAATGATTCAATTCACTGTAGTGAGTGTTCTACCCGCCGACCAGATCTCCTAATCAACAGCAGCGCCGTCTCCAAAATGAACATCATCAGAAACGAGGCAAGCAAACTGGGTGAGTGTTCACTCGTATCTGTCGTCTGGTTCAGCGAGAAGAAGAAGGAAATCCAATAAAAGTCTCCTAAAAGAGGTTAGACTTCCAAAACGATAACAATAACACAAGGGAAGTGAATTTGGGGATCGGTCCAACTCTTTCAAGGTGAGGTTGAGAGTGATAAAAGTTTACCTTCCCTGTCGGTGACGATCGACAGCAGACGTTGTAGCGCTACACCTGTCTGGGACAGGAATGGGACTGCGTTACTATGGGAACCTCACAATCAAGGTGTAACGGTGGTGTGGTACCAGAGGGACGTCAGGTCCGAGCCAGGGGTTCAGAACAGAAGTTTATTAAACAAAGGAGGAAACACAAACAAACAAGAACTCTGACTGACTGACTGACTGACTGACTGACTGACTGACTGACAAAAACACTGACTGACAAAAACCACCATTACGTGCAGGCTTAGCCTATCTAATGAGCCGCGCTCTGTTCTGACTCATCGGGGCTTAAATAGTCAGCCCCAATGATGCACACCTGCCCGCAGGGGCTCAGGTGTGCTTAGTCAGAACAGAGCGCCCTCTAGCGTGCCCAAAACCCAACACACGTGACCGAGAGCGCCCTCTAGCGTGCCCAAAACCCAACACACGTGACAGAGAGCGCCCTCTAGCGTGCCCAAAACCCAACACACGTGACACAAGGAATCGGGGATAAAGAGTAAATGAGGATTCGGAAAGGATGCTTGTGATGAGACAGAGGTTCGGGGAGGAAGCAGCTGATTTAATGATCCTGAGCAGATGGTAGTAAAATATGGGTTTCCAGCAGAGGGTCGTTCAGTTCCAAGGCTCTAAAAGATTGTGTAGGAAGAAAACTAAAAACTGAATGGCAGGAAAATAGAGTTAGTCAGACTCTAATCGATCAACACACACACACACACACACACACACACACCCACACCCACACCCACACACACACACACACACACACACACTCACACACACACACAAAAGTGGTGCTAGTGCGACCACACCTACATCACCCGACGCAACAACTACAATGTTTCACAAAACCTCCGCCGGCCCAACTGACCAAACTGATCCTTTCATTTGTTTCTTCCGAGCACCAGCGTCTGTATCCTGATCCTCCAGTAGGTCAGTTCCTGGTCCTGACTGAGACGGGGATGTCTCAGAGGGAGTGGAGATCAGGTCGTATGATTCTAATTCACATTTACATTTATAAACTTATACACCTACACACACACACACACATACACAGTGTACACACACTGACACCCACAAATACACCTGTACACACACTGACACACACAAATACACAGTGTACACACACACACACTGACACCCACGAATACACAGTGTACACACACACACACTGACACACACAAATACACAGTGTACACACACACACACTGACACCGACGAATACACAGTGTACACACACACACACTGTATCGAGCTGAAGGTTTAAGAAAATGCCAAAGTTAACACTGACAACTGAGGAGCAAAAATGTAGAATTTTAGTTGGTTCTGCCGGATATTCTGTAAAAAAAAAGAAAAAGAGAGAAAATCTCTCCTCTCTCCTTCTCTTGCCTTTTGTGGGCGCTCCGTTACGTCCACAGGAACGAGGGGAGTGTCTGTGTTGGAGCCGTTCTCTGTACCTTTCACATGTGAGCTCGGCCAGCATGCTTTAGAACATCAATTGATCAAATTCTACTTTCATCACTTTCATCATCCTAAATTTATTAGGCTGTGATTTATGTGTATTTTGGGTTTATAGCTGAATTGCTGTGAAAATGGGACATTATTGATACTTCAGAGAGGAGCTGTTTCCAGCTGTTTCCAGTTGTTTACGAGCAGCTCCTTGTTGTATCAGGAGCGGCGGCTCACAGATACAGACGGTGCCTGCGCTCTGATCTCTGCTGCTGGGACAGGCTGAGACCAGGGGATTTTATGTCTTCAGATCGTTTGGATTGTGCAGTTTGTGTTGCTGCTGATTCTGACTGGTTTTAATGGACAGTGGGAGAGTGAGTGCACCCACACCAGCATTCAATTAGATCAACTGTTCTGGAGTGGACACACTGTTGGTGTTTCAGTGCTGTTTACAGAACAGCTAATACAGTTCTTCTCTGTTGTTGGCAGGATGTGGGTTCATTCATTCTGGTTTACACACAGGCAGAAGATCGGGTTCCTGTCTGTGGCCGTGCGGTTTTAAAGCGACAGAGTTCAGGCTTTTCCAGCTCTTGTGAGAGCACAGTCTCCTGTGAGCACATTACTGAATTTTGGAAATGTCATACACGATGACCAGTTTGGATGAAGACCCAGCTCTGTCAAAACTTCCAGATCACTTGTGGTTGAAAGATAAAAATGATGGGTTGATAAAGAATAGTCCTCCGGTTGTTAATAATAATAATGATAACTATTAACAATCCCCATACAGGCCTTCTCAATCATAATACCCACTTAAACAGGAAGTGATGGTATTAGACCGGTACTGGAAGCATTGAGGAAGGCAGGGATGACTGTTCTGTGTCCAAATTCTCCAGTCCGTACGCTGTTATTTCCTGTCTAAAATCAGGGATAGGGGTCAACCCACCAAATGTATATGTGTGTATGTGTATGTGTGTATGTATGTGTGTATGTGTGTATGTATGTGTGTATGTGTGTATTTATTTATTTTTATTTGCAAGCAGTCAGTGCTGCGGTACAGGCCTGTGCACCCATAGTTCCAAATCTATACACTAACCTATCGCAAATTCCGCCCGATACCACGTGGTTCTCTGTGATTGAATTGGCCAAAGCATTTTCAGTGTGCATGTACACCCTGACTGTCCATTTGGGTTTGCTTTTAACTTCACAAAGGTGCACTACGCGATTCATTAGCTTCCTGAGCTTTGTCCCCAGGGACCGAACTGCTGCAGTATGTTGATGATTTTCTGATTGCAGCACCCAGCCAATCACAGTGTAGAAAAGACACACGGTCTCTACAAACCAATCGGCTGAGAATGGCCACCAGGTCAGTCTGTCTAAGGTTCAGTTTTTTTAAACAGCAAGTGACATTTTTGGGCCATATTATCTCACCACAAAGTAAATCACTCTCAAATAAGCGCGCCAAGGCCATTAGTGCTCTACCCGAACATGTGACGAAGAAGCAGTGAGCATCTTTTCTGGGAACGTGTTCCTACTGCAGAGGTTTGATTCCTACCTATTCAGAGATGGAGGCACCGCTGCGGGCGATGACCTCTCAGAAATGGTCTAATAACTGTCCACTCACGTGAAATGACACAACTTGAGGCCTTTAACAATTTGAAACAAGCCCTATTGTCTCCTCCAACACTGGGTATCCCAGATCCACCAGACCATGTGTGCAAACAGTCTCTGAGAAGGAGGGACACGTGACTTCAGATCTGTTACAAAAACATGGAGATAAGCTCAGGCCGGTGGCCTATTTCTCTTTAGAGCTGGATCCAGTGGCAGTATAGTGAAAATCCCTCTACTTTTGTCCCTTTGCTTTTGCCCCTGTCTGACAGTGTTCCACACCATCGAATTCCACTGAAAAAGCAAGCAGTAAAAGAGCTTCATTTATAACTGATCAATAGTGGCTCCTGTAAAAGGTTACATGTTGTCTGCTGTCTTATGCTCTCATGAGTTCACTGAAATCATCCAGCAGCAAACAGATATGTTTCTAAACTGAACAATAGGGCTCATAGACGGCCAGGAGCGAACAGTTACATTTCTAATCAAGCTGCTGCACTCAGAACTGAGAACCTGGATGGGAAGAAACCTTGAAATACAGGTGGTGGATAAGACATGGAGCCATCAGTGAAGAGACCTTTGTCTATTGTTGGTGAAGTGGTAAAGGTGGGGGGAACTGAGGTTTTAATCATGACAGCATTGAATATTATTGGTGGAAAACTATTAATGGGATGGATTTATGTAAATTTGAACATGATTGAAATGTTTTTAAAGTCCGAAGTTGGGATGAGCTTTTTTGGAGCTGCTCCCACTGGACCACGCCTGCTGATACTCTTCAGTAAATTGGTTGTACCTCATTTTATTTCTGACTTGGAAAAAGTTTCAGACTTGGGATTACACTTCAGTTTTCCACAACAGCAGCAGGTTCGCCTGTTTGTTAGATAAACGTAGCTGCAGCAGTGAAGACCATAGAGGCCTCCAGAGATCTAGTTGGTTATGCTGATTTAACTCTTTTTGTACCACATGCAGTTTCTCTTCTCTTACAGGACCACAGCTCAGCCCACCTGTCAGCTGCAAGATGTTTGAAATATAATGTAGACCAAGTGTCACCATTAAACACTGCACTAACATTAACCCTTCCACTTTGGTTCCATTCCCAGAAGACAGTGAACCTCATGACTGTGGCAGCAGTGGATCAGATTTAAGAAGTTCCCATCTCTAACTCTGATCTTGTGTTTTTGCAGATGGTTCTTCCTCAAGAGACAACAAAGGACTAAACCGTGTGGGCTTTGCAGTTTGCTCTGAAAGCGTCTCTCTCCACAGCGGCACCCTTCCTCGTTCTCTGCTCAAACAGCAGAATTTGTAGCTTTGACTGAAGCATGTAAATTGGTTAAAGATAGTTACTGTTACTCTACACTGATTCCAGATCTGATTTTGGAGTGGTACATGATTGTGGTGCTATGTGGAGACACAGGAAATTTCTGAAATCTGACAGTTCCCCAATTCTCAATTCCAGTTTGATCTCAGCATTCTTGGATGCCATAACAGAATGGATGGCATAAACAGATTACTGTCTGCACATGCAGCAGCTATGGTGAAGGTACCTGGTGAGGGCCTAATGGCCTCCAATGCCTGCCGAGTCATTTCTTTCCTCGTTTTGGTAAACTGACACAGTAAAGACTGTGCGTCAAAGGGGGGATGATGGACATTATGAAATTTAGTGGTTTACTAAAGGATTCTCAGCTGTGGGAAAAAGAATATATATATATATATATATATATATATATTGCCAGTCATACTCAATTTGCCTAGAGAGTAACTCAGGAGTGCCAGAATGAATTTGAGCCCATTTGAAATTTTGTTTGGTAAACCTATGAACTTTGGCCTGGGACCGCCCGGAGGTACAGCAGCAGGAGCAAGTTTAACACACTGTGATGATGAAATGGTGCAATACTGTTGTTGTTTGTCTGCTATTCTCCACTCTGTCCACCAGCAGGTTAAAGAATTGTTGCCGAGGACAGCAGAGGGTCCTCTACATGACCTGAGACCTGGTGACCCGATCCTGGTAAAGGAGTTCAGGTGGAAGCACTGGAAGTCCAGGCACTGGACGGGAACATTTCAAGTGTTGCTGACAACACCTACCGCCGTGAAGCAGAGAGAGCTACGTTGATCCACGTATTACACTGGAAGCGCGTGAGGGTGGAAACAGGTGACAGGGTGAGGGTAAAGGGTGTGACGGAGTCTCGGTGAAGTGGGACGAGGGTGTAACGGGTATATCCTGCCCTCCGAGCACAGACCCGTGAAGAAAGACAAAGGCTCACCTGAACACTCACCAGAATCCTGACCTGTTTGAAATATTTTGATGGTAACTGTTATCATCTTACTAAAGATGGTGGCAGGAAGTGCACCAGTGGCAAACAAGGGAATGACCGAATCACTGCGATAATGCAAAGGTAACATGACATGCGCCTCTGAAGATGAAGAGAACCTTATCAGTGACTGGGGGCTGCTGGGTTTGTCTTCCTTGCCAACAGGTCGGCAACAGAAGCTAATATAAATGATACTGGTCCCAGTGCAGACTGCAGCACTTGTATGGTACACTGGACAACTTTGAGTGTGATTACTGTGTTAGAGATAGTCTGGAACACAGATCAGCTTCCACCTGCTGCTAATCTGACTCGTGTGAGCTCCCTGGAAGAATAATGTTGGGTTTAACTGTAGTGCTCTACCGCGGAGGGCCTGGCTGAAAGGGGACTCTTATGTGCCTGAGCGAAGGGGGAACATTGTATATGCAGTAATAAATCCCAGGGGGAACAGAATTAGGTTGGTCAGACTGTAAAAGTGTAATGTTGGTCAATTGGTTTAAAGATACTACGGGGGCAGATGATCTAACCCAGTCCAGCTGTTCGGTTTACGATAGTTCGGGACAGGAGCGTCAGTTTAAATGCCCTTTTACAGCACTGTGGGCAAATGATGTAGTAATGTGGGCGTGTGGCCTGAGAGCCTGGACATCATCACCAGAGTCAGGATGGAGAGGTTGTTGTTACCCTGCAGTTGTATTTCCAGGGCAGTCTATAACTATGATCCATTTCAAGGCAGGCTAGTACATTCACTTTTCCTGGGGGGTGCTACAACCGCAGCACTCAACAAGATAACTGGACTTGCATATCATTTGCATATCACTACACTGGTGAATCACACGTCCTTATCTAATGAACTAATTAATGATCAAATGGAAAATGTGAGACAAGGCGTCATACAAAATAGAATGACCCTAGACTTAATTTTAGCTAAAGAAGCTAAACAGCTCATGCTGTTCTTATATTAATGATCACCATGAGAATATTACAGATCTAACAGACCACATGGGAAATGTTATTGTTATTCCATAAAGCTGGATTACAGCTGGTTCAGTTCAATCTACACTTCGATGGGACCATATTGGCATCTGCTACGATGATGGGGCCCATTGCTGTTGTTTTCTTGTATCTTTGTTTGTGCAGCTTGTTTGTTGCAGTGTTTCATGATGATGGTCCAACAGCTCATCACATCCTCACAAGCACAGTTTCAAATGTTACACACGGAAGAAAAATGTACACAGACAGGTGAAGATGGGACGCCATCTCCAGATCTGAACCCAAGACTAGACTGGGTTCCAGACCAAATAAATGACAGTTTCACAAGTGATGAAGTCGACAAAGAAGAATTTTGAATCTCTTTTTATGTTTAACTTTGCTCTTTGCATTTCTGTGATTCAGTTATGATTTGATTTGATGGGATTATGATTTTGATCTAAAATGATTTAACTGAATTGATTTGATTTTGGTTATAGTTAATCATGATCGAGCTGAAACAGATTCTGTGTGATAATTGTCAATGAAGAGAAAAAAAAATCATTAATGATTAATTAATAATCCTGATGATGTTACAAGCAATGAAGATGATGAGGAGTTTTTTAATTTTTATGCTTTGATTTGCAGTTTTTGATTTTGATTGATTCAATGTGTGTGATCGAGATGTTGATTTAACATGATTTAGTGTTTTGATTTAGTCTTAAATATGAGTAATCATGATTAATGTTTAATATTGAATGAAGAAAACAATTAATAATTGATTCATTACTGAGTTGTGTATTGTTCATGATGTAAGAAAATCTAGTGTTGCCATATTTTGCCTCTCTATTACATAGTTAGATTAAAAGTTGATTAAATAATCAAAAGGGGGGAATGTGGAGGCAAAATCTGTTCTAACCTCTCTAAGCATCATGTCCTGTAACGTGTTGTTCATTTTCCATATAAGGCAGAGAGATAAACAGGACGAAATGTCCCGGACAGGTCTCTCGCGTATGTAAAAGACGTAAATAGATCGGGGGAAAGAGTTAAGAAGGGACTCAGACAAAGCAACTTTCAGGCTTACTGGGACTTGAAGGTGGAGGGGAGGTGAGCCTGCGGCCCAAATGTGTATAAGAACCTCTGTTTTTGTGTATTCAGGGCTTCCTCTTGTCCTCTCAGTAGAGTGTGAGAGGAATCCTCACTGCAGTGATTATTAAACTCTCTATTAGACTAAAAGTGCCTCTGACTTGTTCCTTGGGTAAATTTTTCCACAACAAACCATCACCTGGGAATGAGTTTAGGAGGACATCCACTTCATTAGTGAGGGTTCTTGTTGGTTCTTGTTCTTGATGGATAACAATAATGTGGTTTCTAGTGTAATGAATCACTGTAACACAATGAAATTCAAAAGATATGCAGGTGTAAAAAGACAGGGGCGTAAAGCAACCCTGTGTCGTTGCTCATGTGAAGAGAGTTAGAAGAGACAAACACAGTGGACAGAGCAGCTGGTGTGAAATCTGCCTTTTTTACACAAT
>JABMDN010000504.1:0-38840 GCA_017165825.1 Hepsetus odoe
CTGAGGGCACCAAAGCCGTCACCAAGTACACCAGCTCCAAGTAGAAGGAGCCATCACTTCATCCACACCAATGGCTCTTTTAAGAGCCACCCACAGTTTCCATTCAAGAGCGTTTTCTCTTCATTCTGTTTAAACTGCACTGTAGAGCAGCATTATAAACACTTCAGGGTACCGAAACATCACTGCGTGTTTATTATGGAGTTACTAACTTGTTGTGATCCATCACTGCACAATGGAAAAGAATAATTTCATCACCCCATGGCTGAGCTCATCAGCTGATTCATGAAGAGAGTCGTACAGCAAGACACTGGCTCATGAAGGTCAACCAGGACACAAGTTGGGTGTAAGACTAGACTGTAACACATTGGTGTAATGTGTAACAGCAAAGCTTGGGGAAAGAGTTTAGAAAGCAAAAGTAGACTGAATGCATCAGTCAGTTTACGTTTTGTAGAAGGATTTTAAACTCCAATTAAAGGTCAGATTTCAGTCATATGATTCAGTTTGACAAAGTGAAAGTGACAACCCTTGTCATTGTGAGGTCACAGCACAGGGAACCACAACGAAATTGGACCTCTGCATTTAACCCATGCACACTTAAACACCGTGCAGCAGTGGGCAGCTATTGAAAGCGCCTGGGGAGCAGTGACAGGGACGGCACCTTGCTCAAGGGTACCTCAGGGCAACCTATTGGGAAGGGGTTCAAACCTCCGATCATGCGGCTAACGCCCTTACCACTAGGTCACAGCTGCCCAAAGAAGACCAGTGAAACTTTAAAAGTAGAAAAGTAACAATACAATTCTTTTTAAAGCATTGGAAGATAAAGAAGATAGAGAGAATAGAAGCGCTGTGCGTATTGATGCGTTATAGGAGGAAATGAAAGTGCTGAATCAGGCCTTCAAGAGTTCTGAGTTGCTTTTGAGCTTAAAGGCTTCAGGAGTTACACTGAAATATAGAGTCGGCCCTCAGTTTATGAAGGAAATGTGGGAAAGATGAAAAATGGGAGCAAAGGTCAGAATCAGTGTAACTGGGCCATGTAGTATTGTTATAATCACACAAAATCTGATTTAAATCCCAAACTGTTCCTGTTCTACTGACTGTCAGGATCTCCAAGCCTGTAGCTGCGCTTATTAATTAGAGCCGCTCCTGATCCTTGTCTTCTTCTGTGGTCTGGCACTAGAAATTTGGGATACCACCTTGCCCCCCCCCCCCTCCCTCTTTCTACAGTCCCCTGAGGATAGAGGAGCTGGAGGGGGTCCAACACTTATTTGGAATGTTTGTCTTTGTTTTGTACGCTCAGAATAAAAAGTAGAGAAACTCCAAGGAGATTCCCGTGTTGCGTTCATGCACAAGAATCCACAACGCAGAACATAAACGGTCACATCAGCGCATGTGTACAGTGAGAGAGTGTGTTAAACAAACTTGTCCCTCTGTCTTTTCTGTCTGTCCTTTTTTTCTTCACTGGATCTGAGTTCCAGTCATGTGGTCAAACTTCAAACCTCCAGTGCAATTAGTCTGCATGGAGCACAATTATTTTATATATTTAAACAGAATCCTGTATTTTTGTCCAAGGGATTGCTTTAGATTAATTCTATTGTACACCCTCACATTGAAAAAATTGTTGTTATTAAGCAATTTCTTCCATCATTGTCTTTTTACAGCAAGAGGCTCAATGTTAAACACGTTGATCTTTCCCAAATGTTCAGTTCTGCCATTTGACCACACGAGGGCAACCAAGATCCATCAGAGAGCATGCGCGACGCTTTCCTGCAGTACAACACCATGTCGTTACTGTTTAGCTGTATTAACAGTAAGAGCAGTAATGATTCCGTCCCAATGGCTTATTGCTTTTTTTGTTCAGATAGTTTGTAGTTCTTAATGTCTGTCAAATATAGATTTGAAACTATCCTGATTGTTATCACACACAGACTAAAACACGACAGAGATATTTTGGACTGGCAGACAACAGACACCGCGTGCCAGTTACTAAGCAGCAGGAGAACACGGATGACGTCACAATGGTCGCTAGAACTCGGGGAGACCTTTAACTGGGTGAGACGTGATCAAGTCTTCAGGACTCCTAAAAGCTCTTTGAGAGGCCACTTTAAGCACTTCTGTTTCCTTCAATAAAACACTAGACATTAAGCATGAAGAAAAATGTAGAAAATAAATTTAACTGCAGACCTAGAGCTCATGCTTGAAGTGTAATTATGGAAATTCAACCAAAAAAACAAACAAACCCCAAGACAACATGAGGCATATGCTGCATTTCTGTTTGAGTTCAAACAAACAAATTAATAATAATGGAAGTGTAGAACTAGAAAGGGTATGTATTAATGTGTGTGGATCTCTTCAGTCATTTCCTACTGTTTGTACATGGACAAGAGATAACTAAATTAAAACTAAATTTTGTGAAGTGAAAATGACTACCATCAGGAAACAAACACACAGTGAGCAACAAAATGCGTTCTCTGCGTTTAACACGCACACAATGCAGCAATTAGCAGCCACATCCAGCCCCTGGGGAGCAGTGACGGGGATGGCACCTTGCTCAAAGTACCTCAGGGCAACCTAATGGTCCGGGATTCAAACCCATGACCTTCAGATCCTGGAGTCTAGTACCTATCTACTAGACCACCACTGCCCATGTTTAGGGTTCAGTTTAAGTTAAAATAAAAGGAACTGGAGGAAATGTGGTAGTGTTGGATCGGGACTAAGCTCCCAGTTGAAAGATTGTGGGTTTGAGTCCCACGTTTTAAAGACTAATCACAGTTCTCAAAGATAGTATTTTTTGTTTTTGAAAGCTTTGCTGTTGCCTTGATATTCAGACTTGGCCTTTAATCTTCCTGCACTTTGATTTGCTGTAGTTATCAGCAGTAATTATAGAAAAGATCACTAAACTCTATAGAACAGACCATACACAATAAGCCTGGTTCCACTTCAGCTGAACAAAGACCCAGCACCGCACATCCATATATTTTCATGAATTACATCATAAGTATGAGGTGATATTATGAAAGTGCTGGTCCAATTAACAAAACCACAACCTTCCAATCATGGGACCTCGTCCATAACCACAAAGCCACCACTGCAGTCTTGCTCTGCCATTTTCTTACCTCATATGAACAATAATGATACAATTTCATTCTGCACTCTTTAGTTCATTAAAAAATTCGAAAATAAGCTTTCTCACTCTTTTTTTTAAACATGTTTCAGCAACATCTTAAGCTTTAATTTTTCATTAATAATTTGCTTCTTAAACTAAGAAATTGAACAACTGAAATTGTGCACAATAAGGTGACATCGTCCAAATACAACACACTTAGCCGTCAGTCCGCTCGTCCCTGGAACTTCTAGTCCTTTGATCCATTTATCCCTTCTCAAGATCTGTGCCAGTGGCTCAATACATGCCCCATACAAGAGTTTTAGATTAATTCCATTGCACCTTCCTCGTGCCCGTTAGCGAGAATTCTACCGATCATTCCATCATACAGCAATCCCACCCAAGCTCTGAATTTCCCTGGGAAACCCATTTTTTGCAATACCTGAAACAGGTATTGGTGCGAGACTTGATCAAAAGCTTTTTCAAAATCTAAATTAATGACTGCAAGCCTAAAGCTTCTGTCTCTCGTGTAACAGATGGCATCTCTGATCAGTACGAGGCTGCCTGTGATCTTTCTCCCTGGCACAGCACATGCTTGAGCCGAGTGGATCACGTCCCCTAAAACCGTCGACATACGTGTGGCTAAAATTTTACTAAAAAGTTTGCAGTCTGTATTTAAAAGGGTAATTGGTCTCCAGTTTCTAATGTCAGTCCTGTCACCTTTTTTGTAAAGCAAGGAGACTATCCCTAGCCTAAAGCTGTCCAGAAGTCTGCCAAGTCTTTCAAAATCCTTAAAAACCATCAGCAGATCATGCACTAAAATATCCCAGAATGTCAGATAAAATTCCACGGGCAGCCCATCCATTCCTGGGGACTTTCCCCACTTAAAACTTCTCAAACACTTTTCCATTTCTAAAAGGCTAAAATCCTGAGATAAAAGCACATTCTGCCCCACCGATTGTTCTAAAAATCCTAGCAGCTCGCTTATCGAACCTTCATGCACTTCTTTTTCATCATACAAGTTCCCATAAAACTCTTCGATTATGCTTAAAATCCCTTTTGTGTCATCTGCCTCTATCCCTCCCTCTCTCACCTTTATAATCGTTCCCCCTTTTTTCATCACTTTCTTGAAAAAGTATCTTGTGCAGTTCTCTCTGCATTTCTTCTAGTTCCTTTTCTTTGCACCTTGGGATAATTCCCTTACTTTTTCTCAGATAAGGCTGTCATTTCCTTTTTACCTTCTTGTATTTCTTGACTAAAATCAAAACCACTATTTAAATGGTTATAATATCGCTGGAGTCTTTTCTGCAGCCCCATCATGCATCTCTTATCCTTATTTCTAATTCGTTTCCCTGTCATCATAAAAAACTGTCGCGTCCAGTCTTTCACCATCTCCCACCACTGTGCGCGTGAATCAATCATGTCTTGTAAGTCTGCCATTTGCTGAAACGCTTCCTATATTCCTCTACGAACTCCTTATTTTGCAACAGGGAGCAGTTCAGCTTCCACAGGCCTCTCCCTGCTGTCGCACCGGTTGCCAGTGATAAGGTGCACGATAGCATGACATGGTCGGGAGAAAAAAGGTGGGAGTTAATGTTGCATCTGTTGGCGGGCAGTCCCTCGCAAAAATATAGTCAATTCTTGAAGCTTTGGTGCCATTACCACTAATCCAGGTGAAGCCCTACACTTCCGGATGCAGAATTCTGTAGCAGTCATCTAATTTAAAATCTTTCACCAAGTTCTGCGATAAAACTGATGTCTTGTCCATTCTACAGTCCTCCTTGACCTGTTTCCTATCTCTTTTAGATAAAACACAGTTAAAATCCCCTGCCATCACCAGAGGGATTCTCCCCAGCATGTGGGACTGAAATTCCTCTAAAAGTGCATATCTCAAATTTTTCTCATTAAATCTGTACACGTTAAGTATATTAAAATCATTTTAATCAGGTCAGATTTGCTAAAAGTGCCCGACCGTCCCTCACCACTGTGCTTCCCTTCACCAAAATGTTGGGGTTTTTAATGAAAACTGCTACACCGTCTGCTTTATTAAAATTGGACCCACTCCACAGTGAAGGTCCAAAGGTCCACAGTTCTTCCCACTTCCTGTAACTGGATAAAAAGGGTAAAGCACACTCTTGGAGAATAAAAATGTCAGACTTAAAATCACCTAAAAAGGGAAAAATAGACCTCTTAGATGAGAACCAATTATGGAAGACGTTTTCCCTCGCCCGGACCTGGGTCACCGGGGCCTACCTCTGGAGCCAGGCCTGGAGGTGGGGCCCGAGGGCGAGCGCCTGGTTGTTGGGCCTTTACCCATGGGGCCCGGCCGGGCACAGCCCGAAGAGGCAACGTGGGTCCCCCTTCCCATGGGCTCACCACCTGTGTGAGGGGCCAAAGAGGTCGGGTGCACTGTGAGCTGGGCGGTGGCTGAAAACGGGGGCCCTGGCGGTCTGATCCTCGGCTGCAGAAGCTGGCTCTAGAGACGTGGAATGTCACCTCTTTGGTGGGGAAGGAGCCTGAGCTAGTGTGCGAGGTTGAGAAGTTCCAGCTAGATATAGTTGGACTCACCTCGACGCACAGCTTGGACTCTGGAACCAGTCTCCTTGAGAGGGGCTGGACTCTTTTCCACTCTGGAGTTGCCACCGGTGAGAGGCGGCGAGCAGGTGTGGGCATACTTATTGCCCCACGGCTTGGGGCAAGTACATTGGGGTTTAGCCCGGCAGATGAGAGGGTGGCGGCCCTCCGCCTTCGGGTCGGGGGACGGGTCCTTAGTGTTGTCTGCGCTTATGCGCCAAACAGCATTCTGGACTACTCACCCTTTCTGCGGTCTCTGGAGGGGGCGCTAGAGAGCCTCCCTCCTGGTGACTCCATCGTTCTGCTGGGGGACTTCAATGCTCACGTGGGTAATGACAGTGATACCTGGAAGGGCGTAATTGGGAGGATCTTGTTCACGAGTGAGGGTAAAATGGATGGAGGGTGAGAAGCTCAGTCATCCGGGAGGGCCTCAAAGTAGAGCCGCTGCTCCTCCACATCGAGAGGAGTCAGATGAGGTGGCTCGGGCATCTGATTAGGATACACCCCTGGATGCCTCCCTGGTGAGGTGTTCCGGGCACGTCCCACCGGAAAGAGACCCCGGGGAAGACCCAGGACATGCTGGAGAGACTATGTCTCTTGGCTGGCCTGGGAACGCCTTGGGATCCGCCCGGAGGAGCTGGAAGAAGTGGCCGGAGAGAGGGAAGTCTGGGCATTCCTGCTGGAGCTGCTGCCCCCGCGACCCGACCTCGGATAAGAAAATGGATGGATGGATGGAAAAAATATTCTGTGCTCTTAAAACTTCACACTCCTCACATTGATTGTTGAGATGGTGAAGACCATGAGCAGTATAGTTTAGAGGGATAGACATAAAACTGATATCATGTTAATTTAGTATGATGTTTAATTATAAAATCAGAGTAGAAAACCAGGTTTTTTCTCAAGAAACTTGTTTAGCTTGTATTTCTATAGAATTAAAACAAATACAACCTTTATCCATATCGTGTTCACAGGGTGCATGACAGGGCTCTCTCTGCTCTCTAGCCGTGGACGTCTTCAGGTTGAAGTGTAAAAAGGAAACTTCATTTGGAGAATCTGTAGGCCACATATGGTTCAGGTCTCCTGAAGAGGAGTTACCGGCTCTTGTTCAGGCCTCAGCTTCTTCTCCCCCATCTCAACCAGGGGAGATTCGGCTGGTCTTTTCTGAATTTGGGCATTGGGGAGTGGAGAAACTTCACTCCCCTCTACCTGTGTACCCTCAGCAACAGTTTCTATAGCAGGGGTGGGCAAACGTTTTGGCTCGGGGACCACATTGACTTTTAAAATTTCACAGATGGGCCGGGCCAGCACCAGATGCATACATATCAAACATAAACATTAAGAAGGTTTCAGAGTGTGAAGGTCTTGTGTGAAGGGACACCAGCCTAAGTGACCTGTCGATTTTCCCAAAATCAGAGAACCGACAGCAGAATTCTCCATGCAGGTCGTCCAGTGATGTCCTGTATTGCTTCACATGTCAAGGAGCCTCTTTCAGCAGCTAAATGTAGAGAATGAAAAAGAGAGAAGGTTGGATGATGTGAGGACAGTGAACCAGGAAGTGTAGTGGATTAGACAGATGGAAGTAAGGGCAGCGATGAAGAGAATGAAGAACGGAAAGACTGTTGGTCCGGATGACCATGAGATGGTGCTGAACACATTCCTGTTATTGGTCTGTAATGATGACCTCACTTTAGGATTGTATTCCTATTGGTCTGTAATGATGACCTCACTTTAGGCCTGTGTTACTGTTTCTTTATGACCTCACTCCTTCATGGCAGTATTAATCCTAGTCTGTCTCACCACAGGAGAGCTATCTGGGCTACTGTTCACTTCTAGGATGATGCCAGCATTCCTGATACAGGTTACACCAGAAACTTTCCAACCCATGTGAACTCAAACCCCTGTGTGTATGTGTGTGTGTGTGTGTGTGTGTGTGTGCGAGCATGCATGCGTGTGTGTGCGTGCATGCGTGCATGCGTACATGTGTGTGCGTGCGTGCGTCCGTGTGTGTGTGTGTGTTTGTGTGATGGCTTTTAAATTATGATTTGAAGAAATGCACTGATGATGATGGTCTCTGGAGTGAAAAGGCTTCAGCTGTGTGGAGATCTCGATGTGGTCTTATCGACACACAGCATGATCTGTTCATCAGGAGATTATTTCTAACAGTGACTAATGTGTTTATTTCAAGGTATATTTTGATATATTTTGATGGAATCTGTGAAAACATAGTCTCCTCGGTCCAACCCCAGACATGTCCACCCCTCTGGTTACAGTCTTTCAGTTTGTGCATCACTTGAATGTGCTGGTGGACACACAGCTTCCTCTTCCTTTCTCTGAAGGCGTGGTGTTATTTTTTGGGGGGATCTACAACAGAAGACTTCCTGCTCACCCTGCCACCAAAGTCGATCTCCAGTCTGAAGATTTAAGCTTAGATTATCAGGAGCTGGGTGTTAAAAATGGCAGGAGGTCAGATACTCAGGACATTCACCTCAGTCCTCATCAAGAAAAATGGTGTTGTGATTCTTACTTTAATTGGTCTTGTTATTGAACAAGAGTTTGTTGAGAAGGACTTGAGAAGGACTTGAAATTTCCTTTAAATGGATCTTTTTTTTCCTGTACCTGCTGGTACCTGCTCTCGTCTCTTTCACTGTCACATTTTTTGTCATCTGTGAGCTGGAAAAACGGAACAACTCAGAGTCCAGAGAGAATACATGTCCATTAATCGTTTGGATTGTTTTTCCTTCGATCTTCTGGGTGATTTTGTTCTTCACTGATGGAAGATACGTGGCTTGTGTAGCAACAGAGTTAAAGAAAGATTATGTGGACAGCAGTCCACTGCCTCTGTGGGAATGGTGTGATAAATACCGAACTCTGACTGATGGACAGAAACAGGCAGAGCTTTCATATTACGGATCCAAGGTGAGTGTATTTTTAGTTAAATGTAGGCCATGATGTGATGCTGGTGAAGCACTTCTCTAGACGTTCATCTACAGACTGACTTTGTGGTTCAGGAACAGTTCTAGATCAGTCTGACTGTGGTCAATTTGGAAGATGAAACCTATTCTCCTCTACAGTCCACCTGTCTAACAGTTCAGTTTGGAATTAAGGGGGTAAAGTCTTTACACCATTACAATCTGGAACCAAATATCTGGAAAAAAAATTGTTTGCAAAAGTGGGAGAACATATTCAGATGATCCATTGCAATAAAGGCCTGGACAAACTGGTATGTAAAGATGGAAAGAAAAAGGGAAAAACTGGTAGGCAAACTGAAGAGCTGGTGATCCTGTATATATGGAGTAATTCTTTATTTCCTCGCCTATTTATTCTTCCTGTAGGATCTCATTCTGTTCACTGTTATCATGTTCTTCCTCCTCCTTCTATCACTTTCCTTGCAGAGACGATGGAGAAGAAGAATCTGTTTACACTTTTACTTTCCTCCACAGATTTTTCTCTACAGCTGAAGGCATGGCATTGTGGAATGGAGCTCTATTGACTCTATTGACTCTAATGATGCTAATGACTCTAATCCTCATGAACAGAAACTGTGGATAGAAGTGAAGCTTTATTTTTTACCAGCTGTTCTTCAAGACTCTTCCCTTTACACCTCTCTCGTCTCTTTATCTTTTCTTCCAGGTTGGAGGTTTTATTGCCCTTTTTGAAGTTTCACTTGGACTACTGTTTTATAAATGCTGGGAGGAGTGTAAACGCAATGGATGGCAAGTCTTTGTATTGAGATTCTGTGGATGTTCTAATGGAACGAGTGGTCAACAGGTCAGTTGGTTGTTTAACCAAGTCTTGTATTAAAGTCTAGTTCTGATCAGACAGAAATCCTCACAGACAAACGTTTTCTTCACAGAGTGTGGAAGAAGGACAGTCACCACAGGGGGACACTGACCAGATGACATCTTCACACAATGAGGGACAAGAGCACCTGCCATTGACTTCAGGTGATAACATAGAGATGCAGCTTCGTAGCTAAACCAGTGCTGGGTGGTGACCAGGCTAAAAAAAACAGAACTATTGTAGTGGAAATTTAAAAGGGTCTATCTGATTTTAAAACTGCTGAGTCATCAACAAACCCTGTTCCAGTTTCAGTTTGGAGCAGATTGAGATGATCCTGCAAGAAAACTGTTCCTTCAATCATTTCATCATTCTCTGCTCTCTGAAATCTTTCTCCTCCCAGAAACAGACACACTGCTCTGATCAGGTGTTTGAGTTGCTGTTTATGGGTTTTACTGTTTTTTATCTGATTAAAATTTTTAAAAAATGTAGTTAATTTCACATGGTGTTTATTCTCTCATTATTCTGTGATAAACAAGTTGTTTAATTTCTGTAACAACTGCTCTGCTCTTTATACATCCTTTCATCTTCATGCTGAAGCATTTTACTAAATTAAAAGTCTTATAAAAAAAAAAATATATAATTTCCATGAAAAACACCCTAACCCCTAATAGCTAGTGAATGAAAGTGAGGACAGTGGAGTGGTGAGGATGGAGGGATTGGAGGAGGTTAAGGAGGAGGAGTTTAAATACTTGGGATCAACAGTTCAGTGTAATGGTGGAAGAGAGGCGAAGAAGAGAGTGCAGGCAGGTTGGAAAGGGTGGAGAACGAGTGACAGGACTGATCTGTGTCGGATTGGGACCAGCAAGAGAGAAAGGTAAGATTTACAGGGCGGTAGAGAGACCAGCTATATTGTACAGCTTGGACACCAGCTATGTTACATGGGTAAGAGATGGGGATGAGAAGACAGCCAATGGAGCTGTAGGTGTCAGAGTTAAAGATGGTGAGATTTACATCGGGAAGGTCGAGGATGGACTGGATTAGAAACGTGTATATTAGAGGGACTTTTCAGGCTGGATGATTTGGAGACAAAATCAAGGTGAGAGAGGATGAGCATGTCAATCCGGCAGGTTTCCATCACCATTTTTAGGCTAATCGTTCTTCCTGACATATTGACATCTGCAAGGTTCAAGTTCAAAGTTATTTTGTAATTTTCTGTAGATTCAGGAAACTGTTCCACATTCATCTTGATTAGGTTCTGATGATGTTTGGTTTGAAGTTTGCTATGCATTTAGTAAAAAACGATGTGTGCTTGCAGAAGAAACTGCAAGAAGAAAGAAAGAAAGAGAGAAACAGAAGAAAGAAAGAAACTTCCTTTGCCCGTGATATTTATAACCCCTCAATATTCATGCAACAGTTGGTGAAGTGTGTGAAAACAGGATGTCTTTTTATACACAATATACTATATAAACTGTCTCTATATACACTATATACTATATAAACTGTCCTATATGCACTATATACTATATAAACTGTCTCTATATACACTATATATTATATAAACTGTCTCTATATACACTATATACTATATAAACTGTGCTATATACACTATATACTATATAAACTGTTCTATTTACACTATATACCATGTAAACTGTACTATACAAACTTTAAACTATATAAACTGTTCTATTTACACTATTTACCATATAAACTGTACTATATGCACTACATACTATATAAACTGTCTCTATATACACTATATACTATATAAACTGTACTATATGCACTATATACTATATAAACGGTCTTTATTTACACTATATACTATATAAACTGTCTCTATATACACTATATACTATATAAACTGTACTATATGCACTATATACTATATAAACTGTCTCTATATACACTATATACTATATAAACTGTACTATATACACTATATATTATATAAACTGCACTATATACACTATATAATATATAAACTGTTCTGTTTACACTATATACCATATAAACTGTACTATATACATTATATACTATATAAACTGTGCTATATACACTATATACTATATAAACTGTTCTATTTACACTATATACCATGTAAACTGTCTCTATATATAATATATACTATATAATCTGTACTATACACACTTTAAACTATATAAACCTTTCTATTTACACTATTTACCATATAAACTGTACTATATGCACTACATACTATATAAATAATAATAATAATCCTTTATTTATAATCCCACGAATGGGAAATTCACTCTCTGCATTTCACCCATACACACATGTGCAGCAGTGCTATTGAAAGCGCCCGGGGAGCAGTGTTGGGGACGGCACCTTGCTCAAGGGTACCTCAGGGCAACCTACTGGGAAGGGGTTCGAACCCCCGATCCTCCGATCATGTGGCTGACGCCCTAACCACTAGGCCACCGCTAAACTGTCTCTATATACACTATATACTATATAAACTGTCTATATACACTGTATATACACTATATACTATATAAGTGTAAGTCTCCATAGCTGTGTGACAGACCAGTGATGTTCAGTGGATCAGAATCACACCAGACCTATGTGAGATACCACTGATGTCCTGTGGACCAAAATCACACCAGATCTGTGTGAGAGACAAGTGACCTCCTCTGGACCAATTTCACACCAGAGCTGTGTGAGAGACCAGTGACCTCCTGTGACCCCAGATGTTCTGAGGTCATTCAAAGTTCCTATTCCTATTGATTTTTGACTGAAACCTTCTGAAAGTTCAGCTGTGATCTTTCTTCATGCTACAGTCATTGCTGTTCTCAAATTCTGATCACTGTGTGTGGAGGCAAAATTTGTTCTAACCTTTCTAAACATATCATGTTCTGTAATATGTTGTTCATTTCCGATATAAGGCAGAGAGATAAATAGGACAAAATGTCCCGGACAGGTCTCTTGCGTATGCAAAAGACGTAAATAGATAGGGGAAAAGAGTTAAGAAGGGACTTAGACAAAGCAACTTTAAGGCTTACTGGGATTTGAAGGTGGAGGGGAGGTGGGCCTACGGCCCAAAATGTGTATAAGAACCTCTGTTTTTATGTATTTGGGGCTTCCTCTTGTACTCTCAGTAGAGTGCGAGAGGAATCCTCACTGCAGTGATTATTAAACTCTTTATTAGACTAAAATTGCCTCTGACTTGTTCCTTGGGTAAATTTTTCCACGACAGTTGGCGAGCCAGCCAGGAGTCCGCGAGCGGTCGGCCCAGGACAGACATCCATGGCCAAGGACTGATCATCTCGGGATTTAAATTTTACCCGACCCCTAACCTCCAATTGCAGAGAAGAGGGGCTTGGCATGGGTTCACTGGGACCTCCGCCGATGGACTCCACGAAATAGAATAGCGGAACGATCAGTGAGCACCTTCTCTTTTCCCCCTGATTTTTCTGTTGTTGCTTTCTACCCTTATCTTATAGTTGGTTTAACAAGTATCCTCATTTAAATATTTGGAGTGAATGAGAATTAGAATCCTCAGGCTGTGGGGTACCATAGGGGTGGTACGCAGTGGACCTAAGGAGGAACCTTAGGTGGGGACCTAGACCTAAAACGAGGGAGTGAAGTAAATTTGGGGATCGGTCCAACTCTTTCAAGGTAAGGTTGAGAGTGATAAAAGTTTACCTTCCCTGTCGGTGACGATCGACAGCAGACATTGTAGCGCTACACGTGTCTGGGACAGGAATGGGACTGCGTTACTATGGGAACCTCACAATCAAGGGATCCGGGAAAAAGGGTAAATGAGGATTCGGAAAGGATGCTTGTCATGAGACAGAGGTACGGGGAGGAAGCAACTGATTTAATGATATTGAGTAGATGGGTAGTAAAATATGGGTTTCTAGCAGAGTTTCTTTCAGTTCCAAGGCTCTAAAAGATTGTATAGGAAAAAAACTAAAAACTGAATGGCAGGAAAATAGAGTGAGTCAGACTCTAATCGATCAACACACACACACACACACACACACAAAAGTGGTGCTAGTGCGACCACACCTATATCACCCGACGCAACAACTACAATGTTTCACAAAACCTCCGCCGGCCCAGCTAACCAAACTGATCCTTTCATTTGTTTCTTCCGAGCACCAATGTCTGTATCCTGATCCGCCAGTAGGTCAGTTCCTGTTCCTGACTGAGACGGACCTGGATCCCTCTCCTACCTGTCAACAATACAATCCACGGAGGGAGCTCCAGTTGCAATCCTCCTGTGGGACAACTGTGGACAAGATCCCAGGTGCCATCAAAGCAGGAAGCAGAAATCCTCACAGCCTAACAGACCAGCACATCTTCAACAACAGAACCAACATGGAATGCATCGGAGAGAAAACAACACGTGTGGCCACCATTATCAAACACACTGAGCATGCTGAGGAACTGCTGAGCAAGAAACTCAAGGACAGAACCAAAAAAACAACAGCAGCGGCTGCATGATGCCTCTCTGACCAGGCTGAACCTGACAGCAGAGAGGGGAGGTGGTGGCAGAAAGTCTGGTGTAGATCAGACAGAGGACATGGCAGAGGTGGACACAGAGGCAATATATTGGGTGTTTCATCTGTGGTGGCATGGATCATTGGGCAAAAGAATGTTTGAACAGTTCAATCCGAGTACATGATCAAGTTCATCGTGGACCAGGAAACTGGCACCAGACACGAAGTGATTGACAGGTGGAGGCAGGGGAAGGGGATGTCTCAGAGGGAGTGGCGATCAGGTCGTATGATTCTAATTCACATTTACATACACCTGTATACACACTGACACCCAAAAATACAAAGTGTACACACACAACAGCTTACACACTGTATCAAGTTGAAGGTTTAAGAAAATGCCAAAGTTAACCCCTGACAATTGAGGGGCAAAAATTTAAATTTTTAGTTGATTGTGACATATATTCTGTAAAAAAAAAAATCTCTCCTATCTGCTTCTCTTGCCTTTTGTGGGCGTACCGTTATTTCCACAGGAACGGGGGGAATGTCTGTGTTTGAGCCGTTCTCTGTACCTTTCAAATGTGAGCTAGTCCAGCATGCTTTTGAAAATAAATTGATCAGCACTTCTATTTTTTCATCATTTTCATTATCCTAAATTTATTAGGCCGTGATTTATGTGTATTTTGGGTTTATAACTGAATTGCTGTGAAAATGGGATGTTATTGATATTTTCGAGGGGAGTTGTTTCCAGTTGTTTATGAGCAACTCCTTGTTGTATCAGGAGTGGTGGCTCACAGATACAGACATTGCCTGCGCTCTTATCTCTGCTGCTGGGACAGACTGAGACCAGGGGGCAGGGATTTTATGTCTTCAGATCATTTGCATTGTGCAGTTTGTGTTGCTGCTGATTCTGAATGGGTTTTAATGGACAGTGGGAGAGTGAGTGCACCCACAACAGCATTCAATTAGATCAACTGTTTTGGAATGGACACACTGTTGGTATTTCAGTGCTGTTTACAGAACAGCAAATAGAGTTTTTCTGTTGTTGGCAGGACGTGGGTTCGTTCATTCTGGTTTGCACACAGGCAGAAGATCGGGTTCCTGTCTGTGGCCGTGCTGTTTTATACAGCGACAAAGTTCAGGCTTTTGCCAGCCCTTGTGAGAGCACAGCCTTTTGTGAATGCATTACCCAATTATTTTTTTTTTTTGAGCCCCCATACACAATGACCAGTTTGGATGAAGACCCAGCTCTGTCAAAACTTCCAGAACACTTGTGGTTGAAAGATAAAAATGATGTTGGGTTGATAAAGAATAGTCCTCCGGTTGTTAATAATAATAATGATCTTCTTCTTCTTTTTCTTTCGGCTGCTCCCGTTTAGGGGTCGCCACAGCGGATCAACTATATATATATATATATATATATATATATATATATATATATATAATATATATATATATCAACATAATCTCGGCCCAAACCAACGCAACCTTGCTTCTCAACCTGTCTCCAAGACGTCTAACCTGAGCTGTCCCTCTAATATACTAATTTTGGATCCTGTCCATCCATCTTTAACTCTGACACCTCCAGCCCGCCTCCTGCCTTTCTTCTGCGCCACTCATCTCCAACCCATACAACATAGCTGGTCTCACTACTGTCCTGTAAACCTTCCCTTTTACTCTAGCTGGTACGCTGGCCTGTCACAAATCACTCCAGCTACTCTTCTCCACCCATTCCAACCAGCCTGCACTCTCTTCTTCACCTCTCTTCCACACTCGCCGTTACACTGAACTGTTGATCCCAAGTATTTAAACTCGTCCACCTTTGTTACCTCCACTCCCTGCATCCTAACCATGCCACTTTCTTCCCTTTCATTCACACTCATGTATTCTGTCTTGCCCTACTCACTTTCATTCCTCTCCTCTCCAGAGCATATCTCCATCTCTCCAGGTTCTCCTCAAGCTGCTCCCCACACTCACTGCAGATCACAATATCATCAGCAAACATCATCGTCCACGGAGACTCCTGTCTAACCTCGTCCAACCTGTCCATTACTATTGCAAACAAGAATGGGCTTAGTGCTGATCCTTGATGTAATCCAACATCTACCTTAAATGCATCCGTCACTCCCACTGCAGATCTCACCACTGTTACACTGTCGCCATCATACATATCCTGAACTACTCTCACATACTTCTCTGTAACACCAGACTTCCTCATACAAAACCACAACTCCTCTCTAGGCACCCTGTCATATGCTTTCTCCAAATCCACAAAGGCACAATGCAGCTTCTTCTGACTTTCTCTGCACTTCTCCATCAACACCCTCAGAGCAAACACTGCATCTGTGGTGCACTTTCTTGGCATAAAACCATACTGCTGTTCACTGATCCTCACCTCTTTTCTTAACCGAGCTTCCACTACTCTTTCCCATAAATTCATGGTGTGGCTGATCAACTTTATCCCTCTATAGTTACTACAGCTCTGTGCATCACCCTTATTCTTGAAGATCGGTACCAGTACACTTCGTCTCCACTCCTCAGGCATCTTCTCACTTGCCAAGATTGTGTTAAACAATCTGGTCAGAAACTCAACTGCCATCTCCCCTAAACATCTCCATGCTTCCACTGGTATGTCATCCGGTCCAACAGCCTTTCCATTCTTCATCCTCTTCATCGCTGCCCTTACTTCCATCTTGTTTATTTGCTGCACTTCCTGGTTAACTCTTCTCACATCATCCAGCCTTCTCTCTCTCTCATTTTCTTCATTCATCAGCTCCTCAAAGTATTCCTTCCATCTGCTCAACACGCTCTGTTCACCTGTGAGTACGTTACCATTTCTATCTTTAATTGCCCTGACCTGTAGCACATCTTTCCCAGATCTGTCTCTCTGTCTAGCCAATCGGTAAAGGTCCTTTTCTCCCTCTTTATGTAACGGTCCTGTGCCAGTAGAGGGCGCCCTGCTCTGATTATGCGCACCTGGGCTTGGGGGCCAGGTGTGTCTCATTGGGGCTGGAGTTATAAGCCCCAGTGAACCAGAGCAGGGCGCTGGTCATCCTGTGTGTGCACTGTGAATTTACTCGGGTTTTGTTTTACATTTGTTATGTTTGTTATGTTTAGTTTGAGTTCTGTGCACTTTATCCGTCATTAAAGTCCAGTACGAAGCTCTCGGCTCTGCGTTGGCGTCCAGTCCTTAATATCGCCCCGTGACAGAATGACCAGCCGCTGCAAATGGACGTCGTGAGCCGAGTGCTCCGTGGGGATGTCCGTGAAGGACCACCGGACCCTCCAGGTGCTGGAGGCTGGGGGGATAGGGGTTGAGCGATCTGCTCCCCTCCCAGGATGTCGTGCCTGTACCCAGCTCCAGCAACCAGGAGGGCGTGGCTGCGGAGCTGACCCCTGCGGCAGCCCCTAGGGAAGCGGGGCTGCGATGCCGGCTCACTTGTCAGCACAAGCTGGGACTCCAGGGACATCCGCCATCACCGCGGAGGTGGCGGGGCTTCGAGGGACAAGGTCCAAGTCCGCCGGGGGAGGCGGTTTCGAGGGGCCGCAGCCGAACCCGCCTGAGGACCGCGGTGAGAGCGGAGCGTTCAACTGGACTTTGTTTGGACTTTTTGTTGGACGTTTGTGCTGCCCCTCTCCTTTTGGGGGATCCTGCTTTGGATGAAGCAGGATCTGGCGCCCCTGAGCAGGCGCCTTTGGGGAGGGGTACTGTAACGGTCCTGTGCCAGTAGAGGGCGCCCTGCTCTGATTATGTGCACCTGGGCTTGGGGGCCAGGTGTGTCTCATTGGGGCTGGAGTTATAAGCCCGAGTGAACCAGAGCAGGACGCTGGTCATCCTGTGTGCGCACTGTAAATTTACTCGGGTTTTGTTTTACATTTGTTATGTTTGTTACGTTTAGTTTGAGTTCTGTGCACTTTATCCGTCATTAAAGTCCAGTATGAAGCTCTCGGCTCTGCATTGGTGTCCAGTCCTTAATATCGCCCCGTGACACTTTACTGTCCAACCTCTCATACAATTCACCAAACACCTTATCTTTGGCCTTCACCACTGCTTTCTTCACCCTGCGGTTCATCTTCTTGTACACCTGTCTACTTTCTTCATCTCTCTGACTGTCCCATGTCTTCTATGCCTCCCTCTTCTTTTGAATACACTCCTGGACTTCTTGGTTCCACCACCAGGTTTCCTTATCCTCCTTCTTCCTTCCAGATGTCACACCAAGTACATTTCTAGCTGTCTGCCTTATCACTTCTGCAGTAGTTTCCCAGCAATCCGGTAGCTGTTCAACACCTCCCAGTGCCGTGTTAACTCCTGCCTGACTTCCACCTTGCAGTCCTCCTCCTTCAGCTTCCACCACTTGATCCTCGACTCTGTCCTCACTTTCCTCCTCTTCTTGGCCTCCAGGGTCATCCTACAGGCCACCATCCAATGTTTAGCTACACTCTCCTGTCACTACTTTGCAGTCTCCCATCTCTTTCAGACTAACCCTCCAGCAAAGAATATAATACACCTGTGAGCATCTTCCTCCACTCTTATACATCACCCTGTCCTCCTCCCTCTTCTTAAAATAAGTATTAACTACAGCCATTTCCATCCTTTATGCAAAATCTACAACCATCTGACCTTCAGCATTCCTCTCCTTGACACCATGACTACCAATCACCTCCTCATCACCTCTGTTCCTTTCACCAACATGACCATTAAAATCTGCACCAATCATCACTCTCTCTCCCCTGGGAACACTCTCTATCACTTCATCTAACTCATGAAATACACTGGCTTGTGCATCCCTAGTGGCTGGGTTGTGAAACAATTAAACACATCTTAAAGATTTAGATAGAAATCTAAATCTTTAAGTCCACAGATACCCCTTTCTAATCTTTCTAATCTAACCTGTACATCACACATCTGACACTCTTACTGCAGACCTCAATACTGTCACACTGGCCTTATAAACACTCGATACATGAAATACCTCTTTTCCTCCTCTGTCCACACCACATGCTTTCTCTAGAGAGTAATGTAGAACATATATTTTTCTGAAAACTAAAGAAGGACTAGAAGTATTATATTGATGTTATGACAAAATGAGTCGACAGCTTTTTTATCCAATGTAGTGTTTTGAAAATTTAAAAAGTTATTGAGAATCAGTTATTGTGAAGCACATACTGATCCGTACAGTGCAGGAATATAAACTCACCTCATCAGTGACATCGGGCATTGGCACCAACTCACAGAGCACTTCATGGACTTTTTAAAGTTCTCTCTGAAGCCCTTACAGCACTTGTACTTATAGCACATACAACAGCACCCGTAGATCTTATAACACAGCCCAATGAAGGGGATGGAGAGGATGATTGTTAAACCTGCCAACTGTAAGAAATAACAGCTCAGCCATATTGAACGAATTGAACAGTGAACAGTGTAGGCAACAGTAGCACATCTACAGTCAGAAATCACTGTCAATAAACATCCACTCCATCATCTAATATTAAACACTTTCACCCAAAAAGCTTTAGTAGCTTTTTAGCAGCTCTTTCTGTGGAACCTTTGAACACTCAAACATGTTTCTTTTTGTACAAAGAATCATTTCAATGCCTCAACACAAACCGGTTTGTCATGGTGACCATGGATTCTAGATCATGCACCACTATTGCAACCCATGATCAGTTATGTTAAACTGTTGGGGGCTTACCTTGGATTTGAAAAAGGATTTCTATGCATGGTCCTGCTCTTTGGTCAGGTTTCTGCTATTGGTACATCATTCCCATTCAGACGTCCCTTTGCTCTCAAAATGTCCCGGCTTTAACACAGTTTCCAAACAAGCCAAATATCTCCCGTCACACAAGAACATGGTTAACCAAGCAACAGATGGGAGCAGACAGGCCAGGAACTTCTGGAATTTTTTACAACACTTCTGCAACACACATTGCTCACTGCAATAACACTCAGAGCTCAGAAGGAAAATTCCGAAAAACAAAAACAGTAAACATGGGAACCAGTAAGTATAACCAAAAGAATGCCTGTCTATAGCTCTGCTCAGGAAGTTGCAAAGACGCTGGGTTTCTTACATTTTCAGTAGTTCACATTGTTTGAGATGGAATCTGGTTATCAGTCAAACGTGTATATCACTAATCAGCCATAAAATTAAAACCTGTCCAATACTGTGGTCCCACTCCCTCACCCAAAGTCACTCTGACCCTTCCAGGCCCTTCCAGGCCTGTTTCTCTGAAGCTGTGCTATGGTTTCTGAAGGATGTGAACTGGAAATCAGCCTTTGGCAGTGCTGTGCAGAACTATTAGTGTACTTTTCTCTTCAAAATTGTTCTAATTCTCTCACATTCAAGGCTTTTGTCCTCAACGTCTTGAAAGAGCACCTCAAAAAGGGGTCTAGGACAGGGGTTTAGGACAGGGGTTTGATGAAGCCACGCCAGGATCTTCATTTTATTGCTCGTCAGAAATTTAGAGAGCTTTGGCATCAAACGGTCATTTACTGAAGTTGCCATGTGCATGTTGTTTAAAGTGTGTGAGCTGTATTTTGGGTGTTCAAAAAATGTGTGAGCATGTTTTTTGCAGAAAGCTGTTCAGACTTCTGCATTTGATTAATTCAATCCTTATGCTGACCACTTCCTGTTTTTCTAAACCCACAACAACCACATCGTTACAGAGTCTGTTACTCTGTTCTGCTTCAAGTGAGACATCAGGAATTATTGGGCTTTGTGTTATTGTGTCATGAAGAGACTATTTACCTTCTTCTTTTCCTTTTGCCTGCTTCTGTTAGGTGTCCCCACCTTCTTTGAAACCAAACACCTGTTCTCTCTCACCACGTCCATAAACCTCCTCTTTGTCCTTCCACTTCTCCTCTTTCCTCGCAGCTCCATCCTCAACATCCTCCTCCTGATAGAAGAGAGATTATTTAATGTAAACAATAGAGATGAGCATATAAAACTGAAGTCTGAACCCAAAGACATGGACTGGGTGCAGGCAGGGCTGACAGGTCTTTTAGTTTGGATTTTGATTCTTAAATCTCATTTTAATTCTTAAAACTCCCACCCGGACGGACTGTTTATTGTCGCTGGAGATTTCAATCATGCAAATCTCAAGTCAGTTCTCTAAATTTCATCATGTGGATTTTGCAATGAGGGGGAAAACACGCTGGACTGTGTTTACACAAACATGGCCGGTGCATACAGAACGAGCCCCGCCCACACCTCGGATACTCAGACCACATCTCTGTTCTGCTGATCCAGCGTACAGACACATCGTCAGGCGTATGAGGCCCACCCTGAAGCAGGTGAAGACCTGGCCCACAGGAGCCATCTCTGCTCTTCAGGACTGCTTTAAACACACCGACTGGGATATGTTTAGGGAGGCTGCAACCTACGGTGACTCCAACAGCCTGGAGGAGTACACAGCTTCAGTGACTGGCTACATCAGCAAGTGCATTGAGGATGTTCCTATCGCCAAGTTCATCATCACACGACCCAACCAAAAGCCATGGATGACTGTGGAGGTGAGCAGACTCCTTAGAACCCGGGACAAGGCCTTCAAGTCAGGGGACGAGGTCTCGCGCCAGCCAGCCAAGCAAGCTCATGCACAGAGAATCCATGGCCTCTTCAAAAACACCGGTGACACACAGCGCATGTGGCAGGGCATCCAGGGCCTCACCAACTACAGGACATCTCCACCTGCCTGTGACGGTGACTCCTCTCTTCTAGATGCGCTGAACTGCTTCTACACACAGTTTGATGCAACGAACAATACGGAAATTAGGAAATCCACCCCTCCTCCAAATTACCATGTTTTCTGTCTGACCATGGCCAAGGTGAGAAGATCTCTACTGAGAGTCAACCCAAGAAAAGCTGCTGGTCCAGAAAACATACAAGGTTGTGTGCTCAGAGGATGTGCAGAACAACTGGCAGATGTTCTCACCAACATCTTCAACATCTCTCTAAGCACCACTGTTGTTCCTAGGTGCTTCAGGACCACCAGCATCATCCCGGTGCCAAAGAAATCATCTGTCTCCTGCCTAAATGACTATCGTCTGTGCTTCGAGAGGTTGGTCATGAGGCACATCAATTCTCAGATCCCTTCCACACTGGATCCACTGCAGTTTGCGTATCATTTCAACCACTCAATGGACGATGCACCACCACCACCACCCTCCATCTGGCCCTTTCTCATCTGGACAGAAAGGACAGTTATGTCAGAAAGCTGTTTATTGACTTCAGTTCAGCATTCAACACCATCCTCCCTCAGCATCTGAGTGAGAAGCTGAGGCTGCTGGGCCCGAATACCTCCCTCTGTAACTGGATCCTGGACTTCCTGCCTGGGAGACCCCAGTCAGTCAGGATCAGTAGCAGCACCTCCAACACCATCACGTTGAGCACAGGAGCTCCTCAGGGCTGTGTGCTCAGCCCACTGCTGTTCACACTGATGACCCACGACTGGGCAGCCAAGCACAGCTCGAACCACATCATCAAATTCGCTGATGATACAACTGTGGTGGGTCTGATCAGCGGTGGAGTTGAGGTGGCGTACAGATAGGAGATGCAACAGCCAACGGACTGGTGTAGAATCAACAACCTGTCTCTGAACATCGACAAGACTAAAGAGATGGATGTTGACTTCAGGAAACCACTTCGAGACCACTCTCCACTGAATATCAACACCACACCTCTGGAGATGGTCCAGAGCACCAAGTTTCTTGGTGTTCACATAACAGACAACCTCACGTGGACTCTCAACACCAACTCCATCACAACTCCATCACAAAGAAAGCCCAACTTCCTGCGCAGACTGTAGAGAGCCCATCTTCAACCACCCATCCTTACCATCTTCTACAGAGGAACCGTTGAGAGCATCCTGAGCAGCTGCATTACTACCTGGTATGGGAACTGAAACGTCTCAGACTGCAAGTCCCTACAACGGGTAGTGAGAACAGCTGAGAAGATCATCAGTCTCTCTTTACCTTCTGTTCAGGACATTTTCACCAATTACTGCACCCACAAAGCAACCAGCATTGTGGATGATCCCTCTCACCCATCCCACACTCTCTTCTCCCTCCTGCCTGAAAAGGTTCATACATACGGGCCTCCACTTGCAGGTTGGGAAACAGTTTCTTCCCCCTGGCCATCAGACTTCTGAACAGTTAACAGCTAGCAGGGCAGCAGTTGCCTAGTGGTTAGGTCGTTAGCCGCATGATCGGAGGATCCGGGGCTCGAACCCCTTCCCGATTGGTTGCCCTGAGGTACCCTTGAGCATAGTGCCGTCCCTGTCACTGCTCCACGGGCACTTTCAATAGCTGCCCACTGCTGCAACGGTGTTTCAGTGTGCATGGGTTAAATGCAGAGGTCCAATTTTGTTGTGGTTCACTGTCTGCTGTGCTGTGACCTTGCACACGGGTTGTCACTTTCACTTTTTTCACTTTAATGTCTTCACAATAACCTGCTCTCTGCCACTGCTGGAACTTTTTTCTCCTCCTGCCATGTACTAATGCACATTCATGTACATGTACCATCTTACTGCCACTTATTACTTATATTTATTTACATTTTTATGCACACCGCACTAACCATAACACTGCTGCTCTATCACACTGCCAACAACTTGTGCTGCTTTGTTCCGTAACACTGTGGCTCTCTGAAGGATGAATGTACGGCACTGTCTGTTGTTGTGTGTCTGTTGTTGTCTGTTTATTTTTGTCTGTCTGTTGTTGTCTGCACTTGTTTGTTTGCTTTGTCTTGTGTCTTATGTTGTGTCTGATGTCACCTTATATTTCGGTTTATACTGTAATTTCAGCCTTACAGCATGCTTTTTTAGCAGTAATGTCTGTTGGACTCTGAGAGCTGTGGGTGGAAGTGAAAGTGAATCCGAACACAGAGAACAAATCAGCTGGAGCTGCAGAGAAAGGACCTCTGACCAGCCATGTCAAGGGCTGTTGGCGGTGGAGAGGGGAATCCTAGAAGTTCTGTCCACTTCTTTATCTGTTGCCTGGACTCGACCCTGGAGTCACTGGAGGAATCATCTGACTCAGTGGAACGCCTTGCCTTGACAGTACCTGAAAGAGAGCTAAACACAGATTTTAGAAGGTTCAAAGAGGAAGTCTTTTCACATAGTCCGAACTCTGCTTCCAAACCCTGCCATCCTTGTTCTCTCATCACAGAATCTACAGTGCAGAAGCTGTCGTTCACTTTCTTGAACTGAGACAGGTCATTGCTGATGTCTTTTGGCTCCTTTCTCTTCTTGCTCATACTTCCCTGCTACTTGGAGCTCAGTGAGGCAGCATCCCAGCTCCTGGTTCCACTACAAGAAGTTCCACTTGGACTCCTCCACGAGCCAACTTGTTCTGAGTCTACTGAATTGTGAGGGTGAACTGAAGGTAGGGAGTCATAACGCAGCTGCTCAACCTCTGGAATCTTTCCCTGCTTCTCCATCAGACTGTTCTTCAGCTGCTCCGCTCTGGCATTAACCACCAGGGTCCCAGCATGCACTGGTGTCTGTGGAGTGAGTCGAGATTTGAAGATCGGCAATTTTGCTTTTATACCTTGGACCTGCTTCTCCAGCTCGGTGAGCTTGCTGGCCTCACTTCGGGCTTTTCTCAGTTCAGCCTGCAGAGCAACGTTGTGGTCCTGCACCCGTAGCAGCTCTGCTCTGATCTGATTCAGCTGTTCTTCCATAGTGGCTACTTTAGCTTCCAGCTTTTCCTGAATGGTTGGAGTCTTAACTCTCCTCGTTGTCTGGCATACAGTTTGGTCCCTCTGTTCATCCGTTCTCTCCAGCCTCTCTCTTTGGACAACCATCACAGCTTGCAACTTTATTCTGGAGACTTCTCCCTCCTTTCTGAATTTACTGCTCTTTCCGTGAAGCTCACCTTTGTCTTGAGCCAGAGCTCAAGCTTGTTTACATGGCTTCGATCTCCCTTTGGCAACTGGACAAGAGTCCTTTGGTCCTCTCCAGCTGAGAAAGCAGATAGGTGATCCTTTCCTTGTGTTTCAACCTCTCGTTTGTGACAGAGGCATTCACCTGTAGCATAGAGGCTTCTTTCTCCATCAGCTGCTGGTAGAGCTCTGTCAGCAACTCCTCCTGTTCAGTGATCTGAACATTCATGTAGCTGATTTGTTCATCTCCGAGGTGAGATTGGATTGTCCTTGCAGCTCTGATCCGTTTGGCCAGGTCCCTTACCTGCTTTCCTCTGAATGACTTTTGCAAGCAAATTGCAGCATGTTTGAACAGCTGATACCTCTGCCTTTGTTGATGTCCAAGCTTCCTTGGCTACCTTCTGAACCTCCTCTGAAGAACACTTGCTGCCCAGCGTTGCTTCTTGAAAACAGATCTTTGCTTGTGCATTCTTATTGCAGCCTGAATAATGGTGGCAGCTTAGTGCATTGCAGCAACATTCTTTCAAACAGAATAACCCCTAAAAGCTGCCTGGATGCATATTGCAGACCTTTTCAACATCTGTAATTTCTCATGTTCCAATTTACCCTTAATGTAGGACCTATAATGTCTTTGAATGATGATGGCCGACACCCTTATGGCCTGGTACTTTACTACCTCCCTGTGTCTTCTAAACGCAGCCTGAATCAGGGAAGATGCCTGATGTTGCAGGATCATCTCCCTTCTGACCCTCTGACTTCTGACCTCTGCAGGCTTCCAGGAACATTGCAGCAGAGCGCAATTTCAAGAATTCCTCCTTCTGCTTTCTGGCATCTAGTGTGGAACGATATCTAACCTGGATGGCAATAGCAGCATGTTTGATGCATAAATATCGTGTCCGAGCACAGTGAGACCTGTAAGCACGTTGAATCACTTGCAGAACAACAGCAGCCATCTTTTTCTCCTTCAAAGACTTCATTTCTTTCTTCATCATCTTATTAGCTCGATAATATCGCTGAACAGTCCTGGCTGCCCACAGTAGCTTCAGGTAGTACTTTCTGCTCAAATGCTTCCTCACCTGCGACTGAATGGTTACTGCAGCCTCATGTTCAATTTGCATCTGCACCCGAACTTTCATTCTAAACTTCCCACTAACCTGGAGCTGCTCCTTCTCTGTTTTCTGCCTGGCAGATGGATTAGTGGTGCTGGTTTTGGGGGTTGACTCCTTGATGCCGCTTTCCTTCCTGTGAAGGGCCTTCTTGGTTTGACCTCCCCAGTTGCACGATGCAGGAAGCGATCTTCGCCATCTTCCTGCTCTCTGTGTCAGGAACGGCCTTCTTTGCCACTGCCTCACTTCTCTTTTTGTGGGCGGCCTTCTTTGCCTTCCTCTTGTGGTTAAGGGTGCAGGGAGCGTTTACTTCCACTGTTTCGCTGTTATTCACGCTGGCTGTGTTTGTCACGGGGTGGTGTTGAGAGCTGGACTCCAACGCAGAGCCTTCGTACTGGACTTTAATGACGGATAACGTGCACAGAACTCAAAACTAAACATAACCAACATAACAAATGAAAAACATAACCCGAATAATCACAGTGCGCACACAGAATTACCAGCGCCCCGCTCTGATTCACTGGGGTTTATAACCCCAGCCCCCGATGAAGCACACCTAGCACCCAATGCTCAGGTGTGCACAATCAGAGCAGGGCGCCCTCTACTGGCAAAGGACTGTTACAGTACCCCTCCCCAAAGGCGCCTACTCCAGGGCGCCAGACCATCTGAAGCAGGATCCCCCGAAAGGAGAGGGGTAGCAAACGTTCAACAAAAAGTCCAAACAAAGTCCAGTCGAACGCTCAGCTCTCACTGCAGTTCTCAGACGGGTTTGGCTGTGGCCCCTCAAAACCCCGCCTCCTCCGGCGGTCTGTATTGGACGCAGCCCCTCGAAACCCCGCCTCTTCCGGTGGACTTGGACCTCGTCCATCAAGCCCCGCCTCCTCCGCGGTGATGGCAGATGTCCCTTGAGTCCCACCTTGTGCTGACAAGTGAACCCAGGGGCTACCATGGGGGCCGGCTCTGCAGCCACGCCCTCTTAGTTGCTGGAGCTGGTACAGGCACAGCGTCGGCCAATCCCGAGAGGGGAGCGAACGCCGCTCAACCCCTATCCCCCCAGCCTCCCGCACCTGGAAGGTCCGGTGGTCCTTCATGGACATCCCCACGGAGCTCTTGGCTAGCGACATCCATTTGCGTCGGCTGGTCATTCTGTCACAGGGTGGTGTTGAGAGCTGGACGCCAACGCAGAGCCAAGAAGTTCGTACTGGACTTTAATGACAGATAACATGCACAGAACTCAAAACTAAACATAACCATCATAACAAATGAAAAACATAACCCGAATAATCACAGTGCGCACACAGAATGACCAGCGCCCCGCTCTGATTCACTGGGGCTTATGACCCCAGCCCCCGATGAAGCACAGCTGGCACCCAATGCTCAGGTGTGCACAATCAGAGCAGGACACCCTTTACTGGCACAGGACCGTTACAGTGTTCAAAACTGTGTTCTCCCGTTGAGCTGCGCAGAGCGCCGCGTTTACGTAATGCCACTATTAGCCGCGCAAGGAGAATTCTTTACCGTAACTCCTCTATTAGCTGCGCAAGGAGAATTCTTTACCGTGACTCCTCTATTAGCTGCTCAGGGCACCTTCTTTACCGTAAATCTGCTATCAGCTGCGCGTGGCACTTCCTCCGCTTGCGGATCACGGTGATTGACTCGTGGGGTTTTCTCCGCTGGCGGATCGCGGTGATTAGCGCATGCCGCTTTCTCTGCTGGCGGATCGTCAGCGCTGAATTTCCACACTGAACAGCACAGGGTGGCTCCACTATCAATGTCCCGCTTTGAATGATGTAGGGAGAAAGCTCTGCCTTCCTACTGCTTTCCGGAGCGGGAAAATACATGTGGTTCAACAGGTTCGGGCACCGCTGTTTGTTCGCGGCTGGAGCGACCAGTCTCGGCAGCAGGAAGTCGAACCAGTCCGCGCCTATCTTGGGACCCAGGCGGCTGACGAGCGGGATATATGACGTCAACCGCGTCAGACATTTCTCAAGCTCCCTGGCGGTGGCCACCGGCATCCGTCGTACCCAATCCTCGCCCTCCAATTCCTCACAGAGGTCCACAGACTCAACACATGCCGGCACCCTCGTCTCCCAGGTTTCAATAAGCTCCAATGTCTTCTTGATCATGGCTGCACTCGTTTGCAACACCCGCTCTTGCTCGCACTCCTGACTCGTGACATCCACGGCTCATTTCTGTAATGGTGGCGGGGTGCGGGGAGGACGCCAACGCTGAGCCAGGAGTTCGGATCATAACTTTATTATCTATAAGTAACAAAACAAGATTCAAGGACTGCAGTTCTTATTAAAACCAAGATCCAAGGAACTGCAGCCTAAACCAAGTTATCAGAATCACCAAGTGTTACCAAAACCACCATTGCATGTAGGCTTAGCCTAACGAATGAGCCGCGCTCTGTTCTGACTCATCAGGGCTTAAATAGTCAGCCCCAATGAAGCACACCTGTGCCTTCATGAGCTCAGGTGTGCTCAGTCAGAACAGAGCACCCTCTACCATGCCCAAAACACACCTCACCCGTGACACACCTGTACTACACTCTTTTAGAACACTCACATAACTATTTTTAAACTTCAGCTTTCTTCCAGAATTCATCCCAGAATTTTATTCCTCTCTTCTCTCCACCAATGATGTTTTCCCACTGACTTCAACACAATCCCAAACCACTGTCAATCCACCAAAATGTTGCACAGCTGGAGAAAAGTTTTCCTGGAGTTCAGCACCTTCTTTCCTCCAACCATACCTTTTGCACATTGTGGTTAGAGATAAGGGTTCATTTATATTTTATCACTGTCTCACAAAAGACAAAAGTGAGTGAACATATATATAAATATACAATACTGTGCAAAAGTTTTAGGCAGGTGTGAAATGCTGTAAACAAAGAATGTTTTCAGAAATGGAAGTGTTAATCATTTATTAATCATTTATATATATATATATATATATAGGGCAGCGGTGGCCTAGTGGTTAGGGTGTTGGCAGGAGGATCGGGGGTTCAAACCCCTTCCCAATAGGTTGCCCTGTGGTACCCTTGAGCAAGGTGCCGTCCCCGTTTCGCTCCTCCCTGCGATGGCCTGGCAACCTGTCCAGTGTGCGTCCCCTGTCCATCGTCCTGTGTGAGCTGGGATGGACTCCAGCACTCCCCTCGACCCTGCTTGGGACAAGCGGCAGAAAATGACTGACTATATATACACACAATATATATATATATATATATATATATATATATATATATATTTATATTGTGAGCCTAGTGGTTGGGGAGTTGGCCCCAGGATCGGAAGGTTGTGGTTTCAAATCTGAGGTACTCTTGAGCAAGGTGCTGTAAAGTTGTCACTTTCACTTCACTTTGTTTTTTTCTGAACTTCTTTCTTTTTACTCTCTCTCATTGTTTTATTTTTTTATTCTTTCTTTACTGAGATATGAACTTGGAATTGCAGTATATCAAAAGAAACTGATAATGTATTTTCCCATACTGGGATTTAAAACCATGACTCAGAGGATCCGCAATAAAACTCTTTTTTTTTATATTCCATTCCAGGAGCCCCACCAGTCATTTTTCATGTTTGTCTGCCATGTTTTCTGAGAACCTTGCCATCATTTCATTAGCTTCCCTAAGTCAAAATGAACACGCTGCATTTCACGGTGCAATGCTTTATTTAAAATCTTTATTGTCTGAATATTTTATTTCTTGACACTAAATGTATTCACATAGAAAATCTGTGACTATCTGTTTGAAAAATAGCACCAAATGAGGCCAAATATGCCTAATCATGCTTTGCTGAGTTAGGATTTTTTTCTTGGTTAAATGGTGAACCTCTGCACTTTTTTCATCCTTTTTAATGGTTTGTGGTTAGAAAAAAACTGTAATTCTGATGCCAGGAAAATCTAAAATCACGAACTACTCATCTCATATCTTTCACCCTTTTTTATTATTTCTGAAGCATCCAAATCACATGAATCACTGGTCTGTTACCTTTAAAAAATTATTAAAAACTATGGAAAAAGGGATAGTTTCATTTGGGATAACACAAATTGCCTCAGTGCATTAATTTAGTTAGCACAGTTTTTCACAAAGACAAAATGTGAAATTAATCTGCGAGCCATCCCCATGTTGACATGTTGATGTCTTTTGTTTTATTGCTTCTAATGTGATTGTCCAGGTTTTCCTGTAAAACCATCAACATGCAATGAGAGCAACAAACAACTACTCCTTTCCTTGAAGGTGCAGAATGAAAAAACTGGGGCTGTTCAAAATGTTCTACAGTGTTTTCACTTGCTGCCAATGTTGTAGAAGATCAAACTGGTCATGAAGTGCAAAACAGAGAATTATAATTTTTTCTTGAAGTCTCATAGTTCAAGATTTATGAACACAAAAGCAACAGCTTCACTGAAAACACTCCTGGTGTGTGTTTTTATACACGGATTGAAAACTGTTAGTTGCACTCAGATTCTTCACTGTGGATTTACTCTGAAGAAGATGTTCGTTCCATAGGGTTTCACTGAAATGAACATGTACTTGATTACAATGAGCAAGACATCTGCCCACAACTCTGTCCACAATCACTTCGTGTTCAGATAACATGAAGTAAAACCTGCAGATATTAGTGGACGGGACATTCCTACATTAAGCTCTTCTGCTTTCCAAGCTGTTAACAGCCTCACTTCCTTTTAGTAAGTCTCAGCAGGAACAGAGGAGGCCACACATTCCTCTTATTCACTTTCTCTTCCCTCTCCTCTGTAGCTCCAGCTGATTTGTTCTCTTTTGGTGTTTGGGTTCCATTTTTCACTTCCCCCTGGAGCTTTCAGTGCAGAGCTGCTGCTACAGGAGACACTGGAGGACTCTGACTGCAACTCAGTGACCTCTGAACAAAGGGTGACAAAGGAGCAATAAAAAGAAATAAAGGAAAATCCCCGTACTTTATTAGAACCGCAAACCAAAAACTAATTTTTCGTTTTTTCCTTTTTTTCCTTTTTTTTCAGAGTTGCCAAAATAATAGTCTCTGTTTCCATTACAAAACTGTGCTCAATTAAAACTGGTAGCTGCCCTCAAACTCTTCAATGTGGATGTTCTCTGAAGAAGATGTTTGGTTCCATAGAGTTAAACTGAAGTTGTGCTTCCTATCAATTGGCAAGACGTCTGCTGAAAAGGACCATATTCACTGTAATCAATAACAAGCCTAAAACCCAGACTCTGTTCTGATGCGGGGTGTCAGTGTCATTGGTAAAGGTCAAAAGTTCAGAGAATTCAGACCTACATCTTTTACAGAGTCGTCCGCTACTGGCAAATCGAACTAGACCTTACAGACAAGGATAAGGCCAAAAACCCTGATGCTTGTTGGAAAGAGGTTCAGATATGGGTTCCCTGAGAATTATTACATACATGAAAGAATTTGTGGGACTCATATTATAGGAACTTTTCCCCCTATTACACTGATTTATAACACGACATCCCCTATGTCACACATTAGCTTAGAGCCAGACTCCTCTCATCATTACCAGAGAATATCTATTCTTAGTACGATAAGGAAGAAGTATAGACGCCAATCTAGGGGCTCCTGTGCCGGTAACTTGCTCACAGTACCGATCATAAAAACAAATAAAACACAGCGTCTGACCAAAATCAAATGTTCGCTCCTTAGGAAACAAGGTAGTGCTTATTAATGAAATGGTACTCGACACAAAGTCAGATATCTGCCTACTGACCGAAACTTGGCTTAGACCCACTGACACCATCCCCTTAGTGGAAGCCTCCCCTGATGGGTTCTCATACCTGCATATATCATGCTCAGTAGGACGTGGTGGTGGCCTGGCTGCAATTTTTGATGAATCATTTAAGGTTGATTCAAAAACCACTGAGAGCTTCCATACATTTGAAGTGATGCTGCTAAGCATTAGGTCTGATTTAGCGGCCCATATTCTATTAATTTATAGACCTCCAGGACCATATGCTGCCTTTATTATTGAATTTGGCAATGTGCTGTCTGATTGGTTGTTAGATTTACTAGATTTGTGATGTTAGTTGACTTTAACATACATATTGATACAGAGACGGATGCAGGTGCCAAAAGCTTCCTATCGCTCCTCGACTCTGTCGGTTGCACCCAGCATGTTTCAGGACCTACTCATGTGCAAGGACACACGCTAGACCTAATTATCTCGTATGGACTTGACATTGATACTGTACTAGTCCACTCCTTAAATAAATATTGTTCTGACCATTCTTTAATCACATTTGAGATTACTATGTCTCTACCGTACCTCAGTGAAAGGACTAGTACAACACGATGCTTAAATAGGGCTAAATGTATCCAGTTTATGGAGGCCATAATGGAGATAGACTTCACCGGTAACAAAACTGTTAATGACATCACCGACATGTACAATACAGTAGTTGGGCAGATCCTTGATCAGGTCGCCCCAATTAAGACAAAGAAGGTTAGAACTATCAGGCACTCTCCCTGGTTCAATGATCACACACGGGCTGCTAAGCGGGAGTGCCGTAAGCTAGAACGCAGATGGAAGACAACAGGTCTCCAAGCCTCTCAGGTTCTATGGTTCGCTAAATTAAAATAATATAAGAAAGCTCTATATAGTGCTCGCACTGAGTACTATTCAAAACTTATTGAAAACAACATGCATAACCCCCGCTATCTATTTCAGACTCTAGCTCAGCTAACAGACAAAACTGATAGAAGGCCAGCGTGTAGTTGTAACGGTGGCAGGGTACCAGAAGGACGCCAGAGTGGAGCCAGGAGTTCGGAGCACTTGTTTTATTGTACACAGGTTACAAAAGCACGACACAAGAGCTGCAGTTCAAAGCAGAACCTGAGCACAGGAGAACTGCAGCCTAAACCGAGTCAAACAAATCCCAAAACCCTAAACCTGAATCAGGACCACCCTTTACGTGTAGGCTTAGCCTAACCAATGAGCCGCGCTCTGCTCTGACTCATCGGGGCTTAAATCGTCAGCCCCAATGATGCACACCTGTGCCTGCTTAGGCTCCGGCGTGCTCAGTCAGAGCAGAGCGCCCTCTAGTGTGCCCCAAAAACACCCCACACATGACAGTAGTATTACTAAAGAGAGGCTTCTTCAGTTTTTTAATGATAAAATGAACAACATTAGGCTCCAAATGTGCCCTATTAGCCCTCAAATTAATCCACTACCAGAGCAGTGCTCACAATATTTTTGTTATTTTAATCTCATCGATGCCTCCGAGCTAATTTTGGTTATAACCAAGGCAAAGTCCACAACGGTTAGATCCCATTCCAACCAAGCTCCTGAAGGAACCCTTAGGAGTGCTGTCAACACCTATACTTGACATCATGAATGCATCCTTGACCTCAGGTGTAGTCCCCAATCAGTTTAAAACAGCAGTGGTTAGACCACAGCTCAAAAAACCTAATTTGGACCCTCGCTCACCAAGTAATTATAGACCTATCTCTAATGTCCCGTTTCTCTCTAAGATTCTAGAAAAATTAGTTGCGAGACAACTGCAGTCATATCTAGACACGCATAATCTCTTAGATAAATTCCAATCAGGCTTCCAGCACGGCCACAGCACAGAAACTGCTCTAACTAGAGTGGTGAATGATATAATGGTTTCAAGTGATGCAGGAAACATTAGTGTTCTTGTTCTGTTAGATCTGTGTTTGACACAGTGGATCATTCCATTTTAGTAAATATGCTTCACTCCACTGTCGGCATTAGCGGAACAGCCCTTAAATGGTTCAAATCCTATCTCACAAACTGATTATGGCACTCCCTCACCTGTGTCACTAGTTAATTATGGAGTCCCAGAAGGGTCGGTGTTAGGCCCAGTGCTCTTCTCCCTCTACATGCTCCCACTAAGCATACGGAAGCATAATGTTAGTTACCACTCCTACGCTGATGACACTCAGTTATACTTATCTGTTAAATCATGTGATAACGCATCAACCAACACTTAAATTAGTTGCCTCAATGATATTAGGGATTGGATGAATAACAACTTCCTCTCACTAAACCCCAAAAAAACTGAGCTGTTTCTGTTTTGTAGTAGTGATGTAGACAGGGCCAACTTCATTTCGCATATCCGGGATGCAGGGTTGAAGTTTTCAGTTAGTACTCTGGCACGTAATCTTGGTGTTATTTTTGATTCAAATCTTTCATTTAATCCCCATGTTAATGCAATTGCGAAAATATGCTTCCTGCAACTTCGTAACATTGCCAAACTACGGTGTTTTCTGTCAATGGAAGAAACAGCGAAAGTAGTACTTGCGTTTGTATACAGTAGATTAGATTACTGTAATGCCCTACTTTCTGGAAGCTCTCAGGGCACATTAAGCACCCTACAGCGCATTCAGAACACAGCCGCTAGGATTGTTAGCAGGAGCAGGAAGTACGACCACATAACTCCCATATTCTCCTCGCTTCACTGGCTTCCTGTTAGGTACAGGGCTGACTTCAAGGTCCTCCTCTTAACCTACAAGGCACTTAAAGGTCTTGCCCCAATATACCTAACCGAACTGCTTAATACCTTTGCACCTAATCACCCACTTAGATCCCAGAATAAAGATCTCCTAATTGTCCCTCCATAAATAAATTTATAGGAGCACGAGCTTTCAGTTACAGGGCCCTTAGATTGTGGAACAGCTTGCCTGCTTACGTACGGGATGCCAAATCAATCTCAGTCTTTAAATCATGGCTGAAGACTTACTTTTTTAGTTTAGCTAACCCGCACCAATCACCATAGTGCACCATTACTAATGTCACTGGTGCTGCTGTACATGCCATTGCACTATATTGTTTACTTTCTGTGTCTTTCACTACTGGATCCTGCTCATAACTGACCCTCCCCATTCCATTTCTCGCCTCAAAATTATATACATCTTCATTAAAACACTTTCCTCTTTATTAAAAAAAGGGAGAAAAAAATTAACCATACTGATCATGATCTCAAACTAAAAGCTGCAAACTATTCTCTGAAAAATGAATCTCAGTGAATAAAATATGTATTAGAAAAAATAAACAGATGAATAATTAAACCACTAAAAAGAAATAAAAATGATGTCATACTTACCGAGAGGGCTCGTGGAAACTGACAAAGCATATTTCAAAATGTTGTGGAAAACTTTTACCCAAGGAACAAGTCAGAGGCCTGTTAGTCTAATGAAGAGTTTCATAATCACTGCAGTGAGGATTCCTCTCACACTCTGCTGAGAGTACAAGAGGAAGCCCCGAACACACAAGATCAGAGGTTTTTACACAGTTTGGGCTGCAGGCTCCCTCTTCTCCACCTTAAAGTTCCCGTAAACCTTCAAGTTGCTTTGTCTAAGTCTCTGCCTGGCTCTTCTCCCTTATCTGTTTACGTCCTTCACACACACATCTACTTTATCTAGAACATTTAGACCTGCGTGTTTCTCTCCTTACTCTAAAACTGCAGTAAAATTTTTAACATAATATGCTTCAGAAGGTTTGAACTAATTTTGCCTCCACATTCCCCCTTTTGATCATTTAAATCAACCTCAACACAACAACATGCAAAATGTAAAAGTGAGGCAAAATATGATAGGGCACATGCCATGGTACCTTTGCATTGTTGCAGTGATTTGGTCCTTCCCTTGTTTGCCACTGGTGCACTTTCTGCCACCGTCATTAGTAAGATGATAACAGTTACCATCAAAATAAAATTTTCTCTAGTCATATTTCAATCAGGGCAGTGTTCTGTTAAGTGTTCGGGTGAGCCTTTGTCTTTCTTCTCGGGTCTGTGCTTGGAGGGCAGGATATACCCATTGCGCCCTTGTCCCACTTCACAGAGACTCCGTCACACCCTCTCTCCTCACGCTGTCACCTGTTTCCACCCTCATGCACTTCCAGTGTGATGCGTGGATCTGCATAGCTCTCTCTGCTTTATGGCGGTAGGTGTCGTCAGCAACACTTAAAACGTTCCTGTCCAACGCCTGGACTTCCCATGCTTCCGTCCGAGCTCCTTTAACAGGATCGGGTCACCAGGTCTCAGGTCATGTAGAGGACCATCTGCTGTCCTCGGCAACAATACTTTGTGGCACAAAAACAGTTAAATCAGCATAGCCGGCTAGATCTCTGGAGGCCTCTATGATCTTCTCTACTGCAGCTACGTTTCTCTAACAAACAGGCAGACCTGCTGCAACTGGATCCAGCTGTGAAGAAAAACAGGCCACCAGCCTAAGCTTATCTCCATGTTTTTGTAACAAAACTGAAGTCATGTGTCCCTCCTGCTCACAGACTGTTTGCACAAATGGTTTGGTGGATCTGGGATGCCCAGTGTTGGAGGAGACAATAGGGCTTGTTTCAAATTGTTAAAGGCCTCAAGTTGTGTCATTTCATGTGAGTTGACAGTTATTAGACCATTTCAGAGAGGTCATCGCCCGCAGTGGTGCCTCCATCTCTAAATAGTTAGGAATGAAACTTCTGCAATAGGAACACATTCCCAATAAAGATGCTAACTGCTTCTTAGTGACTGGTCTAGCTATAACGCAAATGGTCTCAGTGCGCTTATTTGAAAGTGATTTACTTTGTCGTAAGATAATGTGGCCCAAAAATGTCACTTGCTGTTTAACAAACTGAACCTTAGACAGACTGACCTTGTGGTCATTCTCAGCCAAATGGTTTGTAGAGACAGTGTGTCATTTCTACACTGTGATTGGCTGGGTGCCGCAATCAGAAAATCATCAAAAACTTTAGCAGTGCGGTCCCCGGGGACAAAGCTCAGGAAGCTAATGAATTGTGTAGTGCATGGTTGTGAAATGAAAAGCAAACCAAAACTGACAGTCAGGGTGTACATGCACACTGAAAAATGCTTTGGCCAAATCAATCACAGAGAACCACATGGCATCGGGTGGATTTTGTGATAGGATGCTATACGGATTTGAAACTATGGGTGCACAGGCCTGTACCCCAGCACTGACTGCTTGCAAAAAAAAAAAAAAAAAAAAAAAAAAAAAAAAAAAAAATATATATATATATATATATATATATATATATATATATATCCATTTGGTTGGTTGACCCCTGTCCCTGATTTTGGACAGGAAATAACAGCTTATGGACTGGAGAAATTGGACACAGAACAATTACCCCTGCCTTCCTCAATGTTTCAAATACTGGTCTAATACCATCAATTCCTGTTTAAGTGGGCATTGTGGTTGACAAGGCCTGTATGTGGATTCAGGAGTTATAACAACCAGAGGACTATTTTTTATCAACTCAATATCATTTTTATTTTTTTCCCACAAGTGATCTGGGAGATTTGACAGAGCTGGGTCTTCATGGCTACAGACAGGAACCCAATCTACTGCCTGTGTGCAAACCAGAATGAACAGAGAAGATTTGTATTTGCTGTTCTGTAAACAGCACTGAAACCCCAGCCGTGTGTCCATTGTGGGTGCACTCACTCTCCCACTGTCCCATTAAAACCCAGTCAGGATCAGCAGCAACCCAAGCTGTACAATGCAAATGATCTGAAGATATAAAATCCCTGCCCCCTGGTCTCACCCTGTCCCAGCAGCAGAGATAAGAGTAAGAGAGATAACAGTACAGTACGCTCACATAAGGAAGGAGAAGGAGATAGGACAGATTTCCTTCTTTTTTTTTTTTTCCAGAGTCAACTAAAAATGTTAATTTTTGCCCATCAGTTGTCAGTGTTAACTTTTACATTCCCTTAAACCCATCAACTTGAGACAGTGTGTACGCTGTGGTGTGTGTACACTGCATTTGTGGGTGTCAGTGTGTGTGTAGGTGTACAAGTTTGTGATTGTAAATGAGAAATAGAATCATACAACCTGATCACCACTCCTTCCGAGACGTCCCCTTCCCCCGCCTCCTCCTGTCAATCACTTCCTGTCTGGTGCTAGTTGCTGCCACTGCAGCCCCATCATGGTTGTTTCCTGGTCCACGATGAACTTGATCATGTCCTCTGGTTGAACTGTTCAGAAATTCCTTTGCACAGTGATCCACGTCACCACAGATGAAACATCCACTGTAATCAGCTCTGTGTCCACCCCTGCCATTTCCTCTGCCTGATCCACACCAGACTGTTTCTGCCACCACCTCCCCTCTAAGCTGTCAAGTTCAGCCTGGTCAGAGAGGCATCATGCAGCTGTTGCTGTTGCTTTTTGGTTCTCCCCTTGAGTTTCTTACTCAGCAGTTCCTCAGCATGCTCCGTGTTTGTTAATGGTGGACACATGTTCAGTTTTCCTAACATGTACAGTTTACAGAGTATATAGTGTATATAGTACAGTTTATATAGTACATAGTGAATATAGTACAGTTTATATAGTATATAGTGTATATAGTACAGTTTATATTGTATATAGTGTATATAGAGACAGTTTATATAGTATATAGTGTATATAGACAGTTTATAGAGTATATAGTGTATATAGTACAGTTTAAATAGTATATAGTGTATATAAAGACAGTTTATATAGTATATAGTGTATATAGTACAGTTAATATAGTATTTCGTATATATAGAGACAGTTTATATAGTATATAGGGTATATAGAGACTTTATATAGTATATAGTGTATATAGTACAGTCTATATAGTATATAGTGTATATAGAGATATTTTATATAGTATATAGTGTATATGGTACAGTTTACATAGTATATAGTGTATATAGAGACAGTTTATATAGTATATAGTGTATATTGACAGTTCGTATAGTATATAGTGTATATAGAGACAGTGTATATAGTATATAATGTATATAGTACAGTTTATATAGTATATTGTGCATGTTGGACACTTTATATGGTATATAGTGCATAGAGAGACAGTTTATATAGTATATAGTGTATATAGTACAGCTTATATAGTATATAGTGTGTATAGTACAGTTTATATAGTATATAGTGTATATAGTACAGTTTATATAGTATATACATTTTATTTACAGAATTTA
>JABMDN010000506.1:0-16821 GCA_017165825.1 Hepsetus odoe
TGATGTTGTAGAACCTGTGTTATATCATCTTCATTCGTCGTTCATCAAATGAAGCTGATGTTGTGTAAGCTATTTCTCCCAATATAAAATAAACAGTGTTATAGTTTATGATTAACATGCAGTTTTCACTTTCAGAAAGACGAAAATAAAGTCACTCTTCTTTCTCTTCCTAAAAATAATATAGTATGTAATAATAATAATATATAATAAGAATTATTTTGGAGTTTCTTTAGCAAGGTAGTTAGCTAGCTGCTATGTAGGCTAAAAATCAAACCCCAGAAAAACAATTACTGCCAATATGAACCATAAAATAATGTATACATTTATTATAATTCAAATAATACTGAACATTGTATTATCTATTTTATATATATTTTGAGGATAACATAAATATAACACAATAATATAATATTATAACAAACTTGATGAGGACTTTAAACCTTAATATTAATGATAATAATTGGTGTGCAGGGACTTTTACTGTATCAGGTGTTGTGTAGATTCCACAGGGCTTTTATTGGTGCGGAAAGCTACTCGGTGTCTGCAGCCTGGCCTTTGTGACATCATAGAAGCTTGTGTATAAATTCCGGAACATCAGGGAGCTTCTGTCATTCTATGTGAGACTGTCGGAGAGTTAGGGTCCCACTAGAAAGCAGAGAGAACTCAAACAGAGAACTCCAAAAGAGAACTCCAACTGAGAACTCAGAGAGAACTCTAACAGAGAACTCTTGAACAGATCTACACCAGAGACCTTCATCCTAAAGGTAACTAATCACAGCAGGGTGGGAGCACTGGAGGAATGAGCAGGTTTTGTTCTTTTAGGGTTTTTTTAGTAAAAGTGTTGGTCATACACAGAACACTGGCCACTCACAGAACCATTAGAACACATTTACACCATTCAGAGAACGGTTCTTCTTTCATTCTAGTGCTACATTTTATTATGGAGGTAAGCTGAATTATTATTTCTTAAATATTTATAATTTTCTTTTTTCTTTTTTGATCGCAGGTCATGAATTCAATGTTGCCAGTTCCGTCCGTTTCTATGACGGGTATCCGTCATTGCATCCGGTCGATCCTCCAGAGGGTCGTCGAGAATTGCGACGGGGCTCACCAACCCGTGATAGTGACAGAGAACTTGGTTCAGCAGGTCTCAGATGGCGTGCAGGAACTGGTGTTACTTTTTGAGGTCATCGAAGTAGAAGACAGTCAAGATGCTGTCCAGCAGTTCCACTCGTCCATCATTGATGACATTTATGAAGAATTTGTCAGTAGGTTTCAATCCGAGTGGGAGATGATTGACTGTGTCAATTCCCATTATGGCCTGCTGACAAAAACACTGGTAGCTGCTATGGTTCTGGTGGTTCACAGTGTGTACTTTAGAAAACCACACTGTTCACTCTCTCAGTCCAGCAGCTCTGATGACCCCCTCGAGGGGCCTTCAAGCTCCAACCAGGCCCAGGACGAGGCGCCACACTCCATCAGCAACATCCTGGACATGATGGCCACAACCCACCCAGTCCTTTCAGTGCTGTTGACACTGAGGCTCCTTTCAGCGCCTTCACCCCAGCAGCCCGGAGACGAGGGACAGACCGCTCCAAGATGGACCGGTCTCATCGAGAAACTCCACAGGGAGTTCCCCCCATCTACCTTCTACGAGGGGGGCTTCCGAGCTGGTCTGTCCACTGTGCTTATGGAGCTTCTGCTTCAGTTTGGGACACAGGAAACAATGCAGTTGTGCTTAGACCATCAGGACCCCACTTTTGATGAGAAAGTGGTGAACACACTGCAGAACATTCTGGAGGCAGAGATACTGGATACAACTTCTGCTTCAGATACATCATCTCCTCCAGATACACCTCCTTCACCAGCAGCACCTCCTTCACCAATAACACCTCCTTCACCAGCAACACCTGGAACAACAGAGGGAGACGAAAGGAGGAAGCGCAAGGGTGTCTGCTCCCGCCTCAGGAACATCTTCCGAAAGGTAAAGAAGGATTTGAGATCTTATTTTGATGTTGTAGAACCTGTGTTATACCGTCTTCATTATTAGCAGGAACACATTGAATTCTGCATTAACAATGACGAGGTTGCTAACGTTCTCATTGTTTCCTGTTACAGAGATCCAGGAACCCGTCTCAGAATGCGAACACGGGGCCTTCGCCAAGTTCCAGCAGAGGTGGAAATCCTTCCAGCAGCACCTCTTCAAGGCGGCAGCCACCAAGGAGACGTGGCATCTTATCCTGGATACAGTCCATCTTTGTTTCTTTTTTTAACCTTTGTCGTGGCCCTTCCTCCTGAACCCTCCCCACCTCATACACTGCTGGCTTCCTCTCCATCTGTCACACCTGTCTCGTACAACTGACACGGCGCTGTTCTGCGATTGCCCCCCTTTTCAGATTCTCTATGTAGAGATACGATCTCTGAACGATGTCCGAGCTTCTGCTTTGAGAACCGATGAACCACAGAAAGTTTGTGCGAGTGCTCAAAGCAAGAACTGGATGAAAGTTCCCAAATTTCCTCTGGTGAGCAGAAAAAGCAACTTCTGGTTCTGAGGACCTTGAAGGTCTGAAGGTTAGTGCTCATGGATTCAGATTCCGCCTTCAATCGGGCCTGGAGTTTTGCTCCAATCCTGAGGAAGCGCGAGGCCATTTGAGAACAATCTGGATTTTGTGTCCGAAAGTGACGCAAACCAGAACCAGACTTCAGTTCCAAAACCAGATTGTAATGAAAGCGGACCCCATGTGTCCCATCTTCCCCCAAAGTACTGATTGGACCCTGAGAGGACAGCGCCGATCAAACTCAGATAAAAAATGGAACCAGCAGATGTTCCTCACCCCCCCGCGGTCAATCCCTGAGATCTTACACGAACTGAGCCTTGAGTCCAGCTGCCAGAAGATCTCAGGTCCAACTTTGACCAGCATTCAGTTCCATCCTCAGGGGCCTTTGCCACTTCCTGTCCCTTCCCTACCTTTCCCGGTATATTTTCTTCTTTTATTTTCTCCCCCTTTATTTTCAGTTGTTTTTCATGTACTTTGATGGATTGGAATAAATGAATGAAATAAACTTGCTCTGTCTAGAGTGTGTTCAGTTTTCAGACTGAGTCAGAACTAGAACTGTGTTTCTAATCCCTCAGGGGTAAAACAATACTAATCAATAGACTCTTGGGAGACTGGAGTGACGATCAAAGCTCCTTTAAGCTCACTCCATCAACCATGATAGACTGAGAGTCTCTTTTCCTTTTCTTTGGCTGTGGATTTTCTTCACAGAAGAGAAGCAGCACTGATAGCTGATCTAAAGCTAAAGCTTCATGAAAGTGTCCCAGTGTTTAATGACTAGACCAGGATCAGAAGGTTCAGCGTGTGGTTGTAATAGTTCATCAGCAGCTGTTGATTGCAGCTGGTCACTAATATGAGGCACTGTTGTAAGTCGCTCTGGATAAGAGCGTCTTCTAAATGCTGTAAAGTAAATGAATACCAGACCAGTAGGTTCCCTGGATCAAGGCACCGACCCCATCACTGCTCCCACGCTGCTGGATATGTCTGCGCCCTGCTGGACAGTGTGTGTAGGTTAAATACAGAGGATGTAATATGGTTATTGTTCAACTTGTTCTCAAAGACAAATAGTCACTTTCACTTTCCACATTTGGCTTAACTGAAAAGGTACATCTCTAGAGCTGCTGACGTGTTAAAATCCATTCAAACTATCAGTTTAAATCTGTAGTTTGGACCAAACTGGATAAGTTGTGATGTGACTGGACACCTCCTTCCACAGACATGGGCTATATGCTTAAAGAGGCGTGGCCATGCAGGCTAATAGCATTGAAAGAGAAAATGTTTTGCATGAAAAATTTGCACAAAGTGCCTTCAGTTTGTTTGTTTCCTTGGTAAAATGGTGAGTTTTTGTTAATTTGTTGTGGGGAAAAAATAAAAATAAAAAGTGATTTAGTTGACATTGGCCATTGTGCCATCACTACCGTTACAAAGAGACTCACCTGGAGCTTGACCAAGGGACAAAAAATTCACACGGTTGGAACATCTGGTTCCATTAACCACAGCTGGAGAGAAAATCAGAGCATCTAGAATGAACCATTTCTCCAACATCAACATCGTGGGCAGCGGTGGCCTAGTGGTTAGGGATTGTGGGTTCAAACCCCTTACCAGTAGGTTGCCCTGAGGTACCCTTGAGCAAGGTACCATCCCTGTCACTGCTCCCCGGGAGCTTTCAATAGCTGCCCACAGCTGCAGGGTGTTTTTGTGCATGTGTGCACGGTGTCCTGTGCTGTGACCTCCAGTGACAAGGATAGTCTTTTTCACTTTCACTTTTTTCCATCAAATGGTGGCCTAGTGGTTAGGGAGTCGGTCCTAGGATCAGAAGGTTGTGGGTTGAATTCCTAGACCAAAAGATTGCCCTGAGGTACTCCTGAGTAAGGTATTGTCCTAATCACTTCTCCCCGGTGCTTTAAATATCTGCCTCCTGCTGCACGGTGTGCATGGGTGAAATGCAGAAGTTGAATTTCGTTGTGTTGTGCTGTGCTGTCTTTCACAATGACTAGAATAGTCACTTTCACGTTTCACTGAATGAACACTTCCATTGCTGCCACAAAGCGGTGAGGTTGAGGCGCTTCCTTTTTTGCTTCCTTTTTGTCTTTGCCTTTCAGAAACTGTAAAACATAACATGAATAATCACAAAGGTGAGCACACAGAGTGACCAGCACCCTGCTCTGATTCACTGGGGCTTATAACGCCAAACCCCGATGAGGCACACCTGGCACCCAATGCCCAGGTGTGCACAATCAGAGCAGCGCGCCCTCTACTGGTACTGAACCGTTACAGTCTCAGCATGAAGTATCTGTTTTATTATATTTTATTTTTGGTTTATTCAATAACACGTTTGTATACGATTTGCTTTCACTCTTCACATCTTTAAATCATTTAATTCATTGTTTGAAGGCTCTGAAAAGGTGAAATGGGAAAAAAGTTATTAAGATTGATTTATTTTCCCAAAACTACATGTGCATGTGATCCAACAAATTCAGTTTCCACGTTTGATTCCCCACTGGCTTCGTCCTGAATCACACACTCTGATCAGCTGATGCAAAACTGTAAAAGCAGATAAAGACATGAAAATAAAGATTTCTGTCCCCCAATTCATTCTGACATAAACGAGAAGGAGTAGGTTTGAAAACAAAAGCACACAAAAGAAAAGAAAAGGAAGTCTTAGTGACCAGCAGCCCTTCACCACTTTCTCCACCACTCTGTAAACCAGTGTTTACAACAGAATTAAATACTAAACTACTAAATATAAAAATGAAAACCTATTAGGAAGTGCATTATTCCAAAAGAAGAAGGACGTGCAGAATGATGTCTATAACGTTCACAACTTGACCAAAACAAAGAGACAAGACACAAGCACAGAATTAGGGGGGAAACAGCTATCCAGCACCAAAGACCAAACTAGTGAAGGGGACTACTTGTGATTGTGAAACACAGCACAGCACAAAGTGTGTGGTTTGGGACACAGCCCCTACCCAATGTTGAGAGCAGTTTGTGATTTGGGATCCAGCCCTACAGTAATTAAGGCAGCTCTGACCCTGCAGTGATAATACCGATTCCTGGTTTTAAACTTTATTCAGTGAGCTGGTATCTGATTTGGGATGCAGCCCTAGGGTCAAAATGCAGGTCTGAACTTGCACTGGTTATGTGGAGTTCTGATTTTACACACTTTTCAGTGAGCTGGTGTGGGATTTGGGATGCAGCTCTATGCTCATTAGCCAGCTATAACCCTGCGGTGTTGATGTGGAGTCCTGATTTTCTATCATATTTAATGACCTGGTGTGTGACTTGGGACACAGCCCGATAGTAATTAAGGCAGCTCTGACCCTGCAGTAGTAGCTTTGAGTCTTTATTTTCCAAACTATTCAGTGAGCTGGCGTGTGATTTGGGACGCAGCACTATGGTGATATTGCCGCACTGACCCTGAAGAGACTGACCCTGACCCTGTAGTTTTAAAATAGTCCAGATTTTCCCCACTATTTAGTGAGAAGGTGTGTGATTTGGGATGCAGCCCTACAGTAAATAATGCAGCTCTGACCCTACAGTTTTAATGTACACTTCATTGTAAGCTGATGTTTGATTTGGAACGTAGCCCAAAAGAAAATAATACAGCTCTGAGCCTTGTGACGGTGGCGGGGTGCGGGAAGGACGTCAGAGATTCTTGACATACTTTTATTTAACAGAAACATGAATCCAGACACGGAACTGGACCAAAACCAAAACCAGAACCACAACCACCCGTAACAACAACTTTTTTGAGTGAATGAGCCCTACAGTTAATGATGCAGCTCTGACCCTACAACCATAACTTGAGTTCTGAATTTACACACTATTCAGTGAGCTGGTGTGTGATTTGGGATGCAGCCCCATAGTAAATAATGCTTCTCATTCAAATCCAGCTTTCTCAAGTTACTAGTCTGGTGTTTATGGTCACGTATCTAGACAGTAAAGTTGTAACGAAATAGAACAATCATAATATATATTTTAGATTTTTTATGGAAACCCTACAAATGAACCACTAGCTTCTCATGACTGCCCAAATCAAGTTAGTCATTAATATTGACCTACAGAGGATCTGCACCCAGTTCTTTAGGTCATACAGGCTTATCCTCCTTCTCATCATTACATTCTTCTAAGAAACGTCATCTGGCACTGTCATCCCTTCATTCAAGACAATCTCACTTCAGACTGTTCACATGTTTGGTACCCAGATGGTGGAATGGGACACCAAATACCATCAAACAGGGGCTTCCCTCTCAACCTTCAAGAAGTTCTTCAAGACTCATCTCCTCCAAGAACCCTTCCTCTCTGAACACCTCACACACTGTAACATCACATTATTCACGTAATCACCACTTCCTAAGGTTTCAACGCTGTGTCTTTATACATTTGAATAAAATTTACATTACAATTAAATTTTACATTTTTACAGTTTTAGCAATTGAGACTAGCGTGTTACTCAACTCAAGTCTCATAATAAATTATAATATGCTCTTCCATTCTAGGCCTGAATCACTAAAAAAAAAAACTAAAAACTTGTGACATTTATCTACGTACTCTGCTCACAGACTGTGAAGGCCCAGGACTTGATCAGTCCAGAGAGATTGACAATTTTTCAAGGATCTGTCCCAAAGATGCAGGACACTGAAAAAAAAAAAAAAACAAAACAAACAAAAAAAAAAAACTACAAATGCTGGCAGAGTGGCATCATGTTTAAAAATAAAGAAGTAGCAAGCAGTGCCAACTAATTGTATCTGAAGATACACCATGAGAGGCAGATGATGAGATGATCTTCAGAAGGTGCAGCATGGTTGAGTCAGTTGGCTCCGACCTCGACTTCCTTTTCTGAGAGCAGCTTATAAATCACACAGTACCACAGATAACACCCAGTGGGGCCTGTAGAGGAAACTGAACAGCTGCCGTTAAAACAAGCAGAAAGCATTAAAGAAAAGAGGAGAAGAAGAGACGAGTGAGGATATATATGTGAATTCTGGAATTACAGAAGGTGGATTTTATATTAAGTGAAGATAAACCTGCATGACCAGGCAGCAATGTCCTCAGATACTACAGCAGAAACCTGCTGCAAAAGGCAAGAGATGCACTTCAGATGAAGTTTTCTGAAAAAAGGGAGTGAACATTTCTTTACAAATGTAACTTTTAACATCTTATATTGCTCTTACATGCTCTTACAGGGATCAACCAAGCAATCTACAACCTGCAAGTGCCAGATCTCTGATTATGACTGGCTCTGGAGCGTCACATTGATTTTCTACCTTAAATACTACAGTCCAAAGAAAAGTGCCAAACACCAGGAAGCGCTGGACTAAGCACAAACTTAGGAGGGGTGTGGCCACTATTTCACAGCCTTAACTTTGGCTGTGTCCATTCTCAGCTGAGGGGGAACGAGTACCTCACTGTATTTGTGCCAAGGCTCCAACAGTCAATACAATCTTTCTTATAAAGAAAAACTCGCTAGCAGAGGATGAGCTGGAGAGCCAAATAAACCCAACACTTAAAGTCTCCTGAACTTACTACTGCATGGCCATCATCTCCGGGGCTGACAGGGAGAACAGGTCCTAAGGAGAAAGTTTAAACCAGTCAGGGGATTTAGTGCACAGTTGTAGAGCTGATGGGTGTTCTGTGCGTTCAACATCAAGTGTGTTCTGACTGGGTGGCGGTGGTCTAGTGGTAGGGTACTTGCCTAGCACTACCACCACAGGGTCCCTGAGCAAGACCCTTAACCCTGAGTGTCTCCAGGGGGACTGTCCCTGTAATTAGGACATGTAAGTCGCTCTGGATAAGAGTGTCTGCTAAATGCCGTAAATGTAAATGTAAATGAAGTCTTTGTGCAAATCCCAGTACTCAGAGGGAGCTTTGTCCCAAAAGGATACACGGGGAAGAAGTGCTCATTAAAGAAGGCCAGACATGTGTTGGTAAATGGATCTCCAAGTTGCTACAACCTTCTGATCCTGGGGCCTAGTCCCTAAACACTAGATCGCCACTGCCCCAAATCTCTGAACAGATTATGGTGTTGTAGGCAAAGGAGCCCCAGATGAGGGAAAGAGAGACAGAAAGTAAAGGAGGCTTAGGTTACCAGCTGCATCCACTGTGGTTCACTGTGTGCTGTGTTTCACAATGACAGTCACTTTCACTAAACTAAGAAAACTTGGGAAAAAGTGCAAAGCACGGTCTGTTGAAACAGCAATACACTTGATGAATACTCAGGGTAATGAAGTTTTTACTTTTATAGATTAGAGATGTCTCAGAACATTAATGATAATGTGATCTAAACTGAAGAGCTGGACAGAGGAGACAGAATGGAGATGGTGGTGGAAATCTGTATAACTACAGATACCTTAGACAGATACCGTAGAGCATTCTTCAAAAACAGCAGTCAGGTAACACAACAAGTTTCCTTATACAGTATCTCACACAAGTGAGTACTCAAGCGTGTGTGGCGGCAACCATGTGAGGAGTGCAAAGAAAAGTATGTCTTGCCTACAGTCAAGCATGGTGGTGAGAGTGTCATGGTTTGGGGCTGCATGAGTGTATAGTAAAAATCCCTTTACTTTTGTCCCTTTACTTTTGTCCCTGTCCTACAGTGTCTCACACCACCGAGTTCCCACAGGAAAGCAAGTAGTACATTTTGTCCAGTGTCTTGCACTATCTCATGATTTCCCAGAAAACATCCAACAGAAAAGAGATACATTTTTAATTGAACAATAGTGCTCATAGACGGCCGATAGTGAACAATTACAGTTCTAATCAGCAGCTGCACTCATAATTGGGAAACTGGATGGGAAGAAACTTTGAAATGTTGGTGGAGGATGAGACAGGGAGGCATCAGTGAAAAGACCTTTGTCTATTGTTGGTAAAGGGGCAAAGTTGGGGGGAACTGAGGTTTTAATCATGACAGCCTTGAATATTATTGGTGGAAAACTATTAATGGGATGGATTTATGTAAATTTAAAAGGGGATTGAAATGTATTAGGGAGAAATGCTTTGTGCCAGTTGGGACTCCAGATTTGGTGAACACCTGATGGAGTTTATGTGGATGAAGTGGCAGTCAGTGCTCAGATGAATGTGACATTAGGAAAGGAAGCTAATGTGTACTGGTTAGGAGATAGAAAACCAGTTCAGGAAATAATGAGTCTATGGGGAAAGTTTATTTCAGCACAGATACCAAAAGCAAGAGACCCCAGATTAAAACATCACTGTACTATGATTTATGATAAAGGCCAGGATAAGACGGAGGAAGAATGGCTTAGAAAGACTGCAGGAACAAAAGTTAACCTTAAAGCTAGAAGTGTGGTGATCGGGACAGAAGGAGCGGCGCTTCAAGTGGAGGATAATGAGTTCATCAATGAGGGGTATGATGTTGAAGGAGCAAGACCTCACGTGACACTACTAATAAATGAAGGATTTGAGACAAAGGAGCTGGGAACCATGGTTAAAAGAGCAGAAGAACTGAAGTGGAAGAAGACACTAAATCCATTGATACTGTGTACTGAAGATCATTCAGTGATCAGCGTGTTGTGTGAATTGGAAATGGCAGCAACACCACAGGCAGTAGCAATCCCAAGATCTTAACATGATGATGTCTGGAAGCGAATGAATGCACTACTGAAAGAATCATACTTTAATCATACTTTAGTCTAAGTAAGGATGGGCAGTGTGACGGTTTGTTTTAGTATCATGATCATAACGAAGATCATGTCTCAATATTGAGGGCGTCATCAGTCCTTCTACAATAACAGACAACTCCGTATATGGATCTGCAGCAGCTGTAGAGCTTCTTCACAGTAATAAATACTGTCTAGACATGAACGAGCAGCAGAGCATGAAAGAACGCGGGTTCTCTTGAATAACATCGTGGTATTGTTCTGTTTCAGTCTGTTCTGTAAGTTTAAAAAGAAAATGTAAGTCGCTCATGATAAGAGCATCTGCTAAATGCTGTACATGTAAACAGCAAGAAAACATTTTATTGAGTTCTGACCAAAACTCACTGGAACGACGGTCACTGTAATAAAAATGTGCTGTTATCCAAAATATTCAGAATTACGCCACGAGAACAAAGCCTGTACTTGGACTCGATATCTGCTCTTAAATATGGAGAGAAGGAGCAGGACGGTTCTATTTTACACAAAGTGATTCAGTGAGAACCGAGCGAAGAATGTTGGAGTGCCGTCACTTTTGAACACAGGCATCGTTTACAAGTGCAGCTGTAAAACGAATCTCCAGAGTAATGAGAGGAATCAGGATCTTTCACTTTGTCCTGAAGTTCACCAAGGAGGAAGATCACTTCAGCTGATCTGATCTCATGATGTGTGCACCCCCAGTGAAGCGTGGAACCGTGCAGGCCAACACAGACCTGGACAACAGACCCTGAAGTGTTCAGCTCCTAATAAACATCTCGGCTAAGAACATCCACCTTATCAAGAGCTTCCAGACTCATTTACTACAGCAACATCATCTCATCTACACAAGGAGGAACAAGCACATGAATTTCCTTTTACACACAATTAAAAATAATCCAGAATACTACACACTTTACAGACCCAAACACAAATAAGGAATATTTACACCCCAAACATCCCAGTAGAAACACAGATGAAGTAAAGTGTCAAAATGGATGTAAACTGTATGAAACACCCCGAGTGTTTCCTTCCTCTGGCCAGTAGTCAATCTGCTCTGTAGAAGGAATCATAAACACACACGTTCAGCTCCTCCCCAGAGCCTTCAGCAGTAATAAAACACCAGTAACAGCATTTCAATTAGGGGAGAAACAACACCTACATTCAGACACACGGATTACATTTAATAGACACAAACCTTCACTGAGTCGGTCGTCCAGACGTTTACCATCATTTACAGCGAAAGGGGGAAGAGACCAGTCTGTGAGAGAGTCACTCAGAGCAGATCCTGGATCATAAACGTCTCTTGTTGATTCACAGAAGCTTCTCGTCAGCATGACACCGTTCATCTGTTGTCTTTGGTGAGTGTTCATCATCCAGTTCACCTTGGTCTTCCAGCTTTCTCTCAGAGCTTCACTGAACTTCACCGTGAAGTTCTTCAGCGCCTCCTCTTCACTGGTGCCCAGTGCTGAGGAGTCCTTCAAGAGGGAAAAGTCAGTTGGTTCCAGTGAAGCCGCAATAATTGAATTTAAATCATCAAACAAAAAAGAAATTATTTTTTTAATCATCAAACAAAAAAGCAAGTTTCTGCTGCTCTGGATGCCAGAACAAACTACAGAAGAACAAATTAACAGGGGCAGCGCTGACCTAGTGTTTATGGGAGTAGGCCCCAGAATCAGAAGGTTGTGGGTTCAAATCCCAGGTCACTTTGTCCTGAGGTACCCTTCAGCAAGGTACCGTCCCAATCGCTGCTCTCTGGGCACTTTAAATAGCCGCCCCCTGCTGCGTGTGTGTGTATGGGTGAAGTGCAGAGGTTGCGTTTCGTTGTGTCTCACTGTGTGATGTGCTGTGCTTCACAATGACTATTAGTCACTTTCACTTGGACTAATGAGAGGAAACGCTGAGCTCTGAGTGAGTGTCTGATTGGACAGTCTTTAGAAATGGGACGGTTCTTTTCTGAGATCTGTTCTGTGTGTGCTCTTTTTATTGAAGGCTTCCAGAGACTCTTACCTTCAGGTGCTGAACGTCTTTGGAGGAGCTCAGGAGCTGATAAAGTTTTAATGTTTCCACATTTATACAGGTATGAAGCTCGTGCACTGAATCTGCTGTATTCCTCATGTTGGGCTCATCTGTTCAGTCTGTGTGGAGAAAAATAATATTGGTACAGAAACATGTACGCAGGGAGCAATAAGGATGACTCAGTTTAATTTACACCCAGAAGTCCTTAAAGAGTCCGGACTGTAGCGGAGCTGTGGCTCCAGCAGGAGATGATGATCATAAAGACTGTGAAAATTATAATAAAAAGACTTGACGTTGTGTTTACTCAAAGAAAAAAGACTTAGTACAGTGTTAAATAAAGTGTTCAGTTCAGACTTTTATTAAATACAGTGTTTCCTTTAATTCATCCTGTGACCGAGCTCATCACTGTTTGCTCGTGTGTCAAATTAAATTTCCCAGTAAAATGAAGTGAAATGCTATTAATTCGTTCCAGCCCCCAAAAGACTCTTTTGAGAAAAGATTCTGTTCTGTGTTTTTAAATATGAAAAATGTTCTTGCTGTTGTCCTGCACCTGTTTCAGCTCGGCCTCAGTCTGATTCAGCCATTCTTCCACAGCGAACTCTGTAGTTTCTAGCTTCTCCTGATTGGCTGAAATCTCGACTCCACTTTTTGCATTTCATGCTGCTTGGTTCTCTTGTTCCTCTGTCTTTTTGTAACCATTCCTTTCAAACCACAATTGCAGCTTGAAGTTTCTTCTTCAGGACTTTTTTCTCTTTCAATAGTTTGCTGTAGATTTTTCTTTTTGAAGGTCATCTGTATCCTGTGCCAGTGCATGCACTTTACGATCTTTGATAGAAAGTTTATTCTCCAGTCCTTGGAGCTGCTCAGCAAGAAAAATTTTCTGCATGTGTTTCCAGAACCAACAGGCACTCTTTTTCAGACTCCATAATAATCTGTTCAGTTCCCTGAATTTAGGATCTCAGTCCACTGAATCAAAGATTTCATCTTTGACACTAACCTGGAGCTGCTCTGTCTCCACCTTCTTCCTGGACCTTTTATTCGAAGGAGTCTCAGTTTTAGCTTCTCACTTTTTGGAAGCACTGCTGTCCTTGATGCAGCCTCAGTGACCCTGTCAGAGTGACGTGTGACGTCAGCCCCGCCTCTTGGGGCTAAAGAACATAAAAGCACCCACATGTGTGTCAATAACACCAAGAATGACTGACGCTCTGCTCTGACTCACTGGGACTATTAAACCCTTCTCTAGTGAGACACTCCTGTCCTTCTCAATGAAAAAAAATATAATAAGATGGCGCCACGTGAGAGGCAGCCAGTTACAGGAGCTCTGACAACTTTCTGTTCTTTTTACTTATTTAATCTATTTTCTTTACTTTATTTATTACTTATTTCACTTCTTCGTCGAATCTGTCACAAGTACAGCAGTCTGAGGAGACTTGTTAACTTTCTTTTCTGTTTTTTAATCGTGTTTGGATTGTTTTACCCTGCACGCGGTGAGACACCAGGCAATGGGTTTCATTGTTTACACCCGGGACCAGCTGCTGGCGCTGAGCAACCAGCCGCTACAGCCCAGCGAGAGAGCGGAGATCCCCAGAGAACTACAGCGGAGGAGACGGGGCTGCAGAGCTGGGGTGAAACACTGGGAGAGAAAGAGACGGTACAAGCCATCGGTGCCCTCTGTCATTATGGGGAATGTGAGATCTCTCCCGAACAAGATCGATGAGCTAACGGCGCTCACCAGGCTGCAGAGAGAGTACAGGGAGGTCAGCATGATGTGCTTCACGGAGTCCTGGCTGACACACCTCACTCCAGACTCTCTCGCTGCTGTTCCGGGATTCCACCTGGTGAGAGCGGACCGGAGCGCGAAGGAGACCGGTAAGAGGAAAGGCGGGGGGATCGTGATGTATGTGAACGAGAGATGGTGTAACCAGGGGCACATCTCCGTTAAAGAGCAGTACTGCACACGGGACGTGGAGCTGCTAGCGGTCAGCATCCGACCGTACTATCTGCCGCGCGAGTTCTCGCAAGTCATCGCGATAACTGTTTACATCCCGCCGGCGGCAGACGCAGTAGCAGCTTGTGAAACCATACACACAGTTGTGTCTCAAATGCAGAAAGCACATCCCCAAGCCTTCCTCCTGATTTCTGGTGATTTTAATCATGTCTCCTTGTCCTCCACTCTGCCTACTCTCACCCAGTATGTGGACTGCTGCACCCGAGAAAACAGGACACTAGACTTACTGTATGCAAACGCTAAGGATGCATACAGAGCATCACCCCTCCCTCCATTGGGACACTCAGACCATAACCTGGTCCATCTGGTTCCCTCTTACATACCTCTAGTATGCAATCAACCCCCCACTACGAGGTATGTGAGAGGATGGTCTGATGAGTCTTGCATGGCACTCAGGGACTGTTTTGAAACCACAGACTGGGAGGCGCTGTGCAGCCCACATGGAGAGGACATCGACAGTCTGACAGTCTGCATAACCGACTACATCACCTTCTGTGTGGAGAACACTGTACCGACCAGGAGAGTACGGTGTTACTCCAATAATAAACCATGGCTGACCCCTGATCTGAGAGCTCTGCTGAAGCAGAAGTCAAGAGCCTTCAGATCTGGAGATAAGGAGGCAATGAGAACAGCTCAGAAGGAGCTGAAAAGAGAGATAAGGAGGGGGAAGGACAGATACAGAGAGAGGCTGGAGGAGCAGCTCAGACAGAACAACGTCAGAGGTGTGTGGAGAGGACTGAACACCATTACTGGTAGGAGCACAGTGAGTAGGGGAGGCCCAGAGTCTGGAGATAAGGACTGGGCCAATAGTCTAAATCTGTTCTTCAACAGGTTTGACTCAGGAATCTGCCCCTCACCCAACCATCAAAGCTCATCACATGCCAGTGCCCCCCTTCACACCTCCCTGCAAACTCCAACGGCACCTCCCCGTCACACCTCTCTGCAATCCCCACCAGGGATATCGGCTGAAAATCCCCTTTTATCTTTATCTTCTCCTTCTCTACCCCCCTTTTCCCCTAAAGACTCTACTGCCCCCTCCTGCTACCCCACTCAACGGGAGGCTCCCACTCTCTCACCACACAATAGCCTCTCCATCACAGCTGACCAGGTGCGGTGTCAGCTGAGGAAGTTGAAGCACAGGAAAGCCACAGGTCCGGATGGCATCAACTCCAGCCTGTTGAGGGACTGTGCAGATCAACTCTGCGAGGTTATCACCTACATCTTTAACCTCAGCCTCAGCCTGGAGCGTGTCCCCATTCTATGGAAGACCTCGTGCCTCGTTCCAGTCCCCAAGACGCCGCACCCCAAGGAGCCAAACCATTTCAGACCTGTTGCCCTCACCTCTAACCTGATGAAGGCTATGGAGAGGATCATCCTCCATCACCTTCGTCCTCTGGTCAGGAGGGACCTGGACCCGCTGCAGTTTGCATACCAGCCGCACATTGGGGTGGATGACGCTGTCATCTACCTGCTGCATCGGGCCCTCACTCACCTGGAGAGTGCTAAGAGCACTGTGAGAGTCATGTTCTTTGACTTTTCCAGTGCTTTCAACACAATCCAGCCTTCGGTTCTGAGGGGGAAGCTGGAGGGAGTGGGTGTGGACCATCACATGTCTGAGTGGATTATTGACTACCTCACCAATAGACCCCAGTATGTGAGACTCCAGGACTGTGTGTCTGAGGTGGTGGTCTGCAGCACTGGAGCCCCACAAGGAACAGTCCTCGCCCCCTTCCTCTTCACCCTGTACACAGCGGACTTCAAATTCAACACAGACACCTGTCACCTGCAGAAGTTCTCGGACGACACCGCTATTGTTGGTCGTGTGTCTGAGGGAAACGAGCAGGAATACAGGGGGGTCATCAGGGACTTCGTCAGATGGTGTGATCAAAATCATCTGCGCATCAATGCCAGCAAAACGAAGGAGCTGGTGATTGACTTTCGCAGGAAGTCACCCCCCATCACACCGGTGGACATCCAGGGTTTGTACATTGAGACTGTGGAGGAGTACAAATACCTGGGTGTCCACATCAACAATAAACTGGACTGGTCCACTAACTCTACTGCTCTGTACAAAAAGGGCCTCAGTCGTCTACACCTGCTAAGGCGGCTGAGGTCCTTTGGGGTAAACAAACATCTAATGAGGACATTTTATGACACTGTGGTAGCGTCGGCTGTTTTTTACGCTGTGGTCTGCTGGTGTGGAAGAGTCGCAGAGAGGGACAGAGGGAAACTTAACAAACTGGTCAAGAGGGCCAGCTCTGTCCTGAACTGTCCGCTCAAGTACATCGAGCAGGTGGGGGAGGAGAGGATGTTGTCCAAACTAACATCCATCAAGGACAACACCTCCCACCCCCTACACGAGACTGTGCGAGCACTGAGCAGCTCGTTCAGCAGCAGACTCTTACACCCGCAGTGTAAGAAAGAACGCTACCGCAGGTCATTCCTACCTGCAGCTATAAGACTCCACAACACATCTTCATAACACTACATTATTACTGGTTCACTACATTACTTGTTTATTACTATTATATGTCCTTGATATATTATATTATATATATTACTATTATTGTTGATGTATATTATTATTATACTACTGTATTGTATATTA
>JABMDN010000507.1:0-30645 GCA_017165825.1 Hepsetus odoe
AGAGAGAGACAGAGAGAGAGAGAGAGAGGGAGAGACAGAGAGAGAGACAGACAGAGAGAGAGAGAGAGAGAGAGAGAGAGAGAGACAGAGAGAGCTTTGATCAGTTTGAATTATTCATCTGCAGAAGGATGAGACGGATCCCCGTCTCTCCGTCCTGCACCTGCCACGTCCCACAGCTCTCCTTCTGCCCCGTCTCTTTATGGCTGAGCACTGCTGACGTTCCTTTCATCCCGACTAAAGCACTGCTCGTCTCCTGGGACGTCCCGCCGTCCTCCTGGGGTCCCAGATGGAGGAGACCCTCATTGATCTGACACTTTTGTTTTGTCAGCCGTCAGTAACATCCAGCAACGCCTCCGGCTGAGGACTCGTTCCTCCGGGTCAGGAGACAGGACTCCTCTTATCCTCATTCTACACTTTTTCTTCTCCTCCACCCTCGGAGTCTTTCTTTCTCTGAGCTGATGGTTCTGATCCTCTACAGTTCGCTGGTATATTAACAAGAGATCAAATTCACTTATCAGAAACACCTACACTGTGCTTCCATTTTCTGGCCACTTTATTGGAAACACCCACCCTGTTCTTCTGCTGCAGTTTGTTGAACAAAGAAATGGAAATTGGACGTTTTGTAGAAAATTTGAAATGTTTAGAAATGAGATATTCAACAGAACAGGTCATGTGACTGTCGGTGCTCAACGCTTTTCCTACCGTGACATATTTCTAAATTCTTAAATTAAAAATGAACAAACACTAGCCTCAACTTTAAAACACAATGTAATGGTTTAATGAAATTGTCATAAAAATCATTAAAGTATTATAAAGAAACAAAAACTACATTCTTCAAAAAAAATACCAGAAAAATTACATTCAAACATGAATGTTATTTTTGAATAAAACTGATAGCATAGATCAAAATAAAAATAAAATAACAATAAGTGTGTTTTTTAATTATCACTTAAAAAAAACCCCATTCAAACATGAATACTTTTTTTATGAAACTGATAACAAATCAAAATTAAAATATATGCTTTTAAATTATTAAAAACACTTTAAAAACAACATTCAAAGTTTAAAACTAAACAAATTAAGGGCATTGTTATTGTTAATTATTTAATAAAATGGATAACATAACTTAAAAAAATTTAAATAAAAAACAATTAAAACAGTTAAAATTAACATTCAAACATAAATTCACATAAACATAAAACTGATAACATAATGTTATCAAAAATTTGAACAAAAACTAAACTTAAAATGAAGAATTATTTTTAAAGATACATTATTATAACTTATTAAACCATAATATATATTTGTGAGATTTAGCCTAAAGTTGGGATATATAATCTCAAATTTCGGGATTTCAGCTTCTCGCAGTTGATTTGCGTTTTTTTTTGGGCTTGTTAACCTGGTCGTCTGCACGTCGTTTAAGGGGCACAACATTTCGGCATTTCAGGACTTTGTACCGATAAGACTGGGGGTCACTGTGTAGATTCTTCATGTATTCGTCCTTCTTTTCTTTCATTTTCAGTAAAATTTGAACTCACGCTAACTCAGCAATGCTGGCATGATCTTTAGTTCCCTCGTACATTAGCAGGACACGGTCCCATAACTCAATGTGCATCTTCTCAGCTGGGTTCTTGCGCCGTTGGACAAAACATTGAGAAACATAATGTCCCCAAACCTCACTTCCGTAGAGAAGGACTGGCTCTATAAGCGATTCCAGTAGTTTGAGCCAAATTTGAATTGGTACTTGATTGTCAATTATTCGTTTAATTGTGTAGAAAAGCCTGTGTGCTTTCTCTGCCAGTTCCTGAACTGCTGGAAGGATGTTTCCAGTGGACGTGATCTTCAGTCCTAAATAGTGATGTTCCCCACAGTTTGCGATGCCTTGTGTCCCATATCTGAACTGGCACCCCCGAGAGGTGGATTTCTTTGAGAAAATCATACTTTTAGTCTCTTTAATGTTGACTTTCAGGTAATGCCTGTTGCAGAATTGATGTAACAGGTCCAGACTCTGCTGTAGTCCATCTTCTGTGGGGGACAGAAGAACTAAATTGTCCACATAGAACAAGAGTTTGATCTGGTGTGTGGTGAGACCAGGTGTAGGCTCTAGGGTGGTGGCCAATTCGTTGATATAAATGTTGAACAAAGTTGGGCTTAAGCAGCATCCTTGTCTCACTCCACATCCCTGAGAGACAAGACACATGGATTTGATGATCTCGTACGTTTTACCTCCTAGGCCGATTACACGAAGCTTGTGAAAGAGGACGTCGTGGCGGACGGCATCGAGAGCGTCATCAAATTCTACGAAGCATGCAAAGAATTGTTGTCTGCGGCGGCGATGGATCAGGGTGTGCAGGGTGTAGAGGTGATTTGATGTGCTGTGACCTGGCAACCCCCCGATCTGACTCTGACTCAAGACGCGGTGCTTTGTGAGGAAGTCAATGAGTCTGGCGTTGATGATTCTACAAAAAACCTGACCCTGGTTACTGGTAACGCAGGTAAATCTGTTATTACTGGGGTTGCATTTATCGCCGTTTGGGACAACCGGACTCCAGATTTTAGGGAAGAAACCCACCCGCAGGACCCAATTAAACAGTTCAAGGAGAGCCAATCGGAATTTGCCATCGGTGCACATTATCATTTCATTGGAGATGCCGTCAGGCCCGTTTGCTCCATCTGGTCTGAGTGCAGAAATTTGCTTTTCAAGTTCCTGCTCAGTTATGGGCGACTCCAGGGGGTCTTTTGTCAGTTCGTCAGTCCTGTCCTTTGTTTTATCACCAAGGGATTTAGGAAGACTGTCTGCATCTTGGATCACCGGGTCGTCTATTAAACAATCCCGGAGTTCCTCAAAGCTATTTGTATTTAAAACCTCCGCGATTAATCTCATGATTCCTTCTTCAGACTTTTCTTCCAGCTGAGAGATTTTGGTCGCCCTTCTAAAAATATCATTTAAATCTCTGACTGCCTGCTCGATACCTTCTTCCCTGGGATCATATCTGCTTATCAGAAAGATCTCTAAACGTGTTTGAATCTCTTGGCTTCTGATTGCTCTCATGAACTGTTTTAAGCGGCTTTGGTTCCACCTGAAGGTTCTAACAGTGTCGTGGAGCTCAGTGATTTGTCCGGGGTTGTCGGTTCTTTTAATGAACACAGTGATTTGTCTGTGATCAAATTTATCAATCAGGGGCTTCACTGTGAAGTTCCTGATGGACGAAGGGTCTAAATCTGTGATCATATAATCAACTGTGCTCTGGGATTTGAAGGTAAAGCTTCCTGAAGGGTCACCTGAGAACCTGCCGTTGATGATATTTAAACCCAGACGCCGACAGAGTTCCAGCAGCTCTCCGCCTCTTGTGTTCACCACGTTGTCCTGATTGCAACGCGGCAATTCGCACATGTTTCTCAGGTACTGCTGTCCAAATATAAAGTTGTCGCCTTTGGTGGCGTTGAAATCTAGTCGGGTTCCAGTTCGGGCGTTTAGATCCCCAGAAACGAGGACTTTTCCCTTAGCCTGGAAAAAGGGGATCTGTTCACGAAGACAGGAAAGGGCTTCTATAGAATAATTTTTATATGTGGAGCTGGGGGGAGGGAGGTAAACGGCACACAGGTAAAGATCCTGAGGGGTGTTTGAGATCTTTTTGTCAATTTTGAGCCAAATGTGAAAGTTTTCCCTTTTTGTTTCCACAATGAATTCAGAGAGTCGTGATTTATACCAAATTATGATTCCACCCGAATCTCTACCTTTCTTAACTTCAGGGTGTTTTACAGACGGAAGAATGATTTGGCAGTAGTCGTCGGGACAGTAAGGGGGAGCATCAGATCTGTACCAGGTTTCCAGCAAGATCACAATGTCCATGTCTTTTATGTTATTTAAAATTGTGTAAATATGTGTAAAGCTACAAATGTTCCACAAGGAAATAATAAGATCATCCATCGTGCCGTAAAGTTACTAAAACAAGCCGACAAAACTGTAAATAATGTGTAGATATTAATATTTCAATTATGAATTGTCATAAAAATCATTAAAGGTATTGGTATTTAAAATGTGAACCAGATTACTTCAACAGAGTGGAAGGAACAACAGCGAAGCTGCTCAGGCCTGAACACGCGACGGAGCTTTGCCAAAAAAGTCCTGTTCTGACGGGTGGAGCGGCGGCAGGTACGTCCTGGCTTGTTTATAATAAAATTCAATATTTCAAATACGTGTAGCTGGATAGAGTCCAAGAGTTTGTCTCTGATGAGGCTGTTTTCTCCAGATTAGCGCAGGCCGCAGTCGGAGCCTCGGGCCAAATTTCTAAACTTCTAAACTCGTAAACTTCATGTTCTGTTTCTCACTAACGCTCAGACTGGCTCCTTCACTCTCGATCCACAACCGTCCAACGGCTCCCCCAGAACCCCTCCGAAACAACAGCAAACACGTTCGGCGTGATGGTGTGGAATAAAGCGGTCAGCCGAGAGCGACCGGCTTCCTTCTGTCGCCGTCGCCACGTTGTCTCCTTCCGCACACGTTGGCCTTGCCCCGGGATGAATCACTCTTACGTCACAGCGTTGGCTCTGATTTCATAACAAGCACTTTAACGCAAACAACAACCGCATGCTGGAAACGCCAAACTTGCGTGTCCACACTTTGGCCACTTTATTGGAAACACCCCTCCAAATCAATGGTGCTCCAGCGAAGCAGTGGAGGAAAAACCTTTTTTCAACGTTTCAACGATTCTACATCCACACTTCACCGTTCCTCTCTCGTTATTCTAGATTTACACGTTTAGATATTTCTCAGCAGGAACGGTTACTTTGTGTACGATCCATTCACATTTCCGGTCAAACAACTTCATTTACATATTGCTCTGCATTTCTCAAGTTGGGTAAAGTAAATATCTGGATCTTTTTTAGTAAATTTGTATATTTTCGAGTATGAACACCCCGGTCCTCTGCAGAGTTTACACTATGAGTTATTTTATTTGGTGTACTCCTTCTTCTTAGCTTTTTTCTAGATTTATTTTTAAATTTTACATTCATGGACAGGATCAGTTCAGGGACAGGATCAGTTTAGGTACAGGGTCAGTTCAGGGACAGGCTCAGTTCAGGGACAGGCTCAGTTCATGGAGAGGATCAGTTCAGGGACAGGATCAGTTCAGGGACAGGGTCAGTTTAGGTACAGGGTCAGTTCAGGGACAGGATCAGTTCAGGGACAGGATCAGTTCAGGGACAGGGTCAGTTCAGGGACAGGATCAGTTCATGGACAGGATCAGTTCAGGGACAGGATCAGTTCAGGGACAGGGTCAGTTTAGGTACAAGGTCAGTTCAGGGACAGGATCAGTTCAGGGACAGGATCAGTTCAGGGACAGGGTCAGTTCAGGGACAGGATCCGTTCATGGACAGGATCAGTTCAGGGACAGGATCAGTTCAGGGACAGGGTCAGTTTAGGTACAGGGTCAGTTCAGGGACAGGATCAGTTCAGGGACAGGATCAGTTAATGGACAGGATCAGTTCAGGGACAGGATCAGTTCATGTACAGGATCAGTTCAGGGACAGGATCAGCTCATTGGACAGGATCAGTTTAGGTACAGGGTCAGTTCAGGGACAGGATCAGTTCAGGGACAGGATCAGTTCAGGGACAGGATCAGTTTAGATACAGGGTTAGTTCAGGGACAGGATCAGTTCAGGGACAGGATCAATTCAGGGACAGGATCAGTTCAGGGACAGGATCAGTTTAGGTACAGGGTCACTTCAGGGACAGGGTCAGTTCAGGGACAGGGTCAGTTCAGGGACAGGGTCAGTTCAGGGACAGAATCAGTTCAGGTACAGGATCAGTTTAGGTACAGGGTCAGTTCAGGGACAGGGTCAGTTCAGGGACAGGATCAGTTCAGGGACAGGATCCATTCGTGGACAGGGTCAGTTCAGGGACAGGATCAGTTCAGGGACAGGGTCAGTTCAGGGACAGAATCAGTTCAGGGACAGGGTCAGTTCAGGGACAGGGTTAGTTCAGGGACAGGGTTAGTTCAGGGACAGGATCAGTTCAGGGACTGGGTCAGTTCAGGGACAGGATCATTTCAGGGACAGGATCAGTTCAGGGACAGGATCCATTAGTGGACAGGGTCAGTTCAGGGACAGGATCCATTAGTGGACAGGGTCAGTTCAGGGAGAGGATCAGTTCAGGGACAGGATCAGTTCAGGGACAGGGTCAGTTCAGGGACAGGATCAGTTCAGGGACAGGATCAGATCAGGGACAGGGTCAGTTCAGGGACAGGATCAGTTCAGGGACAGGATCAGTTCAGGGACTGGGTCAGTTCAGGGACAGGATCCGTTCGTGGACTGGGTCAGTTCAGGGACAGGATCAGTTCAGGGACAGGGTCAGTTCAGGGACAGGGTCAGTTCAGGGACAGGATCCGTTCAGGGACAGGATCCATTCGTGGACAGGATCAGTTCAGGGACAGGGTCAGTTCAGGGACAGGGTCAGTTCAGGGACAGGATCAGTTCAGGGACAGGATCAGTTCAGGGACAGGGTCAGTTCAGGGACAGGATCAGTTCAGGGACAGGATCAGTTCAGGGACAGGGTCAGTTCAGGGACAGGATCCGTTCAGGGACAGGGTCAGTTCAGGGACAGGATCAGTTCAGGGACAGGGTCAGTTCAGGGACAGGGTCAGTTCAGGGACAGGATCAGTTCAGGGACAGGATCAGTTCAGGGACAGGGTCAGTTCAGGGACAGGATCCGTTCGTGGACAGGGTCAGTTCAGGGACAGGATCAGTTCAGGGACAGGGTCAGTTCAGGGACAGGGTCAGTTCAGGGACAGGATCCGTTCAGGGACAGGATCCATTCGTGGACAGGATCAGTTCAGGGACAGGGTCAGTTCAGGGACAGGGTCAGTTTAGGGACAGGGTCAGTTCAGGGACAGGATCAGTTCAGGGACTGGGTCAGTTCAGGGACAGGATCAGTTCAGGGACAGGATCAGTTCAGGGACAGGATCAGTTCAGTTCAGTTCTTGTCCAGGACGGCTGGGAGACGGAGGTTAAATAGACTGCAGGTGACGAGGTGCAGCTGATGGCACTGAAACCGTGTGGCGTTCCGAACAAAGTTTCCAGTTTTAACAGGATGTAATTCGTTCCCATTGTAAGTCACTCCACTCATCATTTGGAGATACAAGGTTTGTGTTTTGACAGCGTTATATCTACAGATGTGCCATTCAGGCACCGTATCGGTGAGACACTCTCCCTGGAGTCCAACATCACACACCACAGGAACGACACACATTTACACATCAAACACTCCCCCCTCCACTTCACTCCCTCGCTTTTCACCCCTCTTTTTCTGAAACGCCTCACTCCGTCCAGCAGGTGTGACCCAGGGATCTGCTTGAACTCACTTCTGAAACAGTGGAGTGAAAGGGTGATTCTCTAATTCCGCGAACACCTCTCGAGTGGCTCCTCTGGGATCCAGCTTCGTTGGAGGCTGGAGATGAAAACGTGTTCTTCTTTCTGTCTGTTTTCATTCTTTTGTCTGTGAAGAGCAGGAATGACCATCACACTCGTTCTGCGGGTCACAGAGGGGACGCGGGAGCTGTGTTTCCATTTCACTGCTCCCAGTTCTTTCTGTTCTGTAGCCTCAGTCGAGGGCTCGATCAGCGGAACCACAAGGTAACATACTGGTCCAGGACTCAAACCCGTGACCTACTGATCCTGGGATCTAGAACCTTAACCGTAGGACACTGCTCAAGCTCAAGCTCCGGAGGACTGACGTGGTCCTGGCCTGGTTACCGCTGACGATCTGCTGCTCACCTTAAGAGTCCTGAGGTCCTGAAGTCCTCGCTGACTGGGGTGGAGGAACCGCCAAAGGGGCCACAAGGACATTATTCATTATTTCTGGTCCTTTTTACAGCAAGATTGGGTCAGAAGGATGCTGGTCTCCACATTGCATCGTCCATTTCTTGTCTTCCTGTCTTCTGCGTCTTCCTTTTTCACACCATCCCCCTTCATGTCCTCTCTCACCACGTCCATAAACCTCCTCTTTGTCCTTCTTCTTCTCCTCTTTCCTGGCAGCTCCATCCTCAACATCCTTCTCCTGATCTTCTCCTCGTGAATTGTCCCTCTGATATACTTGTTCTTAATCCTGTCCATCCTAATTCTTCCTGATCATCTCCAACCTGTACAACACAGTTGGTCTCACTACCGTCTCCAACCCATATAATATAGCTGGTCTCAGCACCGTCTCCAACACGTACAACATAGCTGGTCTCAGTACTGTCTCCAACCCGTGTAACAGAGCAGATCTCAGTACCGTCTCCAATCCATATAGCATAGCTGGTCTCACTACCATCTCCAACCCATATAGCATAGCTAGTTTCAGTACTGTTTCCAACCCGTATAGCATAGCCAGTCTCACTACCGTCTCCAACATGTACAACACAGTCAGTTTCACTACTGTCTCCAACTTGTATGACATTGCTGGTCTCACTACTGTCTCCAACCCATATAACACAGCGGGTCTCAGTAATGTCTCCAACATGTACAACATAGCTGGTCTCAGTAATGTCTCCAACCCGTATAACATAGCTGGTCTCACTACCATTTCCAACCCATATAATATAGCTGGTCTCAGCACCGTCTCCAACATGTACAACATAGCTGGTCTCAGTACTGTCTCCTACCCGTGTAACAGAGCAGATCTCAGTACCGTCTCCAATCTGTATAGCATAGCTGGTCTCACTACTGTCTCCAACCCATATAGCATAGCTGGTCTCAGTACTGTTTCCAACCCGTATAGCATACCCAGTCTCACTAAAGTCTCCAACATGTACAACACAGTCGGTTTCACTACTGTCTCCAACTTGTATGACATAGATGGTCTCACTACCGTCTCCAACCCATATAACACAGCTGGTCTCAGTAATGTCTCCAACACGTACAACATAGCTGGTGTGAATACCGTCTCCAACCCGTATAACATAGCTGGTCTCACTACCATTTTCAACCCATATAATATAGCTGGTCTCAGCACCGTCTCCAACACGTACAACATAGCTGGTCTTGGTACCGTCCCAACCCATATAGCATAGCTGGTCTCAGTACCATCTCCAACCCGTATAGCATAGCTGGTCTCAGTACATTTTACATTTACATTTACAGCATTTAGCAGACGCTCTTATCCAGAGTGACTTCCATGTCCTAATTACAGGGACAGTCCCCCCTGGAGCAATTCAGGGTTAAGGGTCTTACCTTAGTACCATCTCCAACCCATATAGCATAGCTGGTCTCACTACCGTCTCCAACATGTACAACACAGTCAGTTTCACTACCGTCTCCAACCCATATAACACAGCTGGTCTCAGCACCGTCTCCACCACGTACAATATAGCTGGTCTCAGCACCGTCTCCAACCCCGTATAGCATAGCTGGTCTCACTACCATCCCCAGGATATGTATATGTATGATGAAGTTGTATGTATGATTCAAGTCTGCTGCTGTGTCTGTTACTAAAGTGGCTCCTGAATGTTCGTGTCGTTTGTTTTAATACGAGAAGAACCGAAGTGAAAGTGAGAGAAAGAAACCGCTGACAAAGCCACTTTCACCCACACGGTCAGCACCACTACGCTAAACTGCAGGAGGTGTTCAGAACTAAACCGAACTAAATAAAGACACCTGGACACGGCCGGACCGTCTTCCTCGATCACGTGCTTCCAGAGCAGCGCTGTCGGCGGGACTATGATTAACAACCGGCTGCAAAAGACACCCATAACTCCTGATTAAGCCCGAGTCCCTGCGCCGCAGCGCGAGGCATGAATATGTTAATGCTTCACGCTCGGCTGGATCCTCTCGCTGGCTGCTTTGTATGGATCTAGGTCGTGCCGGTCCTCGAGGAACCGAGTTCTAGGGACCGGCGGTTTGCAGTAATTACAACTCGTTACCAGTGTTTTACACCACCTTCTCCTTCGGCTGGACCAGTTCTGGACTCTAACACACAAACCGCTGGTCAGGTTTGGGTGCTGCGGGAAGAAGAAACCACTTAATGTTATCTAGAACAGAGCCGATCTCAGAACCGATAAGCTTTCATAACATGGACCATCTGCATCTGCAACGTTCCGTTTTATTCAAGGTGGTTAGAATTTCTCGTGAGAAGTCTTCAAAATGTCCCACACAGCAACATGTACCCATGTTGGTAGTGGTGGAGTCTTTAGTGTCACTTAAACATCACCGAACATCTAACAAGTTTAACAAGTTTATTTTTTGGAAAGATGAATATTACAATATTCCTAGCATCGTATTACATATTTATAATCGAATATTCCTACATTAAAAAGTGATTTTTGAAACCCTGATCAGAGTTGAAGATGCTGAGATGTTCGTCGGGTGTGACGAGGATGGACAGGATTAGAAATGAGTATATTAGAGGGACAGCTCAGGTTAGACGTCTTGGAGACAAAGTTAGAGAAGCAAGGTTGTGTTGGTTTGGACGTGTCCAGAGGAGAGATGTTGAAGATGGAGCTGCCAGGAAAGAGGAGAAGAAGAAGACCCAGGAGGAGGTTTATGGACGTGGTGAGAGAGGACATGCAGGTGGACGGTTTGAAGGAGGAAGATGCAGAGGACCGGAAGAAATGGAGACAGCTGATCTGCTGTGGAGAGCCCTAAACGAGAGCCGCCGAAAGAAGAAGATTTTTAAAGCCTTGCTAAGTAGGGTTTGACATTTTTGAAACTCTGTTTACTTTGATGATGTTTATTTGAACTTTATTGTTGTTTATTGCATTTTTATTGTCGGTGTTTGGTCAGATAGCACCCTCTGTGTCTTCATCCCAAAATTGTCTTCACAATAACAAGAACATAATGCTAATCAAGAAGACGAATGAATTCTTCAGCTGGACAACGTGCTAAACTACAAGCAAAATCTTGAAACAGGAATTAACTTTTACAAACTGACATGTTTACATTAAGAAAAATGAAAGAAGTCCAGAAGATAACGTGATCATCAAAAGGCAGAAAGTTAAAAGAGGGAATTTTCTCAGGAATGTTAAGAAGATTTCAGGTATAACATACCAAAAATGAAACGAAAAGAAAAACTTTTGCTTACATTTCTGGTTTGTACTCAGTGACGAGAGCTGTGACGACGGGAAGGGCAGAATTTTTTGCTAATTTGTAATTTTATTTTTTACATTTTTACTTACCTCTTAATGTATAAAAAATATTTTATTCTGTTTTATTATTTCAGATTATTATTTGTATTTTTTCAAATTTGGAGAAAAGCAGGCCTGGAAATGAAACCATGATCTCCAACAAGAGCATATTAAAAACTAAAACTAAATAAAACTAAACCAAAAAACTAGAAGATATTTTTCATTGAGAAAGTATCATTAAAAAAAAAATTAATAATAAACTTGAATATTTCTTTGGGTGAAATATTCTCTTCTAGTAGTTAAACCCAACCCCACACATAAAACCCAACATTATTACTAAAATTGTCAACTTCACCTTAACAATAGTAACTAGAACAGTAAAAAGAAACATCAGCTTGGGGTTCTTGAGGTTTGTTTTGGATCATTATCTTCTTGTGGGACCTGTCCTCTTTTTGACATCATGCTTTGTTTTTTTTGGTTTTTTTTCAGATGGTGAAATCTTCCAGAATTTGATTCCATTCTTTCCCTGCTGATGACGTTCTCCCAACCCAAACCACCGCTCATCCACCCCCACGATGACCAGCTGAAGAGATGCGCTCCTGGAGTTCGGCACCTTTGTCTCCTCCAAACGTACCAAGTTTGCAAGTTGCAGTCAGAGTTCTTCATCAGTTCCAGGACTCGTTTCTAAAAGGCCATCCAGAAACATCAGGAGCTGAACTTTTGATCTCAGGAAAGATCTTCCGTTGACTCCACCACAAAGGTCAGGTGTTTCCATGCAGAAGAACAGAGCTTCACCACTGCAGAATCTGAGAAACCTTCCTGAAGGTGTTTTAAAGTCAACAGGGTTTTTTTACTTGCCTTCCAGGCAGCCAGAAACATTTCTTCTCAAAAACTGAAGAACTGATGAAACTGCTGCCTCTTAACCTCTTGCATTCTTCTCCTGCTTGGAGATCCTAAGTTTCTTGTTTCTCAGAGCACCAGACAGCTGCTCAGAGGAGAAGAAGGTGGTCTGAGGAGTCAGTTTATGAAGCTTTGCAGTTTGGCATCACCTGGAGTCTCTTAACGAGGAGTGTGAACGAGCCTTCAGCCTTAACCAGTCGATTGAGTTCTGAGCTCCAAAAACATGGAAATGTAAGTTTAACAACACAAATAGATGTTTCGAACGTTCAACAGGACAAAATCGTCTTTTTTCAAAGAATCCCATTTAAATTTGTACAGAAATCAAGCAAATCATGGTATAAACTCTGAAAAAGTTACAATTTCTGGAGTGGAAATGATGCAGACTAGCACAGAAAAGCAAAAGTTAAAAAGAAACAACAGAACCAACCAAAGAGGTTAACTTCATGAAACAATGACCTCATGTAAGCACCGCGTCGGTGTAGCCGTTAGCCGTTAGCCGTGTAGCGTTCTTGCTTTCATCTTTGTTTCTTAAACGTCATCCTGTCCTGGTAGGAGCATCTGTTCCCTAAAAACTCGAAAGGAAAACTGTAAATTTGCCAGTTCTGAACTTGTATGTGCCACAATATTGGACAAATATTAGAAATTTGAGCCAAAATTTCACTCATAAATTAACTATTTGGCAAAAAGCAGACAAAAAAAAAAAAAAACAACCTGTAGTTTCATTTCTGTTGCTTTGTTGACCAACGTTTCAGCAATACTGGGTGATGCTTCAACCAACTTTTATACATTTAAATTTTCAATTTAATTTCAATTTTAATCTCTAAGTTTAGCAGTTGTTCTAAAATGCTCATGTAGCTTTAATGACTAAAACGTTCTTCAAAGAATAAGTCAAGATGTTTCTTAAACCTTTGCCTCTTACTTATCACCTCTATTTTCCTCTTTTTACAAAAAGTCTTGTTTTATTCTACCAGCAAAAACTCTTTGTTTAAATGGTTAGTGTTAGGCAAAACTGCAAATAACAAATATTTTATAAAACCGAGTTAAAAGTATGGCCGGAAATGACAGTAAATCATGTTTAACATGTGCTTAATTATTTTTTTTATTTAGTTTTTTTTTTACAAAAGACATATTTTGAATTTCTTCTTTTAGTTTTTTGTTAAACCCCTCCACACAGATCAGATTGTTACAAAAAACAACAAACATGCCGACAAACTCGTGATATAACATCGGAGAATTTTTTTCACCCCTATAATTAATGGTCTTTAAAAGCAGCTAATTTTTATTTTAAATGATTGATTTTATGTTAAATGATGAAATGAAAGTTGTTCAATGGGATCACGTTTTCAAAAAAGAAAAGAAAAATCTATTTTTGCTTTAATATCTGAGATCTTTAGGTAAAATATACTCTTCTATTAACTCCTAATAAAACTGAGCATCGATTGTTCTCGATCAAAATCAAAATCCACAAATAAAAACTAGAATTCTTTGGGAAAACACATCAGAATTGATTACGTTTTCAATTTTAAAAAATGCTAAATCTGTTTGGGTCTTAATACCCCAGAGATCTTCAGGAAAAATATACTCTTCTATTAACTCCTAATAAAATAGAGCATCGATAGTTTTCAAAGTCATATGTAAAAAGAACGTAAAAGTGAAAAAATTAAAATCCAAAAATAAAAACTAGAATTCTTTGGGAAAACACAGAATTGATCGCATACGTAATTGGTTTTTATGAAAAATCCACATTTTCTTCAACGAGTTCCTAATAAAACTGACCATCAATTGCTTTCTTCCAAAGTTAAACCCCACCGCACAAAAAAGAATCATTAATTTCTCACTAAAAATGCCAGATTTAATGCTAAAACTCGATTTTAGGTCGTTTTAATTGTTCAAAAGCAACCAACCAACAAAGAAACCAAGAGAACAGAAGTCAGAGCTGTTGGGTTTCGATCATATTTCCGTTTTGAGGGATAAAGAGTGTGGCTCACGGTAACACTACTGGTATCAATTAACATTTATTATCGTTTTCTTTTTTAAATAGTACAATAAATATACTACAGAGGAACATCATCTTTAGTAGAGTTACAACATCCCGGCTCTCTCGCCATTTTCACAAGTTCAATCCAGAAACGCCGACCGAACCGGAGCCGCGATCAAATCAGCCGTTTGGGTAAAACATTTAGGAAAACAAAAAAGAAAAAAAAAGAAAGAAAGAAAAAGAAAAACCAAAACAGTACAAAACAAAACAAAACAAAACAAAAAAAAAACGTGGGTGATTTTCATGCATACAGATTTTTAATGCTTCAAAAGACATACAAGGGTGGGTGGCCACAGTAAAGTAGATTTTTTTGGGTTGTTTTATTGACACAAAATCAATATATCTTCTATCCTCTCTTACACAGGTTTAAAACAAACAAACAAACAGACAAACATCACAAAACGAAACAAAAACAAACAAACAAAAGACATTTCGTTTAGCATGAGTGCCAGTTTTGGAACATTTACAGAAATGGCAGTTTTTTTTCCCGGAGGAGTTAAGATGAATATGTCAGGAAAAGAATTTCTGTGGAATCGATTGTCTTTACAAAATAAAAGTTCAAGTCATGTTTAAAAAAAAAACTAGGAGACGTTGGCAGTAGCAGGCATAGTGGTGGAAGCTCAGGAAGACGCCACGAGGGACGTTGCTAGTGGCAAAAGATGGCGGATATCAAAAAAACAAAGGGGGGAAAAAGGAAATGATGAAAAATGTGAAAACATTTAATTCGCACATTAGAACTGATCACGTGATTACAGCTATATTTCTCCGAAGAAAATGTATCTGTTTTTTTGGTCGTGGAGCCGTAAAGCTGTGAAATGTCTTTGGAGATCAAAGGTATTTTAAAAGTCCTCCTCTACAAAAGAACCAAAAAAAAAAAAACAAAAAACAAAAAAATAATTCTTCCACAGTAGAAAATACTCTTAAAAAAGATAAAAAAAATTCAAAGAAAAAATGTTTTAAATATTAAAAAAATCTAGGTTTTGTTTTTTTTATTAGAAATCTGTTCTAATTGTTGGTAAATAGATGCCCTGTGGAGTACTGTGTTTATAAATTATCTAGAATAATTACAGGATGTTCGGAAAGGTGTTGGGGTTGGAAGAGGAAAAAAAAGTATGAATGAATATTATTGGATCAGCATGCATAAAGATATTTCCCCGCTAAAGACGGGTCTCCTTACCCAGAAAAAGGAAAAAAAAAAAAAAAAAAAAAAAAAGCTTGTTACGGAGGGAAAAAAGGACGTGTTATGAACCAAAAAAAAAAAAGCAGAAATATATATTTATATATATGTTTATAGCACCACAGGCAGAAAGAAATAGCACTCATTTCTGATAATGTTTCAGTGACACTGCTCTGCTTTCTTTTGTGCTTTTTGGAATAAAGGAAATGGAAGAGTAGAAAGAATTTTTAAAAATCATAAAAAAGGATAAAGATTTGATCGCTTCAATTTGATGTCCACGGGCCAAGAAAAAAAAAAAAAAAAAAAAAAATAAAAAAGAGAGAGAGGAAAAAAAAAGTCACACCTGCAATGAGACATGATGTTCTCGCTTGATGTTTCTTTATTCTTTTCTGTCTTTTGACCTACATCCAATTTTCTTCTAGAAAGATTACTATTAAAATCAATATTAATTTTTTTTTTTTTTTTTTGCTCCACTGTCCTTCTCACACATGCATGTTTTGAAGCTTTCAGAAGACAAAAAAAAAAAAAAAAAAACAAGAAAAAAATATACAGAAAGTACTTACAAACATACAAATAAAACAAAAATATTTATATATATTTATATAAAGAGCACCAGGGAGGCAGATCTGAGGCTGTATGGAGTCCGTGTCCCGACAGGGGAGGGTGCTAATCTAAATCTATACAGCGGCTAACGGGCTGAACTGGGGGAGGGGGAGGGCTTTCGGTCCGGTTTCAAAACCTGCATGTGACGGGAGAGGGCTTTGAGGTTCACAAGTTGACTCCGCTCTTCCTTTCGTTTCATCCTTTCTTTTGGTCTGAACGTGGGAAACACTGAACTATGCGTCGCTCTTTTCCTTTCTTGGGTACGGAGTGAAGGTGGGGTTTTAGGGAGGGAGGGAGGAAGGGAGGGAGGAAGGTCTTAGCCGATGAAGCAGGCCGGGCCGACCTCGAAGCCGAACTTCTGCGTCGGGCCGCCGAAGTCGTTGAACATGATGTCCACGAAGGGAACCTGCTCCACTTTGGGCGTGATGATCCAACACTCTTTCGATCCTTCTTCAGCCAAGTGAGAGAGAAGATGGCATGAGGTGGAACCGGGATGAAAAAGAGAAGATGTGTAGAGATTCTGTCATTTCGGGAGTTCAGAGTTGCCTCAGACGTGAAAGACGTGGAAACGAGGCAGTAAAGGCAATGGTAACAAAAATAAATGTAAAAATTGATATCGATATTTTTATTTAATTTTAAATAGACTAATTATATATTAAAAATAAAATAGATTTCTTCTATTTAAATACTTTTTTCTATCTATTATATATGCATTTATTTTTATATTTATTTATATATAAATGTTTTGATATTATTATTACCTTGTGGATCGCTCCTTCGTTGGAGACAGGAACCTGATCTTGGGCTGAAATGTTCCGGTATTTAAGACCCCATTGAGACACTGATCTAAAGGACGTCTGGCAGCGAAAGTGTCCAAGTGCCGCCACCATACCTTCTCATTTATTAAGAGACCCGTGCAAAATCTTGTCCTGTTCTGCAATGGATTCTAGTCCATTTCGGAATCAATGTTCCACGGAAGTCCAAAAATGTGTCCGGCTTCATCTACTTTGAAGTGGAATCTGATTTTTCCAGCTAAATGGTACTTTTGGGAAGAACTCTTCAGGCTTCAACTACAGATCCAGATCTTTCTACTCGCCTTTGTCCTTTCTTTGCATCTTGTCCCTTTCTTGTTTTAAAAATGTCTGTGTCTGTTCTTCTACTTGATTTTAATTTTTTCTTTGGCGTCTTCAGTCTGTGCAGCTCCTCGCTTAGCTGAGATCTCATTGATTTGTCTACCTTATTGATGACAAAGGGAGCTCCGCCTCCTGTCTTTTCATCAGTGCCACTGCCTCCAACCCATACAAATATAGCTGGTCTCACTACTGTCCTGTAAACCTTCCTTTACTTGTAAGCTGGTACGCTGCCTGTCACAAATCACTCCAGCCACTCTTCTCCACCCATTCCAACCAGCCTGCACTCTCTCTCTTCTCTCTCTTCTTCTCTTCTTCACCTCTTCCACACTCATTGCTATCGAACTGCTGATCCCAAGTATTTAAACTCCTCCACCTTGTTACCCCACCTCGCATCCTAAATCCACTGTCCTCCCTTCATCTACACTCATTTATTCTGTCTTTTGCCCTACTCACTTTCATTCCTCTCTCATTCCTCATTCAGATCTCCATCTTCCAGGGTTCTCCCTGTTGCTCCCTACCTCACTGTAGATCACAATATCATCAGCAAACATCATCGTCCACGGAGACTCCTGTCTAACCTCGTCCGTCAACCTGTCCATTACTACTGCCAACAAGAATGGGCTCAGTGCTGATCCCTGATGTAATCCAACCTTAACTTTACATGCATCCTCCCACTGCAGATCTCACCACTGTTACACTGCCATCATACATATCCTGAACTACTCTCACATACTTCTCTGTAACACCAGACTTCCTCATACAGAACCACAACTCCTCTTTAGGCACCCTGTCATATGCTTTCTCCAAATCCACAAAGGCACAATGCAGCTCCTTCTGACCTTCTCTGTACTTCTCCATCAACACCCTCAGAGCAAACATTGCATCTGTGGTGCTCTTTCTCGGCATAAAACCATACTGCTGTTCACTGATCCTCACCTCTTTTCTTCACCTGCTTCCTCTACTCTTTCCCATAACTTCATGGTGTGGCTGATCAACTTTATCCCTCTATAGTTACTACAGCTCTGTGCATCACCCTTATTCTTGAAGATCGGCACCAGTACACTTCGTCTCCACTCCTCAGGCTCCTCCCACTTTCCAAGATTGTGTTAAACATTCTGGTCAGAAGCTCCACTGCCATCTCCCCTAAACATCTCCATGCTTCCACTGGTATGTCGTCTGGACCAACAGCCTTTCCATTCTTCATCCTCTTCATCGCTGCCCTTACTTCCATCTTGTTTATTTGCTGCACTTCCTGCTTCACTATCTTCACATCATCCAATCTTCTCTCTCTCACATTTTCTTCATTCATCAGCCCCTCAAAGTTCTCCTTCCATCTGCTCAACACGCACTGTTCACCTGTGAGTACGTTTCCATTTCTATCTTTAATCGTCCTGACCTGTAGCACATCTTTCCCAGATCTGTCTCTCTGTCTAGCCAATCGGTGTTGGTCCTTTTCTCCCTCTTTACTGTCCAACCTCTCATACAATTCACCAAACACCTTATCTTCAGTCTTCACCACTGCTTTCTTCACCCTGCGGTTCATCTCCTTGTACACCTGTCTACTTTCTTCATCTCTCTGACTGCCCCCCTTCTTCCCCTGCCCCTTCTTCTGTATACATGCCTGGACTTCTGGGTTCCACCACCAGGGTTCTTTATCCTCTTTCTTCCTTCCAGATGTCACACCAAGTACCTTTCTAGCTGTCTGCCTGATCATTTCTTCTTTCTCTTCCATCTCACAACCAGCTTGTGGAGCATAAGCACTAACAACATTCATCATCACACCTTCAACTTCCAGCTTCAAACTCATCACCCTCCCTGACACCCTCTTCACCTCCAAAACACTCTCCACACACTCTTCCTTCAGGATAACTCCTCCCCCATTCCTCCTTCTATCCACACCATGGTAGAACAGTTTAAACCCTCCTCCAGTACACCTGGTCTCACTACCCTTCCATCTAGTCTCTCACACACAGAAGACCAACCTTCCTTCTCTCCATCATATCAGCTCATTCTCTACCTTCACCAGTCATGCTGCCAACATTCAAAGTTCCTCCCTCACTTCCACTCTCCTCCACTTCTTTCTCCCCTTCTCCATCTGGACATGCCTTCCTCCTCTTCTTCTTCTTCTTCTCCTTTGTCCAACAGTAGTCCAGTGTCCACCAGCACCCTGTAAGCTAACAGCACTGGTAGCGGTTGTTGCCTCGACCGATCCGGTATGGAATTCTGTTTTGTTGTTTTACACTTTTCCTGACGTAACCCTCCTCATTTATCCGGTACTGGGACACTACAAGAAATCCACTAGCTTGTGCATCCCTAGTGGCTGGGTTGTGTTACATCATATTTAAACTTTATATTGATATCATTTTAATTATAACACTGTGATCATTTTTTTGTACAATAATTTAAAAACGAATCATATTTGGATTTTAACACCTAATTACACCTTTTAGGAAATAGTTATTAAAAATTCCCATCAGCCCCTGCTCACCGCGCATCCGTCCACGGCGGCCCTGATGTAGGGGTTGTTGTCGTAGGACATCTCCTCGTCGTTGGAGCCCAGGAACCGGACGGCCTTGTCGTAGGAGTCGAGCTCCTGGTCATGCCAGGCAACGGACTGGTAACAATTGTAGGTGAGATTCTGCCGAGCGCTGGCGCTTAGCAACCGCAGGAACGTCATCTGGACCACGCCGATCGGGTTCCCCTCGGCGTCCACGTAGGAGAGCTATTGACGGAGGACGAGGAGAAGACAGGTGAGGCCTGGTTTCTGGTTTAAAAGCACACTTCGCCCCTTCATCAGTTTTATACACACATGAATCGCTGGACTTTAATACGTAATAAAATAATAATTACTATTAATAATTATCTTCCTGATTACATTTTTTATTATTAAATGATCACATTTAAATAATGGAATCATTTTCTTCAATGATTCACCGACTGATTTCATCATTTATTGAAATGTTGTTGTTTTTTTTTATGTAATTATATATATAAAAAAAAAACCCTAAATCAGTCGAAATAAAAACGAAGAAAAAAAGAATGAAAAATACACATTCCTGAACTTCCTTTTGCACGTTTTCCTCCTGAAACTGCGCCTCCTCGGATCACTGGCTCCCATTTTCTCTTTTTTATTTACTCACTTTGGGCCTTGTTTTATTCTTCAGCCCCACCTGAGACCTCGCAGACGAGCCCGAGTTTAAGGAGCTAATCCAGCAGCTAATTCTCACCGGACGAATGGAAGTTCGGACTCAACAGGAAGTCATGAGGAGTGTGTGTGTGTGTGTGTGTGTGTGTGTGTGTGCTGCATCCGAACAAATTCCTGTTTTTAATCTAAGCTGTTTCTGACATTTGCTAAAGCCTTAATCCAAACAAACAAACAAACAAACAAACAAACAAACAAACAAACAACAGCAACTGTCTCCCTCTGGTGTGATGCAACATTTGCATTGTGGGAAAATATGCAAATGTTCTGTTTTCTCCATACCAACCCATATGAGCCGAGAAAACTCCGCCTCCTTTTCCAGCTTGCGCGCGCACACACACACACACACATGCAGGACTGACTGTGAGGATGAAGCACGTGCTGCCAGCATGCAATGCCAACACACGCACACACACACACACACACACACACGCAATACTTACGTGCTCTCGTCATCTTGTCATCACACACTCATATTCACTGACCTTGCACATGCCAGACCGTATGACACACACACACGCACACACACACACACACACTGACTGGACCTCACGATCAAAATCGCAATTAATCAACAAAAAATGGACGAATAACTCGATTAAGCACCAGGAAACACGATGGAGATCAAAGACGAACTGCTGGGAGAATTTAGATTATTCGTCACATAAAAGCAAAACATACGCCAATTAATCGCCATAGCAATACAGACCGTGCAGAATGTAGAAGAACCCAAAACAATGCGCTTCATCGCGATAACCTGCCGGATAAAGTGATTAATCGTGACCGTCACTCTGTCTCTGCCGTGAGGTTCTAAAAAGTGGGTCCAGTCAGTGTGTCCACATGTCTTTACCCAAACGCGATGCCCACCTGGCGTGCCAGCCCGTCACCACGGTAACGTCGCCTCGCAGCCTCCCGTCAGCAGAACCCGGGAGGGGGGCGGGAGAGGACCAGAGCGTCGGAACCGGGTTCTGGATCAGATCTGTCAGTCAAACCCAACCATGATGGACAAAGTGGAATTTTTGGACCCGCGGGAAGAGAACCCTGCACTCAGATCAGTCCCTCCATCCTTCTTCACAAACTGGTTCTCCATTTCAACAGGTTCTAGACAAAAGTCTTGATTTGTATGGCCATAGTGCAGAAATCCTCTTACTGAGGTTCAATGAAAGAAATGGAAAGAAATGTTGCTGCAAGGTGTTCTAAAGATACAAGGTTCCAGATAAAGGGGAACCACTCAGCGTTCAGCATCATCAGTAAACAAATCAACTGATAATCTGACAACAACACTGTCCTTCAGGAAGATCTGGAGAACTGCTTCATTGTTCTTCATGTGTCTCCACTGTGTCTCATATATCCGTTTCTGTCTTCTGCACATAATTAAAAACGAAAGGACAGAACTTTGAAATACGCTTGATTTCCATCAAGCAGGACGTCAGGAGTCACTTCTGCTTCCTGTTGAAGACAAGAACTTGGACAAGCTGGAAATAACCGTGTTATCGCGTTCTGTTCGTTTGGACAGAGACTAGAAAAAATATTTAAAAAAACTCTCTTCTCTCTTTCTTTTTGTCTCTCTCTCTTCTCATCTTTTTGTTTCTTATTTGAACTTTTCCTGGACCTGAGAAACGGCTGCCGTTGGTGACGGGAAAAAAAAATCCCAGTAATCGATGCTGGTGCTGGAGCTCTGTCTCCAGAAAGAAGAGAGTGTTCCTCAACGGAACCTCATGAAAACAGGAGGAAGGACGTTTGCACAGGGGTCCAGGTTGATTTGGTGATTTTTTTTCTTTTTCTTTTTTGACTGACAGACTGACGTCCTCCCGCCACCGAACCTCAGGAGAGCGCGTGCAGCACCATGCTCCACCGGAACCGGAGAACTAGAACCATGCAGAACCACAGGCCGCCAGGAGAAAAGGCCGGGGAGACACAGAACCTCGGTTCCAAGGGACTCGTAACAAACAGAACCTGCTGTTTATCGGGGCAGTGAGTCTGATTCACTTAAAAAAAAAAAACCCTACAAGTGGAATAAAATCACCATCTTTGGATAAATTACTGCTCATCGATTGGCTAAATTAATTCTGAATGTAAATATTATCTTTTAAAAAATCAAGGCTAAAAATGGTTATATTACGGAAAATAATAATTCAGAATTTATAGCTTCTAACATTACAAAAAAGTTCATTTTTCCAAGAATAATTAGACCATTTAAATCTTCAAATGATTATATTACACAAAAACCTTTAAAAATATAAATATTCATGGTTCATGGTAAAAATGAAATATGTTTTATTTAAATAAAAATGTTCAATTAATATTTACAATATTTTAGTTTAGATTTAGTATAGATTTTATATTTCTTTAATAACTTATTAACTTCTTAAGCTTATGTTTGATTTACAGTTTAAGTAGAAAGAACCTGCAAATAAAAAAAAGAATTACATTTGGTTTCAGGAACAGGCCGCCTGGTGAACTTTGGTGTAAAAAGCCTTTTTTAGGCATCATTGAAAGGAATCAAATCCTGACTCTACCGGGATTAAGGGCTTTAAACTTTCGCTTCCGAGACAGTGGAACCTCAGAGCTCCAAGACCTGGACGAGGAACCGTGGAACCCCAGCCTTTTCTGGTGGAGCCCGTCTGGTGCTTTGCTACTTACCATGGACCCTCGTTTGTAGCGACTATACCAAGAGCCTGGACTGTCTTTGGGCCAGCGAGCCATTTTACTCTGAAAAAATAGAAGAAGGTTTCAGGAGAAGCGACGGGGACGGAGGTGAAGGAGCTCTTACCAGTTTACCACGTTTGAATTCACTGAACCAGGAGCCCGGAGTCTCCTTCACCCAGGACGTTAGCCTAGTCTGGGACACCAGAGCAGGAGACACAGAGAGAGACCGTTAAAAAAAGATCAAACAAACTGGAATCTGAGAAGGAGGAGAAGAAGGAGGGAAACAAAGACCGGCAAGGATCAAAAAGGTGTGAAGGAGAGATGGAAAGAGGGGGACGGGTTCCAGCAGTGGACAGAAAGTAGGAGACGAGAGAAGAAGGAGGAGAAGGAGAAGAATGAGGAGAAGGAAGATGAGGAGAATAGGAGTCAAACCAAGGTGGTGAAGAAGGAGAAGAAGTTGGAGAAGGAGAAAGAGGAGGAAGAGAGCAAATGCAAATTAGCTGAAAATTAAGGGCAGGGCTAAACAAATTGTGGACGCCATGTTGTTTAGCAGCCAATCGGCAAAAAGGGGCGTTTCTGGGCATCCGGATATAAACAATCTTTTGGGCTGGAAACCAAATCATGTGAAGATGAAAGTTTTTAAAATTCGATAGTAATTGATGGACGGTAAAGTTCCTGTTTTTGATTATTTTCAACTAAACCCTCCAGGAGGACGATGTCGCACGACAGGACAAAGGACGCTATCTGAGGACGCCGGGACCTTTCAGAAGCTTCGTAATCCAGCCTTTTCCAGAAGCCCATAAAGAAAAACCCGACGCTGGGATCGTTGATCCGCTGGATTGGAAGCACTGACAGCTGTTGCTAACTTGGTTGTTCGCCACCACTGCGAATTGAGGTGAGTCAACCAATCAGAGGCCTTTGTGACTGGGCGTGGCTCTCACTGACATCAAGTTAATGTGTAGCCGAATTTGAGTTTTTTCTGGTCATCTCAGAATACCGCAATACTGCCATGTGACCATCAGAGGGCAGAGATTTCTACGCTGGGTTACATACGACGGAAGCACATTATCTAGAACGTGTCTGGATCACGTCCAGTGTTGAAAATCATCTTCGTTTTAATATTCACTTATTTATTCACATTTAGAGGAATAAACTTTATTTATTTTAATATTAACGTAGCGTTTATTTATTTGTTTACTGACGTTTGACGGTTGGATTAGCAGAAAGCTAATAAATTATCTAGAACATGTGGGGGAACGAGGGCTACGTATGTTTTGCGTATTTTTTCCAATTTCACTGATGTCATTCAGAACCACGCCCAGTGAGGAACCCTGGTTCGGATCAGTCCAGCATTTGCCTAAAAGAAGTGAATGAATGAATGAACGAACGAATGAAATGAACGAATAAAGAAACGCTAACGGACGGGTTGCTCACCCCTTCGCTCTTCTTGTCGGGGAAGATGCAACTTTCTCCTCCGGATGTGAAGTTGCAGTAAACCTTAAAGGAGTCTCGGGAGCAGCCCTGGTTCGGATCGATCCAGTATTCGCCTAAATCGGAAACATTACAAAATAAAAGTACCCCGAAATAAATTTTTTTTAGTCCATTTTCATTGTTTTACATTTTCCAAACCGCAGGTTTATGAGACAATATAAAAATAGAAGTAAAATCTTCAGACTGGTCTAATGTTTCAAATTTGAAGTCCTCCTGAACCTGTTCCTGGCACGTCATTTTATCGAGATCAAATGTGATTCGAGAACAATTTCTTGAGATAAACTGACATAAAAGCATCCAGAGAAATATTATTTGTGGAACAAATGTTCCAACAAACTTCTCGTACTGAGAGAAAAGAAAACGTTTGTGAGAAAAATCTATGCCAAAAGAAATAATTTTAGTCAAAAAAACAACTAAATATAGGGTATTTAGTAAAATCAGCTCTTCATTCTAAATTTCTTCAAATTAGTAAGAAAAATTCTTGTTCATTTTACTTGTTTACAATGATTTAGTCTCGATAGATTTCCAATTTCTAGAATAAAAGTCCCTAAATCTGATTATTTGAGTAGAAACTCGATCTTAGAGGCAGATTTCACTTCTAAACTGAGTTAATTACACATTTTCTGACATTTGGAGAATTTGAATCTTCTCCACCTCGTTTTCGTTTCCCGTTCTCTTTTTTCAATATATTCAGGTCTTTAGACCCCTTAAAGCTTTCAGCATGTGCTTTGATAATATTTTAAAAAATAACTTTTCCTAAAGAAAATCTGAACTGTCAGAACGAAACCTTGTATCTCCATTTTTGGGTCGTTTTTAACCTTTTCTTTTGCAGCTTTTGCTGCTTAAAATTTAGTCTGAAAAGAAAAAGTCATTTAAATGAATTTCTATAAGTTGTAAGAGAACTTTCCCACCATCCGGGAAGTCGGGGTGGCAGAGCTGCAGGTCTTTGCAGGTTCTGGCCGGATTGCTCTGGGTGCCCAGAGGGTGCTTCATCTGCTCGATCTCCAGTTTGAGGGAGTTCAGAGAACCGAAGATCTCTTCCATGCCATCCTCGTAGTCCTTGTAGTTCCCGTCACCGGCGTCGTCCATCAGCTGGCTGGCGTCAATGTTCCTCCTCGCCCTCTTCGGACTCGACTGCATCGGCAGAGGGTGGATGACGTCGCCTGGTGGACCCTGCAGGGAACAAAAAAATCAAAAGATCTCAGTCTTGCATCTTGGGGATGACTGCACTCCATGGTTCTAGATAGCAGGTGTGCCTGGTCGATTATCAGCTTCCCTTCACCATGGTTACGTTAGAAGCTCCTGCCAGGTTTCCTGGGTGGCTGACAGACAGCTAAGCTGAGCTGTCGATTAGCAGGACGCTAACGACACACAAAAATGGTAGTTTTCTCTGGTCACCTCACTTAGCAACGCCACCAGTAACCACTAGAGGGCAAGGGTTTCTACGCCGTACTGAAGCACTTCCACCCACACTATCTAGAACATGTCTGGCGGGTCATATTTTGGGGAAGGGGGTATGAACACTAGTTTAGATGTTTAGAGATTTTAGGCACCAAAGAACTCTACAGAAAGTGAAATATTTTAGTTTATGAGACAAAAATGGGGCCTCACTTTTTTTTTTCTCACCTTCACTCGTTTCATCTTGTATTTTTAATTACTATCATTATTATTATAATCATTATTGGTACAACAATCATTACTGACCGGTGGACCTGGAAGACCTGGTGAACCTTGCTCTCCTTTTGGTCCCGTTTGACCCTAAAAGAGAGAGAGAGAGAGAGAGAGAGAGAGAGTCTGACAGCGTCCTCTGGTGATATTGGTGGACAAAGGTCTTACTGAAGGGACTGGGGACTTACGGAGGATCCTTTGGCTCCTTTAGGACCAGCGGGACCCTGCAGGAGGAAACACAGTCAGTTTTAAAGAACGATTGTAAGAATCAGAAAAAGACAGATAAGAGAGAGAGAATGAGAGAGAGACAGAGAGAGAGACAGGGGAAACGTACAGGCAGTCCAGGGGGTCCGATGGGTCCCAGGGGCCCGGCAGGTCCGGTGATACCCTGCAGGGACAGAGACAGAGAGAGGTAGGACATCAGTGGCACGAGTCTCTGAACGATTCAGTTGGAAAATGACTCTGCGAATCACGCATCAGCTTGATTCCTGGATGCGTTCACTGACCGTGTCTCCTTTAAGTCCGGTGGTTCCCTGGGGTCCAGGAAGTCCTCTGTCTCCTTTCTCTCCCTGCTCTCCTGGAGGTCCAATCAGGCCGATCAGACCCGGGTGGCCCTGAGACGAACATAACGATCGATATTCGATAATCAATAATCAGGAGATTAACTGTGGAGGGCAGTCAAGAGCAGCGTCCATCACCAATGTCTCACCTTTTCTCCCTTAACTCCAGTGTCTCCCTTCAGTCCAGGCAGACCTGGAGGACCCTGAGAGACAGAGACAGACAGATGATTAGATCACATGCTGCTGTATGGTTGTTGTGAGTAAAAATGGGGCGGAGTTATCTCAGAGTACCATCGGTCCTGGGGGTCCGTCGGGTCCTGGGGAACCGGGCAGACCTTGTTCTCCCTGAAAAATAAAGACAAGTGAATCGCAAATCAGAGGAGAACCAAACATGGCTCTGTTCTCCATCAGTATATTGAGGCAGATAGTGTGTGTGTGTGTGTGTGTGTGTGTGTGTGCGTGCGTGTGTGTGTGTGTGTGTGTTGGTGCATCAGACTCACCACTGGGCCAGGGATTCCTCTCAGTCCTTCAGAACCAGGCTTTCCGGGAGCACCCTGAGGTCCAACTGGACCCGTCTTACCTGGGGGACCCTCCAGGCCAGCTTCACCCTGAGGAACAAACACACACACACACACACACACACACACACAGAGGCACACACACACACACAGAGGCACACACACACACACACACACCATCTTAATAAAAAAAAAAAAAAACTTGGAAAAATAACATCCAAACAACTGGCCCGAAGGAGTGTGTGTGTGTGTGTGTGTGTGTGTGTGTGTGTGTGTGTCTGTGTGTGGTCTTCACCTTGGCGCCTTTCTCTCCCTGCCGTCCCTCAGGTCCTGCTGCTCCAGGAGGACCCTAGTGAGAGAAAAAGAGAAACAGAGAGAGAGAGAGAGAGAGAGAGACACACAGACAGACAGAGATGATGTTTCATTGGTTCTGTACTGATTCTGATTATTGAACAGTAAAACACTGAAACTCACTCTCTTTCCTGGAGGTCCAGTTGGACCAGATTCACCGGTTGGTCCCGGGGAACCCTGCCAAAAACACAAGTATTAAAAACACACAAGCCAGTTCATAAACACTGCTCAGATACATGATTGACAGGTGATTGACAGGTGAACTCACAGGCTGACCGGGCTCTCCGTCATCACCCTTATCCCCAGCAGGACCATCCAACCCCTAAAAGGAAAAATAAATAAATACATGAATCATAGTAATAATATTTATTACTATTATTGTCATGATTCTTCTGAATGAAATGAAAATAATAAATAAATAAACACACACACCCACACACACATGCGCACACACACACACACACACTCACACACACACACACGCACACACACAATAAAATAAAATAAACTGCAAGGCAAAACAAACCAATAATCACATTATAAACAATCAATAATAAAAACGAATCACACTCTATATATTTAAAACATTAATAGCTGTTAGTAGTAGGACTCACAGGTTGACCAGGCTCTCCAGGAGGACCAGGATCACCAGGGAAACCACTTATACCCTGAAAAGGAAAAGCGTTTGGTTGGCCCACGTTTGCGCTTCTTTAATGAGACTTTCAGGGAAAGATTAGAGTTCATGTGAAAAATGAAGAACATTTGGTTAATTATCTCTAATTAATGAATATCACTCAAACAAATAACTGTCCAATATCCAGTACGGCAGGTCTGGCACTCACAGGGCTTCCTTTAGGACCGTCATCACCAGGAGGGCCCTTGGGGCCTGGTGGACCAGCAGAACCAGCCGGACCGGATTCTCCCTTCTCTCCTCGCTCTCCTCTCGGACCCTGGTGCACAACAGACAACGTGAATATCGGCTTCCACCAGAAAGCGTCTCGATACTTTTGGACAATTTGGAGGTGTCTGTATGTGGTCGTACCGGAGGACCGACGTCTCCCTGCAGTCCCGGTTCTCCTGCCTCACCAGAGTCTCCCTGCATGGACATGGACAGAGAAGGACAGGCAGGTCAGTGCTGTTCTGTCTGAGAATCTGGACAAGTTTTCCAGCTGTTGAAGTGGACGAGGACATGGACGCTCAAACCCTTTCCTCGGCCACAAGTAACTGGACAAATCGCCCTTGTTTATAATGGCCTGCAAGTGAGAAGGAGCTCGTTCTTAAACATCTCCTTCTGAAATACATCTTTCTAAAATCCCTCCTTCTCAGAAGTAACTTTCCAAAGTAAATTTTCCCAGAATTCCACATTTAAGAAACCCAATCCTGAGACACGGTTCTCCAGAATTCCTCTTCCTCTGATCTATTACGCCAAAGTGTCTCCTTCCATAATGCATGATTCAGAACTGCTTGTTCTGAATTCAGACTTTCTGAAATCCCTCCTTTCAGATGCATTTACAAACCAATCAGTTCTCAGTAAAAGATATGTTCACCAATCAGCTCTCAGTATCAGTAACCAATCAGCTCTCAGTAACAGAGATGCTCACCAATCAGCACCACAGTGATGTTCACCAATAAGTTCTCAGTAACAGAGATGTTCACCAGTCAGCTCTCAGTATCAGTAACCAATCAGCTCTCAGTAACAGAGATGCTCATCAATCAGCACCACAGTGATGTTCACCAATCAGCTCTCAGTAACAGAGATGTTCACCAATCAGCACCACAGTGATGTTCACCAATCAGCTCTCAGTAACAGTAATCAATCAGCTCTCAGTAACAGTAATCAATCAGCTCTCAGTAACAGCGATGTTCACCAATCAGCTCTCAGTAACAGTAACCAATCAGCTCTCGGTAACAGAGATGTTCACCAGTCAGCACCATAGTGATGCTCACCAATCAGCTCTCAGTAACAGTAACCAATCAGCTCTCAGTAACAGTAACCAATCAGCTCTCAGTAACAGTGATGTTCACCAATCAGCTCTCAGTAACAGTGATGTTCACCAATCAGCTCTCGGTAACAGAGATGTTCACCAATCAGCACCACAGTGATGCTCACCAGTCAGCTCTCAGTATCAGTAACCAATCAGCTCTCAGTAACAGTAATCAATCAGCTCTCAGTAACAGTAATCAATCAGCTCTCAGTAACAGCGATGTTCACCAATCAGCTCTCAGTAACAGTAACCAATCAGCTCTCGGTAACAGAGATGTTCACCAGTCAGCACCATAGTGATGCTCACCAATCAGCTCTCAGTAACAGTAACCAATCAGCTCTCAGTAACAGTAACCAATCAGCTCTCAGTAACAGTGATGTTCACCAATCAGCTCTCAGTAACAGTAACCAATCAGCTCTCAGTAACAGAGATGTTCACCAATCAGCACCACAGTGATGCTCACCAATCAGGTCTCAGTAACAATAACCAATCAGCTCTCAGTAACAGTAATCAATCAGCTCTCAGTAACAGTGATGTTCACCAATCAGCTCTCAGTATCAGTGATGTTCACCAATCAGCTCTCAGTAACATTGATGTTCACCAATCAGCTCTCAGTAACAGTAACCAATCAGCTCTCAGTAACATTGATGTTCACCAATCAGCTCTCACTACCAGTAACCAATCAGCTCTCAGTATCAGTAACCAATCAGCTCTCAGTAACACTGATGTTCACCAATCAGCTCTCAGTAACAGTGATGTTCACCAACCAACTCTCACTACCAGTAACCAAACAGCTCTCAGTAACATTGATGTTCACCAATCAGCTCTCAGTAACACGGATGTTCACCAATCAGCTCTCAGTAACACTGATGTTCACCAATCAGCTCTCAGTATCAGTAACCAATCAGCTCTCAGTAACAGAGATGTTCACCAATCAGATCTCAGTAACAGTAACTAATCAGCTCTCAGTATCAGTAACCAATCAGCTCTCAGTAACAGAGATGTTCACCAATCAGCTCTCAGTAACTGATATTAACCAGTCAGCTCTCAGTATCAGTAACCAATCAGCTCTCAGTAACAGTGATATTAACCAGTCAGCTCTCAGTATCAGTAACCAATCAGCTCTCAGAAACAGTGATATTAACCAGTCAGATCTCAGTATCAGTAACCAATCAGCTCTCAGTAACAGTGATATTAACCAGTCAGCTCTCAGTATCAGTGATTTTAACCAGTCAGCTCTCAGTATCAGTGATTTTAACCAGTCAGCTCTC
>JABMDN010000511.1:0-23803 GCA_017165825.1 Hepsetus odoe
ATTACAGGGACAGTCCCCCTGGAGCAACTCAGGGTTAAGAGTCTTGCTCAGGGACCCAATGGTGGTAGTGCTAGAGGTGGGATTCGAACCGGGAACCTCTGAATCCATAGGCAAGTACCCTAGGCATGTACCCTACCACTGGACCACCACCACCACAGTTCAGTATCAGAGGAGGTTGTTAAGGGGCAACAATGAGACGACCCCAAATGCAGGAATGGTTCTGCAGGTGGAGGCCACAGACATTTCTTCCCTCCTCATCTTTTGTTCCACTGCTTTCAGTAGTTTAGCATTCGACTTGGGTCAGTGTCACTACTGGTAGCATGAGGCGATGCCGGGACCCTACAGAGGTTGCACAGGCAGTCCAACTCCACCAGGAAGGCATCAATACGTGCCACTGCCAGAAGGTCTCATGAGCATGGAGGAGATTCCAGGAGAAGGGCAGTTACTCTTGGAGAGCTGGACAGGGCCGTCGGAGCTTGACACATCAGCTGGAACAGTATCTGCTCCTTTGTGTGAAGAGGAACAGGATGAGTACTGCTAGAGCCCTACAAAGTGACCTCCACTGAGCCACTGGTGTGAATGTCTCTGACCAAACCATTAGAAACAAGGGTCCTGGGTTCCTCCTGGTGTGTGACAATGCCCAGCCTCGAGTATGCAGGCCGTTCCTGGAGGATGAAGTAACTGATGCCTCTCCACGCTTGCCTGACCTAAATCCAACAGAACATCTCATGGACATCATGTTTAGGTCCATCCGACACTGCCAGGTTGCACCTTAGACTGTCCAGGAACTCAGTGATGATCTGGGAGGAGATCCCAAGGACACCATCAGTCATTTCATAAGGAGTTTTGACATTTCAGCAGACTGATCTTTACCAGTGATTCTGCTTCTCTACCAAATATCATAATTTAGAGAACAATTGTTCCTCTGGTGTTCTACTGGCAAAGGTTTGGTTTACTGGCAAAGGTTTTAGTTTGCTTAAAACTAAAGATTTTTTCTGAACATCATCCTTCTCTACTAAACACTAACCTTCTCCATCAAGCACCATCACTCTCCTCCAAACACCATCAAAGTTCTCAATTTAAAATGAACATTCTGCAAGCATCGTCATTCTCCACCAAAATTCCATCACCAAATACCAGCATAGTCCAACATCAGTGTCCATCAAATACCATCCCTCTCTCTGCTCAGTTAGAGTTGATATGCCAGATGAACCCATGTTGACTGGCAAGAGCATTCAAAAGAACCCAACCTTCGGTTCTGCTGGGATCCATTGGGTCGGTGTCCCCTGGGTTTAACTAGGAAAGCAATAAGAGCAGGAGAAAAACTCAAGTGAGCTCATTTCAACACTCATTCCAAATTCAGCCTGGAGGACACAGCAGGGTCTGTCAAATGTCACGCTGTCCAGCAGCCCATGGTCCAGCTTATGAGCTTTGGCTTCAGTCATCCTGCCGCAGTGTCTGCTTGATTACACTCATTCGTTACTCTTAAATACAGTAGCATCTTATTCCTCCCCTCTCTTTCCCAACCTTTTGTCTGTGTGTGTGTGTTTGTGTGTCTCCATCTGTCTCTGTCTCTTGCGCCTGGCCGTGCTCCCACTTCTCTATTGGCTTAGCCGAGTCTAATCATTTGCTGACTCTCCTGCTGTCTCCGGCTCGGCCCAGCCAGGCTAATCCACCCGTCAGTAAATATCCTCGCTTAAACGCACTGGGATCGTCTTTCCGGTTTTAAAAACGCACCGTAGCACCGACATGATCTCGACCCACCACCGGGAGGGCCATACCAGCTCACTGCAAGGCCGCGAGGGCCAGCGGCGCCGAGTGGAGACGGTCCAACTTCAACAAGCGCCAGCGCCTGGGTGCAGCTTTAATTAGTCAGATCCGTCCTAGTGTGTTCTCATCTTTCTGTACGAGTGTGTGTCTGTGTGATCAGAGGGGCGTGTGAGACTGCGGATGATGGAAGCAACAGTTCAAATTTACCCAGATTTTAATGGCTGGCTGCCAATGAAGGATCTTCATAATTCTTTCTAGAGAATCGTTTGAATTATTATTCACTTCTCATACCGGTCCCTATAATTTTATTGTTCATAAAAGCCTATAAAATGCAAAATATCAACGATATCATTTCTATTCTACTTCTTATGAAATGTCTATTTGTGCACATTGTGTATATATAACCTATACATATTCTATATACTGTGCAAATCCTATGTATACAGATTTTCTGTTCATTCTACTCATTTAATTTCCACAAATGTATTGGACTGTACATATTATGATCTGTATAATCTGTATATATTGTTATAATTTGTATAATCTGTACATGCTTTATATGAGATGGAGTTTATTCTGTATTTATCCTGTTCTTTATGCTTCTGATCAGATGCAAATTGCATCTTACTGGCTCTGTACCTGCACTCTGCTCAGTGACTATGAAGTTGAATCTAATTATGATAAGCAATCAAGCTAGTCTTTCATGCTCAGTAAGTCCGAAGGGGCCAAAAAGTCAGACAGGCTTGTTCCTTCATACTGGACAAAAGTGATTTCTCATTGAGATTAATCTCGGTCTAATCCATGCCTGGTCAACTGGTCCTGCACATCCCTGATGATCCAGACTGAACTCGTAGCTTGAGTAACACAGAGCATGTGTTTAGAAAAGGTTTGTCGAATAAAACGAGCTCTAGGAAAGCAGCAAATAAGTCTAAAGTCCTCGTCCTTCATCATGTTAAGGAAATAATGGACCATGTTGATGGAAGAAAGAATAAAACTTCCAATGGCTGCCCTCACATTAGAACTTTACAATGCAGACAGTGAAGAAAATAAATAAAAAAAACACTTGAAAATGTTTGATCATTAATAATAACATTAACGACGGCGATGTTGATGTTGTTGTTATTATTATTATCATCATCATCATCATCCTTAAACTAATATTAATTATTGAGTTGTTTTTATTGCTGTTGTAGTTATTATTGGATGGATGGATGGATGGATGGATGGATGGATGGACAGACAAAAAATAAAGAAAGATAAAGGGAGAGTAAAGTAGAAGGTAAGATAGAAAAGAGGAAAGCATAGAAGAAGAGGCTACAAGAAAAAGAGACAAAGATAAAGAAAAGGAAAGAGAACGCATAGATAGACAGACCGACAGACGGATAGATGGAGGGACAGGTAGATGGATAGATGGATGGACAGGTAGATGGATAGATGGATGGACAGGTAGATGTCTAGGTAGATGGATGGACAGATAGACGGACAGGTAGATGGATGGATGGATAGTTACATGGACAGGTAGATGGATAGATAGATGGACAGGTAGATGTATAGGTAGATAGATAGATGGACAGGTAGATGTATAGGTAGATAGATAGATGGGCAGGTAGATGTATAGGTAGATGGATGGACAGGTAGATAGATGGACAGGTAGATGGATGAGACAGATAGATAGATGGACAGGTAGATGTATAGGTAGATGGATGGACAGATAGATAGATGGGCAGGTAGATGGATGGATAGATAGATAGATAGATAGATAGATGGACAGGTAGATGGATGGACGGATAGATAGATGGACAGGTAGATGGATGGACAGATAGATGGACAGTTAGATGGATGGATGGATGGATAGATAGATGGACAGGTAGATGGATGGACGGATAGATAGATGGACAGGTAGATGTATAGGTAGATGGATGGATAGATAGATGGACAGGTAGATGGATGGATGGATAGATAGATGGACAGGTAGATGGATGGACGGATAGATAGATGGACAGGTAAATAGATGGACAGATAGATGGATGGACAGATAGATGGACAGTTAGATGGATGGATGGATGGATAGATAGATGGACAGAGTGAAGCGGATGGACGGATAGATAGATGGACAGGTAGATGTATAGGTAGATGGATGGATAGATAGATGGATAGATAGATAGATGGACAAGTAGATGGATGGATGGACAGGATAGATTTATGAAGTATTAAACAGGGCACAGGCTTATAACGTCTTAAAGTGGCAGACTTTATAAAACTTATCATTCTTGCTATTTTCTTCTCAGGACACTTTCATCCTCCTTTATTTCAGAAAGCAGGAATTCTGACTTGAACCTGAAAACGTCACCGAAGTGAAGTCTGCCCTGCAGGAAAAGAGTAAAGGGGTTTCTGTTGAATATTCTCACCTCTGGGTTTAAGTTATCTGGCTAACTGAGCAAGCCTGCTTTGTGAAATTCCCCAGGATGTCTTGAACCTTCTAGTGAACCCTGCTGCACAACATGGCAGAACCTTGACTCTCATGGCTGCTGCCACCGTTTAGTTTGAGGTCATGACTGTTATTGATGATGGAAACTGTTATTTTACGGGACACTATCGATCAGGAAAGCTCTGTTAATGTAACAGGGTTCGAGGAAAGTGTTCGAGGAATGTATTATTCATAGCCTTTCTTCCATCCTTCCATTTACTAACCAACCAGGGCTGAGGGGCTGCTGGAGCCGATCCCAGAGAAAAGACTCCTTATGTTCCAGTTTTTAAAAAAGTCCTGAATGGGGGAAATGGTGGACTAGTTTACAATATTAATAAATCTCCCAGGATTTAAACCGAGCGCCTGCTCATGCTGACAGGACCAGCATTGTAGAAATTGATTTTGCCTTTTTGCATTGCTTTAAGTTTAACCACTAGGGATGCACAAGCCAGTGTATTTCTTGGTGCTGGTCCCAGTACCGGATAAATGGGGAAGGTTATGTCAGGAAGGTCATCCAGAGAAGGAAGGTTGATATTTTGTATCGGGAGGCTGAAAGAAGGAATGAAAAAGATGAGCGAGAGTGAGCACAAAATCGGAAGACAATAAAAACAAAGAAAAGGAGAAAGAATGAAAAAGAGAAATGAAAGAAAAAGAAACACTAACAGAAAGAATAAAAGTGGAAATGGAAAAAAAATGGAGAGAGAGACGACGTCTAGAGACCAGGTTCAAAGCAGTAGTGGTTGAAACTGTCCCCTCTGAAATGGGACGCTCTTCAGGATCCTGCTACGTCATCAGCAGTTTTCATGGCTAAATCAGCACAACAGGTTTATTTCAAGTCACGGAATAAAAATGAGCCTCATTAGCAGGAGACCCGCAGTGCTGTCTGTCTTCACCGACATGAAATTAGCGATAAAATCCTCCAACTTGCTGCTTTTTGGACATTTTATTCATCATATGATACTGTGGGGGGGGGACTGCGGTGTCCAACTGCAGAAACGTCCTGCACGAGTCAGCAATAATGATGCAAAATTAGTTCTGTCACTACTGAGACACGGACGCTACCAGAGATTTTAATGCTTGTTTTGGACAAGGGCAACGATCCATTTAGCGTCTTCATTTAATAGTTATTAACGTGATAACCTCACATTTGATGGTTTCACGGGACATTGACACTCCATTTGGAATGAGAGAATGAGCCAAGCAGCCCTGACACCCTCTGTCCTAACAAGAACTGGACACCCTATCCCAAGCAGTGGACAAAAAAAGGGGACGAGGTTAGAGCTTGGGACATTGGCTGAAATTGAGTGAATACGTCATATAACTTTCAAGAAAACGTTTCCAAAAAATGAAAAATGTCTCATCTATGCATGTCCCGTTAAGCAGGACTGATGTTTAGGTGCGGAGATGTTTATTGGACTTTAATAAATCTGTCCATTTTAATCATATGGCAATTTTTATGGTTTGAGATCAGTGTGAGAAAATCCAGGCGTGAGCGAGGCCCTAAAGCTGAAGCTCAAGGATGATCCATTGATCTAGAAGTTTGATACTCACCTATGGACCAAGAGGTTCAAGTCCCACCTCCAGCACGACCATCACTCCAGTGGGGAGCACTGTCACCTCACAGCGAGAAGGTCTTGGGTTCGATTGCCAGGTGGGACAATCAAGGGCATTTCCATGTGGAGTGGACATGTTCTCCCCATATCTGCAAAGGTTTCCTCTGGAAGCTCCAATTTCCTCCCACCATCCAAAGATCTGCACATCAGGTGGTCTGGAGATCTTAAATTGTTCCCAAGGTGTGTACCCTGTGATAGACTGGCTACCTGTGAGACCTGGGATAGATTCCAGCACCACCCTAATTAGGACAAGCAGCTCAGAAAATGAGTGGGTCACTCTGGATAAATGTAAGTACCAAGACTCACAAAAAGAATCCAGTTGAGACCAGATAAAAGAAATTACTGAGATGTAAGGATATCTATGTTCAGGGTTGAGTGGTTTAGTGTTGAGGGACTAATCCTCAGGATCAAGAGGTCACGGGTTTGAGTCCAGGACCAATAGGTTGCCCTGAGGTAGCCTTGAGCAAGGTACTGTCACCATCACTGCTCCCTAGGCGCTTTATATGGCTGCCCACTGCTGCACATGTGTGCGTTTGGCTCGCTGCGTGCTGTCACTAGTCACTTTCACTTCATGATGTACCCGACCTTGTGAACACAGATCCAGACTCAAGTCAGCTCTGCCCCACGAGTCCTTTCATCAGGAGTGGTCATTTCATCACATCTAATCTGAGCTTCCGAACGGCGCCGGATGAGAAGAAAAAAAGAAAAAAAGCCACTTGACAAGATCATTTACAGCAGGTCGTAAAAAACAAACCCAGGAGGCAGTTTATGACTTTAATTACATAAATTAAGGCCCTGCAGTTGCTTCGTTTGGTTCAGCGATGACATTTGTGCTTAAATCTAGTCATGCAGCAGACGGTGACGCTCGGAAGACAAAACGATAACAGTGATAAAAAGTGAATGAACAGCAGAACCCAGTTTTTCAGAAATGCTCTCATTAATAAAAGAAAAAAAAAACGTAGTTTAAACTCCCTGCTGAGGTTCAGGCGGCGTGAGATCGCAGGGATTATCATTCTAGGTCAATTTGCAGAGATATTCTGAGAGTGTGTTAGGATCCCTGCCTCCCCTGGTGCACGCTCACACACACACACTCTCTGACTGTTTATAATGGGGGACTTTACTTGTGAGTGTGTGTCTGCTGCTGTGCTCCACTTAACCAAAGACCATTCTTTACTGAAGTACAGATTTTTATGGAAAAAATACAAGTACTGATTCAGTTACTTTACTCACTTCAAGTAAAAGTACAGGAATGTCCTGAGACCGTAAAGAGTACAGGAATGTGCTAAGAGCATAAAAGTAAAAAGTACAGGAATGTCCTGAGAGCATAAAAGTAAAAAGTACAGGAATGTACTGAGAGCGTAAAGTAAAGAGTAAAGGAATGTCCTGAGAGCATAAAGTAAAAAGTACAGGAATGTACTGAGAGCGTAAAGTAAAGAGTACAGGAATGTCCTGAGAGCGTAAAGTAAAAAGTACAGGAATGTACTGAGAGCATAAAGTAAAGAGTACAGGAATGTCCTGAGAGCCATCCATTATTATCCATCCATTTTCTGCCACTTGTCCCAAACGGGGTCGCGGGGGAGTGCTGGTGTCCAATCCAGCGCACACAGGGCGAGGACATCGCAGGGAGGAGCGGGACGGGGACGGCACCTTGCTCAAGGGCACCTCAGGGCAACCTATTGGGAAGGGGTTCGAACCCCCGATCCTCCGATCACGTGGCCGACACCCTAACCACTAGGCCACCACTGCCCCTTGAGTCCTGAGAGCGTAAAGTTAAAAGTACAGGAATGTCCTGAGAGCGTAAAGTAAAGAGTACAGGAATGTCCTGAGAGCGTAAAGTAAAGAGTACAGGAATGTCATGAGAGCATAAAGTAAAAAGTACAGGAATGTACTGAGCGTAAAGTAAAGAGTACAGGAATGTCCTGAGAGCATAAAGTAAAAAGTACAGGAATGTACTGAGAGCGTAAAGTAAAAAGTACAGGAATGTCCTGAGAGCGTAAAGTAAAAAGTACAGGAATGTACTGAGAGCATAAAGTAAAAAGTACAGGAATGTACTGAGAGCATAAAGTAAAAAGTACAGGAATGTACTGAGAGCGTAAAGTGAGGCGTGTCTCCTCTTTTCTGTGTGTTTTCGTCCCTTTAGGCTGGAACAGGTCTGGAAGTTGGGAAGGTGATGGAACATAGAAATAAAGGAGGATTCAACTTCTGGAAGATGGAAAATTGCAGATATGTTGGCTAAAAGGTAGGATGTAGGGGCAGCAGTGGCCTAGTGGTGAGGGAGTTGCCCCGGATTGGAAGATTGTGGGTTCGATTCCCTCACCAGTAGGTTGCGCTAAGGTACCGTCCACGTCACTGCTCCCCGGGCGCAATAGCTGCCCCCTGCTGCACGTGTGTATGGGTGAAACGCAGAGATTGAATTTCGTTGTGTTGTGCGGTGCTGCGTTTCACAATGACAATGGTTGTGACTTTCACTTTTCACACAACGTTGTGAATGCTTTAGAATACTTTCCATCTCCCCCACACTTCCACCTTCCAAACCCAATATTAACAACCAGACTGATCTAATAGAGCTTTTTTTTACTTTTTTAGTCTTTTTATGAGCAAATGGTTGATTTTTGTGTACTTTTAGGTACCACACGAATCTCCCATGATATTATAAATATTGTCATTTCTAGCATGTCTGGGGTCTATAAAGAGGAGAAAAACAGAGCACACACCACACACACACACACTTACCTGCCCAGCACACTTACCTGTGACCTTGTAATGGATGTGGGAGAAATGGGGGACAAATGGATGGAGTATTATTAGACCTTAAGGATCCACACACAGGCTGGTTTTTCTGCCGTTTCAGGACGTGGAGTCATTTGTCTGTGTGTTTTATACGATGCTGATTGGAGGAGAACCTTTTTATTAAACAAACATCATGTGAGTAGATAAAGAGAACCAAATGATGAGACCAAAATGCTGTACTTGCTCAGAAAAATGGTCTGAAACGTGCTGAACTGTTTGACTGTTGGAGAAAATTGACTTTTGGGACATTTTATAAGAACCCAACACAGCTTAACCAAGCAAGCCACACAGCAAACCCAACTGAATTTAACCCAACACAGCAAACCCAACTGAATTTAACCCAACACAGCAAAACCCAACTGAATTTAAGCCAACATCGCAAAACCCAACTGAATTTAACCCAACACAGCAAAAGCCAACACCGCAAAACCCAACTGAATTTAAGCCAACATCGCAAAACCCAACTGAATTTAACCCAACACAGCAAAAGCCAACACCGCAAAGCCCAACTGAATTTAAGCCAACATCGCAAAACCCAACTGAATTTAAGCCAACACAGCAAAACCAAAAATTAATCCAACCCAAAGCTACTTAACCCAACACAAACAAAACCCTGTCCACGTTATAAAGCGTGAAAAAAGTGAAAGTGATGACAAATCACAACATATTTCAACCTCTGCATCTATCCCACACACACATGTGCAGCAGGGGGCAGTGCCCAGGTAGCAGTGGTGGGGACGGTAACTTGCTCAAGGACACCTACTGGTCTGAGATTCAAACCAACGATCTTCCGATCCTCCCTAAAAACACTGGGCCTGCCCCGTTACTCAACACAGGAAAACGCAAACGAAAAGTGAAAGTGAACATGAAAATGACTATTCTTGACATTGCGAGGTCACAGCACAGCACACAGTGAACCATAATGAAACTGGACCTCTACATTTAACCCATGCACTCAAACACCATGCAGCAGGGGGCAGCTATGAAAGCACCCGGGAAGCAGTGACAGGGATGGTACCTTGCTCAAGGGTACCTCAGGGCAACCTACTGGTAAGGGGTTTGAACCCACAATCGTCCGATTCTGTGGCCTCTCTAAACACTAGGCCACCGCTGCCCCGAAAAACCAAGCCCAACGCGTTACCCCACACAGCAAACGGTTCGAATCCCACCTCTAGCACTACCACCACTGGGTCCCTGAGCAAGACCCTTAACCCTGAGTGTCTCCAGGGGGACTGTCCCTGTAATTAGGACCTGTAAGCCGCTCTGGATAAGAGCGTCTGCTAAATGCCTTAAGTGGAAATGGAAATACATATATATATATATACACACAGTGGTACCTTGACTTTCAAGTGTCCCAACTAACGAGATTTCTGAGACCTGAGCGTCTCTCGGCCGTTTTTTTGCTTTGAGTTGAAACTAAAATTGGGGTTACGTGAACAACACCCGCCCAGCGTCCCGGGACTCACTCGTACACTTGAAGCGGTTCGCTCTCAGTGGAAGATCAGTGTTGTGCTCGCATTTGTGCTGCACTTATTTTGCAAAACTTCGTTTTTCCAACCATGTATCTGAAGAAAGTGAGTGAGGACAGTGCTGAGAAGAACAGAATGATGAGCATCGAATTAAAGAAAGAAATGATTTTGATAGTTCGACTTGGCGAAGCGGTATGAGTGCAGCACTTCTACAATCAGCATCGAACTGCTTTTTATAAACTCCGCCCCTGAAAGTGAGGAAAGCCTGGCCAAACGGGCAGAAATCAGCCAATAAGATTCAGTTATTCAGCCTTTCTCCTCCACCTTCATCATCATCAAGTCGTCAGATCTCCAAGGCGAATGCTGCACATTATACTTAATAAAACCAGTTTATTGCAGTACACTATTGTGTTGTGTTTTATACAGTATTTCTTATTTATATGCACATTATTCTCATTTAAAAACATGTAACAAAAAATGCAGTGTTTTTTTTGAGGTCCGGAACGGATTAATGGCATTTCAATATTATAGTGTATATTAGTGTACAAATCGCAACTCAAATCTATATAATTTCCTGCAAGTTTTAAGTTTTGGTGCAGAAAACCACACTAGGAAAAAAAAAAGCCCTTTTCTTTCCACTGGCCACATTTGGAAGCATGTCTGAGAAACTTCGAGAGTATTAAGAATCTTAAAACAACAAAATGTCTTTTTTTTTCCATCATTCTTCCGGCTCCTTTTCAATCAGTGTGTGCCAAAAAGGCAGCAGAAACTCTATTAGCCAATAATATCATGTTTCCTCCCCTCCCCCTCCCCCTCCCCCACCTCTTGTGAAGAGAAAAGGCTCATCCAGCTCAGAGACCCTCAGAGACCTCATGCATTAGGGTTTATCGTTCAGGCTGACTTTCAGTTTAGAGAAGTCATTTTGATGGTCAGTACTCCTCTTCTGTGGGCAATTTTGTTTGAAAAATGCATGAAAACACACACACACACACACACACACTCACACACTCCTGGCCCGGGCATGTTAAACTACCACATGTATCCCCGCGTGCCTCAGGATCATGGGCTTGCCTCCATCTGCGTCCTCCCTGGCCTCTCATCCACCTTCCTCAGTCTCTTACTCAGACTGCTCCCCATCCCTCCATCTCCTGCTGTCTTTCTCTTGCTCTCTCTCTGCCTCCTCCTCCTTCTCCTCCTCCATTCCTCTTGATCTTCTTCTCAAGGGTCCTGTTCTAATTCAGGCCTTTTTCCTCCAGCCTACTTTTGCTGCTCTCTAATCCCTTTCCCCACTTTGACTTACTGGTTGGACAGAGGACACGGGAAACGCCCGCTTCAGCTCAGATCAAAGCTGGAGCTGACCACTAGGCTTAGCCAGAAAGTTCAGAGAGAGAGAGAGAGAGAGAGAGAGAGAGAGAGGCAGAAATAAAGACATTAAACAAACAAACCTTTATCCACCCCCACACCTTTCAATCCCCTTTTCCTCTGTAAGCACTCCACACCCTTCTGCAATGAGCTAGAAACTATAAACACACACACACACACACACACACACACACACACACACACCACCAACAACGCCACCACTTTAGAGCCCAGCTGGATGCCCATTGTGCCACCCCTTAGGTCTCCTGCTGTGAGCACACACTCAAATACACACACATGCATGCACACACGCAAAGTCGCAAAGACACAGCTGAGTTTTCTCCTCGGGTTCCCACACTCGTCTCTTAATGCCTTCATGGCAGCTCTGGATGTTACAGCGCAGCAGTAGATGTGTGAGAACAGCTGTGCTGGGTTGCCCTTCAGTTTTACTGGGAGTGTATCGTGTTGAGTTAGGTTGGGTTTTGACATTTTTGGGTTAGGTTTGGTTTTGGGTGATTTTTGTTGTGCTGTAATCAGTATTGCTGTGTTGGGTGGGTGGGGTTTAGCTGTATTGGGTAGTGTGCCATGCTATGTTGAGTTTGGTTTTGCTGTCTCTAGTTGGGTTCTGTGTGTTGGGTAATGTGTTGAGTTAGCTTTAGCAGTGTTGAGTAATGTGCTGGAATGGGTTTTGTTTGTGTGGGGTTATGTTGCATTGGATTCATTTGGTTTTGCTGTGTTAGGTAATGTGTTGGCTTGTGAGGTGTGGGTTGCTGGGTTTACCTGTATTGGCTTCAGTTGCATTGCATAGTGTTGGGTAATGAGTTGGGTTGGATAAAGCTGAGTTTTGCGATGATGGGTAATGTGTTGGGTGTGATTTTATTATGTTGGGTTCAGTTGCTTTAGTTTGAGTTGGATTTGTGTCTGCTGTGTGGGGGAAATGTGTTGGCGTGCGTTTAGCTGTGTTGGGGGTTTGTTTTTATTTGTGTTGAACTTTGTTGGGTTTGACTGTGCGAGGTAATGTGTTGGGATGGTTTGGAATTGGGTTGGGTGTTGTGTTGGGGTTGGATTTAGCTGCGTTGAGTAAAGTGTTGGGTTGTGTTTAGCTGTGTTGGGGTTGGGTTTAGCTGTGTTAGGTAAAGTGTTGGGTTGGGTGTAGCTGTGCTGGGGGTTTGTTTTCTTTATTGTTGGATTTGGTTGGGTTTTGTGGTGTTCGGTTGGGTTTAGTTGGGTTGGGTTTAGTTGGGTTGGGTTTTGCTGTGTGAGGTGCTGATGGGCTTAGTTGTGTTGAAGGTTTGTTTTTTTTGTGTTGGATATGGTTGGGTTTTGCTGTGCGAGGTACGGTGTTGGGTTGGGTTTAGCTGTGTTGAGGGTTTATTTTGTGTTAGATTTGATTGGGTTTTGCTGTGCAAGGCAATGGGTTTAGTTGTGTTGGGTAATGTGTTGGGGTTGGGTTTAGCCGTGTTGGGGTTGGGTTTAGCTGTGTTGGGTAATGTGTTGGGGTTGGGTTTAGCTGTGTTCGGTAATGTGTTCGGTTGGGTTTAGCTGTGCTGAGTAATCTGTTGGGCTGGGTTTGCTATGTTGAGGGTTTGTTTATGTGCATATTAATGTGACCAAGATGGCGGCGCGGTAACACGACATGGCTCGGCGACAGCGTTCCGGACACCGCCATCCAGCTCGCCACACTCTCCGCTTTTCGCTCGGACAGAAACACCGCTCTGACCGGCAAGACTCGCGGAGGGGGGGGCTGTGTGTTTACGTAAACACACAATGGTGCACAAACACTGTGTTGGTCTCTACACACTGCTCAACACTGCTGTAGGTCCTGACAGTCGGGTGCAGACCGTTTTATCTGTCCAGGGAGTTCTCCACAGTGTTTATTACGGCGGTCTACATTCCACCCAGCGCTAGTGCTAACAGCGCTATTGCTAACAGCACGCTGGCTGAACTTTATTGAGCGATCAGCGAGCTCCAAAACCCTACCAGGACGGACTGTTCATTGTCGCTGGAAATTTCAATCATGCAAATCTCAAGTCAGTTCTCCCTAAATTTCATCAATATGTGGACTTTGCAACGAGGGGGGAAAACACGCTGGACTGTGTTTACACAAACATGGACCGCAAGTCCCTCCAACGGGTAGTGAGAACAGCTGAGAAGATCATTGGGGTCTCTCTGCCCTCTGTACAGGACATCTTCACCACTCGCTGCATCCGCAAAGCAACTAGCATTGTGGACGATCCTTCTCACCCGTCCCACACTCTCTTCACCCTCCTGCCATCGGTGAAAAGGTTCCGAAGCATACGAGCCTCCACTTCCAGGATGAGAAACTGTTTCTTCCCCCTGGCCATCAGACACTCCTGCTCCATCACACTGCCAGCAACGTGCTGCTTTGTTCTGCAACACTGCAGCTCTCCTTCGAATGATTGCACTGTATGTTCTGTCTATTGTTCTGTCTGCTGTTGTCTGCACTTGTCTGTCTCTCTTGTCTGTTTGTCTTGTTTTGTGTCTTATGTTGTCCTATGTGTAGCACCAGGGTCCTGGAGGAACGTTATTTTATTTCACTATGTACTGCGTATGTGGTTGAAATGACAATAAAAACCGACTTGACTTGTTTTTGTGTTGGATTTGACTGGGTTTTGCTGTGCAAGGTAATGGGTTTAGCTGTGTTGGGTAAAGTGTTGGGGTTGGGTTTAGCTGTGTTGGGTAAAGTGTTGGGTTGGGTTCAGCTGTTTCGGGTAAAGTGTTGGGGTTGGGTTCAGCTGTGTTGGGTAAAGTGTTGGGGTTGGGTTCAGCTGTGTTGGGTAAAGTGTTGGGGTTGGGTTTTGCTGTGCTGCCTAATGCTTCACATGTGAGTCGATTAGGCTTCATTTCTGATGGAAACTGAATGTGTGAGTGGAGCCGCTGTGCAATGAGTTTCTTCTCCACCGAGACCCTTACTTCTGCTCAATTTCCCCACTGAGTGTGTGATATTTGTGATTATGATGTGTGTGTGTGTGTGTGTGTGTGTGTGTGTGTGTGTGTGCTATTTTTAGCAGTCTGCTATTCTGCAAATCCTGCTGCCCTGGTCCACCCTCATGACCCCAGTCCCAACAGAGTGGGGGGCAATAAAGCAGGATTAGCCGTTATACTTCATGCTTGTTTTGATCTGCTTTAAAAGTCGATCCAGGTACATTGCCATGGCAACTTAGGCTACATGCCTGACCCACTCTGGGGCAGTTTGTTATTCCAATAATAAACGTATCTTTGACCAGTCGGGGCAGCCTGACCCCAGATAGGCACCTCTGGTTCTTTTTGGTTTTCATGTTTTATTAATTGTGACATTCCTGAATAGCAGCGCTTTCTAGCCAAGAAAACACTCGTTTCTCCAGCATCCACTAACAGGGTTTCCTCAGTACCATTCCTTCAGGGTGCTGTCCCTTTTGGTTCTTTTTAAAGGGCCAATATCATGGAAAACTGACTGTTTATCCTAATTTTGTGATGTAATATTTATTCAATTGAGGCCCTCACATCCTCACTGTGTAGGTTCCAATATGAAAACAAGGACCAGCCTGTTCTGAAATCTGTGTTTTGTGAGGTCACAAAACCCAGCACATTTACATATATTCAGCCTGCAGCAGTTTAGCCCCGCCCATCAGTGCTGACGGCACAACAGAGAGCCAACTGGAACAGAGCTCATGTTCATACAGTGCTGTGCAAAAGTCCTCAGCCCCCGTTTCTTCATATTTTGCTTCCAGACTTTCTTGTATTTTTAATGTTGAGGATCAGTTTTCCAGATCTTTCTGAAGGACAGTGTTGTTGTCTCTCATTTTCAGTCCAGTCTCTGTACCTGAGCAGTTCTCCAGATCTTCCTGAAGGACAGTGTTGTCTCTCATGTTCAGTCCAGTCTCTGTACCTGAGCAGTTTGATAGTTCTTTGTTGGTTAATCCACACAGTGATCTACATCTGAACCTTCAAGCAGAACAAAGAGTCTAACTTAAGACATGAAGCAGTGAAGAAACAGGAGCAGATGATTCCAGATGATCAGGTGATTCATTTACTGTTGATGCTAAATGTTGAGTGTTTGGAACCCCTTATCTAGAACCTTGTATCTTTTAGACATTTTGCAGCCTGGAGCTGTAAAACATTTGTTCCCATTTCTTTCATTTAATCTACACCACATGACATGGTAAGACAGTTTGGAACAAGCTGTTTCCTTAGCAACATATGAAGAAATGAGAGGCTCAATCATTACCTAAAGGGTATCTATGTATTAATGTCCAAATCAGTAGGACAGGACATTAAATGGATTTTGCTCTTCCAGTCCTCCAGCACAAATGTCAAGCAATGTCCCATTAAGTCCATGTGGTAACAGAGTAGGTCATTGTTCTCAAGAATTCCCAGCAAGCGAGCGGGTGTGTTGGTGACGTTATCGTGAAGCAACAACCAAGCTCTGAGCTTGAAGAAGGTCATTTACACAAAGATGCCACAAAATCGTCTAACTGGAGAGGCGAGGGGATCCCGGGCCTTTCAATTTGTGGACGGGCGGGAGATTAGGCTGATTATGAGCAGGTTAGGATGCAGCTACACGGACATGCATGTCCTGCTTTGTGCCACTTTCCTCCCAGCAGGAAAGAACATGGAAAACTCTGGACAACCCCTTCAAAAATGAACGAGATGAGAGATCATTCCATCGACTCGCTCCCTTGTTTTTGAGCCCCTTGTCCTGATTAGGGTAGCAGGCAGTGCTGGAGTCTCTCTGCTCTCACAGGACGAAAGGCGGGGACACCCTGGATTGGTCCCACGCTTTCCCCCTGCAGGAAACGACATTTCAGTTCACATTTCATGGATACACGAAATCAAGAGCTCCTGCTGTGCTGTGGGTTTCCTCCCTTTCAGTGATGCTCATGAAAGCAGTGTTAAGCTAAAAGGCTCCTTCTAGTGAAGTCAGACGGGTTTAATATAATATTATTATTATTATTATTATTATTATTATTATTATCTAACCATGTGCAGATTGCTGTTGTTCGGAGACAATGTGAGACTGTGTGTATGTACACATCTAGTGTGTGTGCGAGTTGACCTGTATATGTTCTGTTTTCATTAAACCCAGCTGTGTGTGTGTGTGTGTGTGTGTGTGTGTGTGTGTGTGTGTGTGTGTACGCGCATACTTAGTCCGTGTGTGAGAGGTTGATTTATTTATGTCCAGTTTTCATCAAACCCAGCAGTGTGTTTGCGAGAGATAGGTTGTGTGTGTGTGTGTGTGTGTGTGTGTGTGTGTGTGTGTGTGTGTGTGTGTGTGTGTGTGTGTGTGTGTGTGTGAGAGAGAGAGTCTGCTCCTGATTAAAGTGAAGCTGCAGTAATGAGTGTCCCCTGCCGAACGCTGCTGTTGCTGCTGCTGCTAATTACCTCAACAACTAATGCAGCACAGCACTGACCACACACTGAACAGGGCCGACCTTGAGAGAGAGAGAGAGAGAGAGAGAGAGAGAATGGAGGGATGATTAGAGGACATGATAGTGGAAGTACGAAATGATCCTATTAAGACACTGAGAGGATGAAAGAAGAGAGGGATAACAAGGACAGCAGAGGGATGGCATGAAGAGGGTACTAAAGAACTAAAGAGAGAAAAATAGAAAAACAGAGATAAAGTGAGAGAAAGAAAGTTACATTGAACAACATTCCAGATTTTAAAAGTGCAGCTCACGGCAGGTTCAAATTTCAAACTTCAGTTGTGCAGAGAGTCACCTGACAGACCCTCACACCGTGACAGTTCCCTATACTGGACCGTTCCTCACACCTGAGCGTCTCCTTCACACCTGACGGCCGCTAACATCTTGACAGTCCTCCACCTGACATTGTCGCACCTTCACAGTCCCCTACACTGGGCAGTCCCTTACACCTGACGGTCCCCCTTACCGGGCAGTTCCTCACTCCTAATGATCCCCAGCCTGACTGCCCAAAGCTCACATTCCCCCACCTGACAGTCTGGTGAAGAATATCTACCCTCAGCTGTGCTAAATAGCAGTTTTTGTCCTAGAAAAATGGAAAAACCAAACCTTTTGACCCTGAGAGAGAGAGAGAGAGAGAGAGAGAGGATATTCAGAAACCAATTCAAGCAGCATCCCACAACTGACACACATTCCCGTCCAGATCGATCAGACTCTCCCTCCCATTTAGTCCGCTAGCTTTGGGACAGTGTGAGTTCAGAGAGCAGATGTTGGTGTGTGGGGGGTGCGAGGGAGGGGTGTTTAAACACCCCACAGGGGGGCAACAGGAACAGCTGCGCTTTGTCTGTCCAAAGCTAGTCATTGTCTGGACAGAGGGAGCGAGGCAGATGGTCTAAACTCATATCTACATTTAAAGGCTTAATCTGAGGTAGGAGGGGCAGGCAACCCGGGCTATGATTGGCTGAGGGTGCTAGCGTTAACCCTACCACCCCCCCCTTAAGTATCCTTTAAGGTGGACCCTGTACTGATACAGGTGTAGCTGAACACACACACACACACACAAAGAAAAGCACTGACAAATAAAGCAGGACATTTTGGACACACATGAGCCTGAGGTCACCAGGCCCAAAGCCAGACCTGATATTCTGTCAAGCCCCATCAGGCTCAGGCCGGGCAGCTGACCTCTAGAGCAGGACTAACCCGACTAACAGCTAAACACAGTTGTAGCTTTAATATAAAGTACTGTGTTTGCCCTTGGGCTAGTGGAGCCATTATTCAGAGGAGTGATTTGAATCTTTCAGCGCTTCCTGTCCCGCTTCACCAGGGAGTGTTGCCACATCAATCAAACAAACATCAATAATGATGCAGGGGAGCATGAAAAGTGAAAGTGACTATTTGTCATTGCCACAACAAATGCAACCTCTGCTTTGAACCCACACACACCATCCAGCAGGAGGCAGCCATATCCAGTACCTGGGGAGCAATGATGGGGACAGTACCTTGCTCAAGGGCACCTCATGGCAACCTACTGGTCTGGGATCCGAAGCCATGAACCGTGAAGTCCTGGGGCCTAGTCCCGGAGCACCAGACCACTGCTGCCCCCGTGAAGAACATCACATTCGTTTCATCATGATTCTTCCTCAAAGAGACGTTGAGGTGTTGCTCCACCAACAGTGTTTCTCGTTCTCTTCTGCACCACAGAGCTCTTGCATCTGTTGGATGTCAGGAGACGTGTGTTAGATCACACTAGGCAGGAAAGTACAAATAAAGTATTGTCAGTTTGACCCCCATCATCCCTTACAGACACACTGAAAGGACGTATACGTTCACCGCAGGCTTTGGAGAGGGGTAGTGGTTATATTGTTGTTGGAGAACCAGTGAAGAACCCTCTAAAAGAGTCTAGAATGGAGTATTTTGTGTCCCACTCATTGACTTCACTTCCTCTTCCAATCAGGTTTGGATCTTTGTTGTTACTCGATGGCCCACGACACACGTTTTTCGGCATCTGATCCAAAAACGTTCTTATTCAGCGTGTGTGTGTGTGTGTGTGTGTGTGTGTGTGTTTACACATTCGGCTGCCAAATCTTAATAGCTGCCGTTCAACTTCCCCCCAGTCTCATGTAGGCTGCTGCTTCTGCACAAATACATAAAATATTTACACACTTCTCTCCATTGTCTGCTTTTTCTCAGCCGTCTGTGTGTCCCCCTGCTGCTGTTTGTCTGAAAGCCTCTCCATCTCGCTTCATCTCCTCTCTTTCTCTGTGCTGCCGCCCAAGCGTTTCTTTTTTCTTGCCCACAGACGGAACAGAAGTCAGCATTTCTGTCCCTGCAGTCCCTCCAGAATCCCTATCTTCTTTTAAAACCAGTTCATTTAAAACCAATTTATTTAAAACCAGTAGCAAATAAATGTATAAATGATTCTCACGCACGTCTGTTTGAATTTGTTCCATACATCCAGATTTACTCTGTTTTATCAAGCACTTGTTTCCTTATTTATTTAAATTATTTTTACTATCTTTTTCACCACCATCATCATTTTCTAATCATCAACACCCAAATAATCAACCTTTTACATCATCACATTATCTTCACCATTAACACCATCATTGTATTACCATCCAAACCATCATTACCATTTCCATCATCAATATCATAACCTTTTCCACCATCATTATCACCATTAACACCAGCATAACCCTCACCACCTTCATCACCATCATAACCCTCACCATCACCACCATCATTTCCATCATCACCATCATTATCATCACTATTAACACCATCATAACCCTCACCACACTCATTGCCCATCATTACCACTATCGTTAACATGGCATTACCATCACCACCATCATTACCATCAGCACTATCATAACCTTTACCACCATCACTACCACTACCACCATCACCATTATCTGCATTACCATCACCACCATCATAACTGCCACCATCATCACCATCATTATCACCATTAACACCAGCATAACCCTCACCACCATCTTCACCATCATAACCCTCACCATCACCACCATCATTTCCATCACCATCACCATCATTATCTTCAACATTAACACCATCATGACCTTCTCCACCATCATTGTATTACCATCCTCACCATCATGACCATTTGCATCACCACTATCATAACCTTTTCCACCATCATTATCACCATTAACACCAGCATAACCCTCACTACCATCATCACCATCATTATCACCATTAACACCAGCATAACCCTCACTACCATTATCACCATCACCACCATCATCACCATCATCACCATCATCATCATCTTCACGATTAACACCATGACTCTCACCACCATCATTGCATTACCATCCTTCCCATCATTACCATTTCCATTACCACCATCATAACCTTTACCACCGTCATCATCACCATTAACACCATCATAACCCTCACCATCACCACCATTATCTTTTTCACCATCATCAGCATTTTATGTTAATTTTCATTATCTTTATAGATATTTTACATTATTGTTAACAAAAATAATCAACTTTATTTAAACAGCACCTTTCAGACATCTGATCTCCAAGAGTTTTTGATGGAAGTGCGAATCTAGAATAAAACAAATCGAACAAAATGTGAGTTGGATTCTTTCATGTCGGGAGATTCTGATTTGGGGGGAAATGTGCTCAAGCTACAAAATCCCAGTCAAGGTCAGACGTGTTTGTGTTTGTGTTTGTGTTGCGGTTCTGATCGAGCGGAGAAGTGCAGGGATACGGAGGTTAAACTCAAGACGGCATTCAAGACGAGGTCGGACACGTCCAGTCCAGTTAATTCCCTTCGAGACCGGGTGTCTTTAATGTACAGGATTCGGACCGAGGCTGGAGGTGTTGAGTGAATTCCGAAGGAGAGTAGAGACCACAGAATTCCGATCTTTCTTTAATGTATTCAAGACATGTGATTCGATCAAGGTTACATGTTACAGTTCAGATTAAAACTCAAAAGAAGCTGAAACTTCTCACCACCAAGAAAGTGTTGCTGATGCTGGAAGAAGCACAGCGGCATCAATAGACTAATGTAAAATCTTTTGTCCTGACTGGTGTTCAGTTTTTTTAATTGTGTGTGTGTGTGTGTGTGTGTGTGTGTGTGTATAGCTGGGTATCCCGCCTGAAACAGAGTCAGAAAAAGTAGTAGGCCTCTAGTGATTGTAAGGGAACACACACACACACACACACACACACGCGAGAGAACACACGTTCTGATATCCTTTCAGTTTTAGCATCCCGGGTGGCCGAGTCACATAATAGAACATCTAGACACAGAAATCTCTCTCTCTCTCTCTCTCTCTCTCTGTCTCTCTCTCTCTCTCTCTCTATCGCTCTCTCGCTCTCTCTCTCTCTCTCTCTCTCTCTCTCTATCTCTCTCTCTCGCTCTCTCGTTCTCTCTCGGCCTCTCACCAACCCCCAGTTGGACAGCTCTGACAGATTCCTTGTGTTCTATTGTTTTCAGGCTGCTCCTGTCATTTTTTTGCGTGTGTGTTTTTAAAACAAACACACCAATCTGCCACAACACAAACAGCTGATGGAAAGAAATAAAGGATGAATTTTATGGATCTTTGAAGTGACTTGGACAAGGGCCAGACTTGATCGTTCCCTCATGACTGGTGTTTTTTTCTTTTTTTCTGGCGCGGTCGACTCACAGCAAGAAGGTCCTGGGTTCGATTCCCATCGGGACGGTCCAGGTCCTTTCTGTGTGGAGTGGATGTTCTCCCGGTTTCTGTGTGTTTTCTCCTGGAGCTCCAGTTTCCTTCCAGCGTCCAAAGACATGCGTGTCGGGTGGATTTGAAGATGCTAAATTGTCCCCAAGGTGTGTGTGTTCCTGCTCTGTGATGGACTGGTGACTTGTCCCTTAGCCCTGTGAGCTGGGATAGACCTCAGCACCGCTCATGATCAGAACCCAACCTACTGGTCCAGGATTCGAACCCACAACCTTCCACATAGGGTTTAGTCCCAAACCACTCGTCTTATGGAGCTGCAGGCTGGTCAGAGTACCCATACTGCCCCTTGTCCTTCACCAATAACGACTACCTACCGCGAGAAGAGACGAAACAGCAAAAAGCAAGTTAGTGGAGGCAATGTGATGCTCTGGACAATGATCTTCTGGGAAACCTTGGCTCCTGGATTAATGTGAAAGCTTCTTAGACACCTAAGCATTGTTACAGACCAAGTTCAAGAATGTATTGTCCCTAATAGAAGTGTCTCCAAAATCACATCTCCAAAAGCCCCATTGGGGCAGCGGTGGCCTAGTGGTGAGGGAGTCGCCCCGGATCGGAAGATTGTGGGTTCGATTCCCTCACCAGTAGGATGCCCTGAGGTACCCTTGAGCGAGGTACCGTCCCTGTCACCGCGCCCTGGCCGCTTTCAACAGCTGCCCCCTTCTTCACATGTGTGTGGGTGAAACGCAGAGGTTGAATTTCATTGTGTTGTGCTGTGCTGCGCTTCTTCAGAGCACCGTGTCTTGTAGGGTTTATGTCTTGATGTTTCAAACCTGTTTCAGTGCCGAGAGGGAACCAGAGAATATTAGTCAGGAGGTTTTAATGTTATGGCTGTTAAGTGTATATGGTAGATCATTAACAAGGTCTGTGCGTGTTTCTGGCAAGAACCCAGTGCACTTAAAAGAAAAGAGCAGTTTTATTCCATTGATTAGTCTGCTGGCAACAGTGGAATTAGAGCCGTGTTTCTGTAAAAGAGAAAATGTATTTGTTTAAGCTCGGCTGCTTTTGCCCTTTGCTCTGCTGTCACTAGTTTTCAAGCTGCTGAAGCCAGAATCTTTAGATTATTCCCCCTGCGGCCCTTTATAAGGAAACTGGAGCAGCTCAGACATTTTCCCCTCTGCATGCTTCTCACATCTCAGTTTTTATTGTATTTTGTATACACTCTTCTGGCCACTTTATCGGAAACCCCACCAGTGGAGCTCCAGCAGGCTGCAGAAGCACTAGTTTGACATCTCCTGACTCAGTGCTGCAAACAGCCCACCACTCTGAGAGATGGTCTAGTGTTTAGGAACTAAACCCCATAATCTGAAGGTTGTGGGTTCAAATCCCAGACCAGCAGGTTGCCCTGTGGTACCTTTTGAGCAAGGTACCATCCCTATCACTGCTCCCCGGGCACTGGATACGACTGCCCACGGCTGTGTGTGTGTGTGTGTGTGTTAAATGCAGAAGTGTTGTTCACAATGACAATGTCACTTTTACTTCACCATAAAAGCGCCAGTGAAGAAAATGTCTTTTTGAAAAGATCTGTCGACCCAATAGTCATCGAAGGTCCATGACGAACTTTCTGAAAACCAGAACTCCTCTTTTTTGATGCTCGGCCTCTTCCTAATTCTCACGTTTTGTGGGGGCCTTTCCTTGATCCAGTAGATCCACTTTAGGGGCAGTGGAGGCCTAGTGGTTTAGGACTTGGTCCCAGGATCGGAAAGTCATGGGTTCGAATCTTAGATCAGCCCTGAGGTACCCTTGAGCAAGGTACTTTCCCTGTCATTGCTCCCCAGGAGCTGGGAATGGCTGCCTACTGCATTTCATTGCGGTTCACTGTGTTCTCACAATGATAGTCACTTTCACTTGTAGTTCACTTGTCTAAACTGTTCTGCTATGGGAATTTGTACCGACAATATTTTCTCTGTGGGACCATATGGAAGCACTCTGTTGGGTAACTAGGTGACCATTATGGGGTATAATTGTAGCACAATTATGAGTAAATCTGTGAGAAGAGTTGTGCACCTGTCTCTCAGTGTTTGCTTAAATCTGGTTTAGATTCACTCCAGGATTAGCAGTTGTACTGAGGTCTGTCCTTAATCTGACAGATCTGTAAAGGTGTGCATGGATCTGTGAATGTATATTCAAATCTATACATGAATTCTTGATCAAAACACCGAGAG
>JABMDN010000512.1:0-27500 GCA_017165825.1 Hepsetus odoe
AACTAGTATGAGCACCTCAGACTCCAGAACATGAAGCCTTGCACTACGTTATATAACAGTCTGGAGTGCAATTACCGACCTTCTTTTTAAGGGGCTCTTATTATAACTCTGATATTTTGTTGGTGTCAGATCTCCATTTACAATCATTGAATATGAAGGATGAGTACTTCTTCCTTCCTGTTTCCTCAGGTTGAATGAGCAGTATATAAATATATATATATATAAATATATACCTAAAAAACAACAAAAAGCCACCAAAATCTCTCAGAAATGTTCTACATGGTGCTTAAGCAGCGGTGGTCTAGTGGTGAGGGAGTTGCCCTGCTCGTAAGATTGTGGGTTCGATTCCCTCACCAGTAGGTTGCCCTGTGGTACCCTCAAGCAAGGTACCGTCCCCGTCACAGCTCCCCAGGCACTTTCAATAGCTGCCCCCTGCTGCACGTGTGTGCACGAGTGAAACGCAGAGGCTGATTTTAGTTGTGTCATGCTGTGCTGCATTTCACAATGACAAGGGTAGTCACTTTCACTTCCTTCCTTTCATTTTGGCGAGGATGACACATTATCTTAAAATCTTCGGGAGACACTGTTCTAAAGCGGACAGATATGGGACTTTTCTTTAATGTAGAATCCTTAACATATTGAAAAATGATATAAAACCATGTAAATATTACATAAAATAGTGTGGCATTGCTTTTTTGCACAGACCACATTTTTGTGCTCAGCAAACAGCGAACAGGAAATGATGCTTTAAAATGTGTAGTCGTGTGATTACATATATAATAGATTAAAATTCAGCTTCATTGAACACGCTGAACAAAAGCCTCTATTTCATGCATGATGGATTCACATGGGGAGCATGCTAAGCATGCAGACTCGTGGGAATTCCACCCCGTGAACTGACTCAACATGCAAGTGAGAACAGAGTGCAAGCAGACTGAAGGCTTTGTTCCTGTGGAGTCAGAGGAAGGTTGACAACTGTTACGCTCTGGTCACTGACAGCCCAGACCGGCCTTTGGTGCATTCCTGGTTCGTCCCGGCTACACTGACCCGCACAGCTGTCTGGAGCCGAGGCTGAACTGAGGCAGCAGGTGGTCCGAGTTCACCACGCCTTTAAGCCAGGTGGAGACTTAAGATGACTATTTTGGACTGGTGGCCTGCATTTTGCTTTGGGGTGTAACGGTGGGAGGTACCACTCTGGGACATTAAGACATGATCAAAGCAAAAAAAAACAAAAAAAAACTTGCTGAACAATTACAGCTGTAAATCACACTGTATTATTTTAAATCATTAAATCATGTTGCTAAGTGACTGACAGTGTAACACCACTTGTTTACATATTCTCGTTTTTACACTTGCTTTTACATTAAAAATAAATGAATGTGAATTTTTATGAAGTAAATATCAAGGGTTCAGGCACTGATCCAGGGGTTTGCAAACCACCAGCCAGATAAAAGCCAAATGCTGAACTATTTAGATGGGAAATCTGAATCAATCTGTCCCCAAATCTATGCTTTTTTATTTCTTTTATTTAATTGTATTTGTGTTTGATCATGTTCGGTGTATTAGCCATGCGGTTTAACTTCATAAAATCACTGTGTACGTTTGTATATTTGTGCTAACATTAGTGTTTTTGAGTAAATCGATGCTTACTGCCCAAAAAATAAATGCTTTAAATCTTTCAGGGGCCTTAAACTTTGGCACAGCACTGCATATGAACATATTCCATAAATGATCTAAACTGCACGCTGATGATCAGAGAAGAGGGCCTGCAAATGAAGCACTGCCAGTCCAAACACAGCACTGGCAGGGAAAATGTGGGCAACGGGGGGAGGCACCTTTTCCTGTCCCACATCCACAGCTGAAGGGCCCTTGGGCAAGAATATTAACTCCATAACTGCCCCCCGGGTGCAGGTACTGCAGCCCACTGCTCCTGGTGCGTGTTGACTACCAGTGTGTAGGACGGATTAACAGCAGACGACTGAATCCTTGTTCACAATCTGTGCTCAAACGCAAGAATTTCTTTTGTTCATTGTGGAGAGTTGTGGATGAAACATATACTTCTCCTCATGGTTCATCATCTGTGTTTGAGTAAGAACATAATACACATCGGCCACAGCTGGACTATATTCTGCCACTGGTTAAACCTGTGCTTAACATTCCTTTGAGCTCAGGCCTTTATATAACACACACAATGAACCAAAAACTCAAAACGAGGTGGAAAAAAGAAGGAGCCGCTATAACAGGCTTCCTCTTTCTTCCTTTATCACATGAGCAGGCAGGAGCACAGTACCGTTTCCTGTACCACACTCTCGGCCAGATTGCCTCAGAGTACCAGGACTACTGTGGATAAAGTGCTCCGAAACAGGCCGAGGTAACTTTGGTCACTTCCTGTTTTGGTCCCAACCCCCACTCTATTGGAATGCTCAGGCCCCTGTGAGGGTAGGGTTACAAAAAGAAGAGAGAAAAACAGGGAAGGAGGGAGAAAAAGAGGGAGGAATAGTGCCAGACCTCACTGGAGTGGGTAGCCAACGAGGAAAGCAGAGCCGCTGCCTGGAGACTAGTAAGGAGGAGGGGTGTTGGAGGAAGGAAGGAAAGTTAGAAAGAAAGAAAGAAAGAAAGAAAGAAAGAAAGAAAGAAAGAAAGAAAGAAAGAAAGAAAGAAAGAAAGTTTTGAGGCCTTGCATACACTCACTACTTTTCAGTCATATACTATAGCAGCCTCCGCATGTTTTTCTTCTGGCTGAGAAAATAAACATAGTTTTGTGTCTTGAATTTGACTTTCACTTCACTTTGCCAGCTGAAACACTGACGTTTAGATTCCTCGCTTGGAAACGACGCTCACACTTCCAATAAAATGCCATCTTTTATTGCTTTCGGCTCCTTATTTCTTTTAGTTTTTTCCTTTCCACGCTTTTGGCAGATCCAGGGGCTTTTATTGAAATGTGCTGGAGTTCATCCTCACCCAAGTCCACAAAGATATTATTGTTTCTGCGAGGGTTGTTTTATTCCAGCCCTATGAAGACGCCTCTTTGACTTACATAATGTGGCGAATTAGTGAGGGAGCACATGTCTCTCATAGGGACAGAATGGCCTGGAGCAAGAAGTAACTAGTCCCTGACTCGTGACTGAAGACCACATATTGGCAGATCTTTAAGGTTGAAGCAGACAGCTCATGCGCTTTTAGTCATGGACAAACCTTTTTTTTTTGGATGAGATTAGTTTTTTGGGAATGAGCCGCTCCGAAAAAGGAAATACCCCAACAGATGATGGAACTACATGATGGTGTGTCACGGCTGGTGCGTTCCAGCTTTAGAGTTTCTATGATCTGAAGATACAGTATGAGGGCAGTAGTTACCAGCAGAAAGGACCTGTCCAGGTCCACAGTGGACCTTCTCTTAGAAAGGAGATCTTGTGAACTATTTTGCTGTAATAGTTCAAAGCAAATGAGCTATTTCAGCTGTTCTGGTTGTAATAAATTAGCATCTGAGGCCTTGTCCAAAATTTCACTCTCACTCATTTTCTGAGCCACTTGTCCTAATTTGGAGCGTGGTAAGTGCTGGAGCCTATCCCAGCTCTCATAGGGCGAAGGACATCCTGGACAGGTTGCCAGTCCATCACAGGACAGACACATGCACACCTATGGTCTAGTCCACCTGACCTGCAGTTCTTTGGATGGTGGGAGAAAACCAGAGCTCCAGGAGGAAACCCACACAGACACAGGGAGAACATGCAAACTCCTCAAAGAAAGCCCCTGGACCGTCCCACCTGGGAATCGAACCCAGGACCTACTTGCTGTGAGGCGACAGAGCTACCCAATGCACCCTCGTCCAACCAAAAAAAAAAGGAAACCTATTGTTCTGTGAATGACCGCCGATTGTCCAAGAATCTCCAGTATCTCCAGAGAGAAGAGTAAGATCCTTTAAACGCTTTCAGATCACAAAAAGCACATATTGCTTAATTAAAAGTTCACATTCATGTTAAAATTACAGGTAAAAATAAAAGTATTTATTTAAGTAAAATACAGACTCTGGATTGTGTTCAGAGCATCAAAGTGAAACGTTTTCTTTTGAGTAACATTTCTCAAAGCATTTTGTGCTGAAAGTGAACTGAATCTCACTCCATATTAATAGAATCAAAGACTATTAATGCCTCGAAGTTCAACTCCAATAAAAAACAATCTACTGAAAATAATCAACATGAACTTCACCGCTTCACCTTCATCCACGTCACTACTAGTTCTCCCGTCACGGACACACACTCCACACACCCTGAACTCCACCGTCCACTCCCCCCGTCTTCTCTCTTCTGTCTTTAATGTAGATTACGTTTTGTAACAGCTGTTGTGCATTAAAGTGTAAAAAATACACCAAAGAATGATCTTTTCTGTGTGTTTTTGACTGAAATTGGACGCAATATCAGGAAGGTGTGCAAAAATGTAAAATAAAGAGTGAATAATTCCCCTCAAAGGCATCAAAACTAAAGGAAGGAGTTTGTTCTGAAGATGTGAGGAGCGGAAAGTACAGTAAAAGTAAAAAAAATCATGAAAATGAGTACAGAGACCTGAATACTCGAATGAGTCTAAATACAGTAACCAAGTATTCATTTCTTTACTTCCCAGCTTGATTTCCAGTGCTTTGTTTAGGCCACTTTCAGACCACACTGATCTGGACAATAAACCCGACCAATATTTCAGCTGGCCCAGATTTTAAACTCAGGTCTCAGTGATTGAGAGGACTCTCACTGGTGCGAATTAGGAGACCAGTATAAAGTGCCTCAATTATATGACATCCGTTCAGCCTAAACTGGTAGCTCCTATATGAACAAAAAACACCATGGTGTAAAAACTCCAAAGCTATGCAAAATATATCCAAACCCGAGCCTATGGGAGGGTTACATTCGGTCTGAATGAAGAGACTGATTAAAAATAAGAAAATGAAAGGTCTCAAATTTCATAAAATGAAAGGAACAAAGACATCTGTGGAGCCTCAGCATTTAAGTGCTGAGTCTCCGCTGTTAATCTGAGTTGAAGAAACATGCGCTTGGCAACTAGGAGCCAGCATTGGCAACGTTTTCACATCATACATTTAAAATTGATTTTCAAGGCCTAATGGGCACACTGTGCCAAAATACTCTATTTACTCTTAAATGACAGACCTCTTCTCACCCAAAGCTCTAATAAACTCAGTTTTGCTGCTCGACTCACAAATCCATTTGGCAAAACATGCACTCAGAATTGTCATAGACCTCTCTGTGTTTCAGAAAAGACGGAAAACATTATTAATGTGGAACTGTTTTTACACAAAAACATGAATTATAAATGTGTTAGTGTGGACAAGGTCTGAAATGTAAAAGCTTTTCTTTATATTTTCTGGGGAAATGCCTTGTTGGTGTAAAAAAATACTAAACTCATTTTGAGTAGATCGAATAAATGTTTTAACTAAGGCTGCAAAGTGACTGAAGATACAAGGTTCTAGCTAAAGGGGTTCCAACCACTCAATGTTCAGCGTCAGCAGTAAACGGATCACCTGATCATCTGGAATCATCTGCACCTGATTCTTCACTGCTTCGTGTCTTAAGTTAGACGCTTGATGTTCTGCTTAAAGGTTCAGACGTAGAACACAGTGCGGATTAACCAACACAAAACTATCAAACTGCTCAGGTACAGAGACTGGACTGAAAATGAGAGACAACAACACTGTCCTTCAGGAAGATCTGGAGAACTGCTCAGGTACAGAGACTGGACTGAACATGAGAGACAACAACACTGTCCTTCAGGAAGATCTGGAGAGCGGTTCCTCAATAACACTTTAAAAAAGAAAATCTGGATCTTTGGATAAAATGAGGGATGGTTCAAGACATTCATGTAGAAAAAAATAAGGTTCTCTGGAGTGATTCCACAGAGGTAGCAGCTTTGGTTTATGTTTGCTCTGGTTTTAAATCACTCATCTGGAAGATTCTTTCTTGCTCCCTCTATGAGATCATTCCAAGCAAATCTGGACATTATCATGCTTTGAGAATATATATACTAAATAATCCGGTGCCTATTTTATTTTATAGGACCACAGAGCTGATCAGCTGATAAATACGTCTTGTATTCTCCCCACGACAATGTGCTGGACAACATCGCATTGCTGACCACAAGAACATCACGCAGGGGTTCTATCCTGGTAAAAACAGAAGAGTCTTTGATTGAGGATCACTTGTGGCACGGAGCCCTCCTCCACGGGAGTTTTAATAGGAAATAGAGAAATGAGAGCAGAAACCGGAGGGGAAAGAAATGCCTGTTCTGGGTTCAGAATAATACAGACACACAGCACTGCAGGGATCCAAGAGCAACACAGCCAGTAACCAGAGCATTCCATTCAAATGAAACCCCGAGTGGACAGTGTCAGATCACTTTCAGCCCAACAACAGCACTTCACTCCTGGGTTCAGATCAAACCGAAAAAGAACAACACAATGGTAGGTGGCTGTAACCATTGACAACATGCTTATTGCCAAGGAGATGGCAGCACATCAGTCACAGACTCTACTACGGCGGGGTGATAAAAATATAACTCTTTTGTCCTCATATGTAAGGCTGTAAGGTTGTGTTTTATTCCGCAAACTTTGGGCAACTTTAGTAAAATCTTGTGTTGAAACTTGACTGAAGCCTCCAGATCTGTGTTTCTAAGCTCCATTAACTAACTTAGCCAAGCAAGTAACCAAACTCACTGATAATCCAGCAGGCATTTACAGGAAGCTGTAGAATTCGCCCGTTAATTCTATGATATTGTCGCAACCCATTTGTTAAAGTGAACAAGTGATCATGCGAAGAGGCAGACGGTCCATCCGTATAGCTGTGTAGGAGGTGTAGCAACATCTCATGTTTTGTTAATGTATCCATAATGGAATGGTATACTGACTTTCATAGAAATAAATAAACAAATAATGAATAAATTAACATGTAGCACACAATAAGGGATATTTAAAAATATCGACTTATTAATCAAAACAATCCATCCATCTACCCATCCACCCATCCATCCATCATCCATTCATCCACCCATCCATCCATCTACCCATCCATCATCCATTCATCCATCCATCCATCCATCCATCCATCCATTCATCCATCCATCCATCCGTCCATCTACCCAGGATGTCCATGGTGGGACATCTATGGATATTTTTTCTTCTCCAATCAAGACCAAATAAAGACACAAACATAAGTTTTGATGATCTTGTTCTTTGGCCAAAGAGAAGCACTTGAATCCCCAAAACTACATAAAAAACTGAGTGAAATGTTGTTTACATAAACAAACACTGCTGAGACACTGAAGAATAATATCTTAGCTTCTATTATGTATGCATCGCCTAGTGGTGCTGTTGTGTAAGTGCTGAAATGTCAACATACCAACAACTTTGGGCAGCTTCTGTCTCCGGAGGGGTATTCTGGGTAGCTTAGTGCTGATTCGGCTAAATCGCCCACACAGAATTCTCTTGGCCTTCTTGCTGTTAGTGGAGCTGTCCTGGTCTGGACTGTAAACAGGAAGAAGGGATTAGATCAAAAAGTGCTTCGGCAGTAAATGTGTGTTCTGGATGTGTGTGCAGGGGTAAAGAGCTAAACACTCTTCATATTACTTCTTTCATGTGGCTTTTGAAGAGAGTTTACAATAGAACAAACCTTAATTGGCGGGACATACTGTTTGATATGGGACCTGATTTGGTTTATTGACGTTGTTCTAGTTGTTTTACAATTCCTTACTCACAGATTCTGAGAGTTTTGATGTACTAAGAAGCAATTCTGCAGTTCTGTACGGTAGAGCTATAGAGTTATAGAGCATGAACAGTGTTAATTTCCCAAATGCTCTAAAGAAAAAGTGAGCTTCCACTTTAGGACTGTGAAATGGTGCTTACGTGCAAAAGATTGCTGCAAGTGGTCCCCCAGGATAAATTATATCTAAATAGAACATGTTGTTTGGTATTAATTTACAAGGTACAATCAGGCTCACACTTGGTTTGGTAGAAAAAGCTAGCAAAAATCAGCCTTATATATTATATTTTTTTAATCTTAGTTGCTATAAATAAATAAATATATATATATATATATATGCATATATTTATAAATGATTGCATATATACATTTAAATAGTAAAATATGGTCTATGCTAAAGTTTGTCAAAATAATTATTTTAAAATCAGCATATAAATAGAAATTGTTCACTAAAATTGCAAAAAACTATATTTTAATGTTTGAGTCCCACTTAATTCTGTCTTATTTTTCCTTTTAATTCCTAATTCCTAAATTGACTGAGTGTGTTCAAAATCTCAATCACAAAGTTCTGCTAAACATAACAAGGCAAGGATGAAGCGGTCATGAACTTGTGTTGTGTCTGGGTGTGGAGGAGAGGCTGGTTTGAACTTTGCTGACTCACCTATTGTGGTTTTTGTTGCTGCAGAGGAAGCAGCAGCAGAGCAGAGAGAGGAGGATGAGCAACAGAAAGGACACCAGCGTTCCCGCAGCTATCACACCCATCCGCTGGTTAGGATCTGAGGAAACATAAAAAGGAAAAATAAAGCTTCAGAGACCAGCACAGAGTCAGCTCAGGCTACAGCTGTCAACAGCTGATCTCAGACAATAACATGCGACTGGCCAAACCTCTGAAAACCAAGAAAAACATCTGCACAGACAACGTAGGGCTGTGACAATTAATTATTTCATTAAATGAGCGATCTTCAGATTTTTTTTAACGGTCATCATAAAATAATTAATCTGTTAGTGCCTGCAAGTTGAAAATACACTTTACTGAACAACAGACCATCGTTTTCCAAAGATCACAGAAAAAGACAGTAGGAAGTCTTTAGAAAACTGGATGGATATATGGATATATAGTTAGATAAACATAGATAGATGGATGGATGAATGGATGGACAAATGGATAGTTAGATAAACATGGATAGATGGATGGATGGATGAATGGATGGATGGATAGTTAGATAAACATGGATAGATGGATGAATGGATGGATGGATGGATAGTTAGACATAGATAGTTGGATGGATGGATGGATGGATGGATGAATAGTTAGATAGACATGGATAAATTGATGGATGGAAGGATGGATGGATGATGGATAGTTAGATAGACATGGATAGATGGATGGATGGAAGGATGGATGGATGGATGGATGGATGGATAGATGGATGGATGAATGGATAGTTAGACAGACATGGATAGATGGATGGATGGATGGATGGATGGATGGATAGTTAGATAGACATACATAGTTGGATGGATGATGGAAGGATGGATGGATGGATGGATGGATGGATGGATGGATGGATAGTTAGATAGACATGGATAGATGGATGGATGGATGGATGGATGGATACTTAGATATACATAGATAGACTGATGGATGGATGGCTAGAGAGACAGACAGACAGAGAGACAGTACAGAAACGCTGTCTGTAGGTGCAGAGATCAGATTTAGTGGATGTGCAGATAGTCTGTATTCTGTGGGAGAGTGAGAGAGTTTTCCCATCTGTTCTGATTTAGTGGCGTTAGCAGAGTGCAGAATGGTGCAGAGTGGAGAAGAGTGGAGTGTCAGAGTTCAGGGGTCATACATCCTCTCGAAACACAGCTGTGCAGAGGAAGGGCTGTGCTGGTGACATCACTACTGCCTCTGCTGACCCCCCCCCCCACCCCTCGCTCTCTCACTTTCTCGTCCTCTTCCTGTAGTATTTCTCTGCTCGGTGAGAAGCACTAACACTGCGAGCAGAACAGGAGAGGAGCCAAAAACACAGCCGTAAAAATCAGACACCACTCTGGAAACATCATTAGGCCTGCCATGGCAAAAACTGCAGCTGTCTACTACGGTGACCTACATAGGGCTACACACACACCCTCACACACATATACACACTCGAACACTCCTAACAACGCGTGTTAGCAAAAACAATTCGGTTTTCTCAACGAGAGCAATGTTTGTGATGCTTTGAACCTAATCCGGCAAAATACAAAGCAAGTTTGCAGAATGCAGTTCAAAGACTGAAGTAATTGGCAGTGTACGCTGTTCTATAACGCAACAATAAAATAATAAGAATGACATCCTAACTAAAAAATAATGTCGTTAAAAGAATCCTCTCGAGCAGCCCCACAATCCTCCATGTTTTCCATGTTTAATTATTAACGAGGAATAAGTTCCTGAAGAACAATTTTGTTTCTCATTTTCAGTGCAGTCCCTGTACCTGAGCAGTTTCAGCGTCTTCACCGAGAACAGGAGCCTGGAGAACCTTTCCTGAAGACCATTTAAAGAAATGACAAGAGACCTCGTCTAACAGAGTTCAGGCTACGCTGAAGAATAACGGTGGTGAAAAAATTTATATTGGCCTTAAAGTTGGTTAGAATGATGAAAACGCTCTTCTATATATATATATATATATATATATATAATTCTATATAATTCTATATAATATAATAATTATATATAATGCATGTATAATAACTATATACATTTTATACATGAGAATAAAACAATTCTTGACAAAATAATAGACGTGTAAAACGAATCTTCTCTAGTAATTTTAGCCTTGATCTGGGAAAGCTAAGATTACTCTGCTACTGTAGTTTACTTTTAATATGCAGTTAATCATAAAGGAATATTCACCTTTTCATTCACGTTTGTTCTTAAAAACTCTCAAATGACTGCGTTAAACTGTTTTGGAAGGGGAGCGTGAAAGGCATGACTTTATCACTGCGGCAAGCATGAAAATAAAACGATGAGCGTTGCCGCGGAAGGCTGTAAAATCAGACGACGTCTTCAGAAGCTACTTTGATTGTGTTTGTCTGGTCGATCTAATGGGTTCAGACCCTTCACATCACACTGAGGTGCTTTTAACTTTCTTCAGAGTCAAACAAACAGGATTGATTCATTTCAAGTATTGTGATGGCAGTGCTGCATCCCCAAAGCCAAAACAGGAAAAACAGTCAAATGTGCAGGACAGGCAGGCTCCAGATACACAGCTGGAAACCTCTGCCTTATGGAAGCAACACTGGCACCATTTCAAAGAACCCTATTTGGCACCTCCATGTAAAGTACACTTTAAAACATAAACGTGCCAAAAAGGTGCAGAAGAGCCTTTACTCTTCTCTGTATTAGTGTAACCTCCAGTTGACTTTGACAGAATGGAAAATATGAGACATGAGACTCTCCAAGTACATCTCAGCAGTCTGAGAAACCTCCAAAACAACTGACATAATAAAGTCCTAAGACCCAGAGAGAGAGAGAGAGAGAGAGAGAGAGAGACAGACAGAATCATATGCAGGTTTGTTCTCTTACACAGATTGCAGGCTCCAGACACTGGGTTGCAGTTTTTATCATGGCATGGACACGTCTGCGCACAGTTCACCCCAAACTGGCCAAACTCACAGGTCAGATTGCAACTGTAAAGGCAAAATAAACAGAATAAAGTTCAAAGTGCAGCACATTTATGTTACTAACGAGCAGAATTTGTGATGCCAAAAAATACATGAAGAAATGAAGAGCGTCTGAATAATGCAATCCCAAACCAACAACTCTTGATGACGGAGAGCTTAACTAGGAAACGAGCGGCAGCGATGATAATAAAAGCATGATCTAAATCAGGGTTCACTGTTTTATACTCACTTTTTTTAAAACTAAAACAATTTGTTTCTTTAAACGAGCAAGCATGCAATAATACGAGGAAATACATTTTTCTATTTGTTATTCCTAAACATCAGACCAACCTGAAACAATCTTGAACCTGCGGTAAATCAAAATGAATCTAAATGCAATTTATCCTGTTACTAACTGTGTAATTAATGCGTTATTACACTAGAAAAGTACAATAGAAAATAGTCAAATAAATAAAAATGATACATGTTGATGACTGTAAGTTTATTGGAGATGAATGATGCTTGATTTAGTCTCACTTAGCAACAAAGTTTACGTCAATTGCTTGTTTTTCATAAAAAATACAAAACAAGATGCATGTAGGGATTTCAGAAATGCTCAGCAATTTAAGTGCATGATAAGAAATCGATGGAGGGAGAGAAAGAGAGAAAAAGAAGCTGTGTTTATTTTCTCTTTACATGACCCGAGAGTGGGTTCACTGGCAAGGATTTTATGATTTGAGTGATGGAATTTAGGGGCCATTACAGTCAAAAGTATTTGCCTGGCAACTCCTCAGATTCCCTCACGTTTAGGAAAGGCGTTCCTCTGTGAAATGCAGTGCGGTTCTAATGTGTGCCAAATGAGCTTTTCTGTAGATATGAACAGAGTTAATAAAACAGCGGCTGGAGAAAGAGAAGGAAGGGCTTTTTGTGCTAATCATTTGAGAGGCTTTTCATGAACTGCGAATGTGTTTAATCTTAACAAGGAAAACAGCTGATAAAGATCCAGGCAAGATGTTTCAGAAACGCTCATATTCCCGTTTATCAGCCTTGTGATGACTGAGTGCTGCTCTTATGACGGGTAATGAATGAATGGGTTAACGGTGATCACATGTATTTCAGCAACAAACAAATCCTGACTGAGGCTTAACTTCGTTAACTATGGGCTGTCGCATTGAAACCGCAAGCTCTCGCAGTCTTTACTGGAATGCAACGCTCCACGCCTCTGGAACTTAAACACACAGTCTAAAATACCAGTGATGTTCTGAACATCAGGGATCCTAGAAAGGTGAACATTTTCAGGGACCCTAGAAGGAAAATATGCTCCTTTTAACAGCTGCTGGACATCAAAATCCTTCTAAAAAAGAGAAAACTTCCAAGGATTCAAGGAAATCCTTTAGGGATTTTCAAACATGGAGAAATCCTGAAGGTCAGAGAGCATACACGTTAAAGTGAAAGGAAAGGGCTTCCTGGGGTAGTCTGAACGAGGGAATGAGCTGGAAAGAATAGAACAATGTGAGAAGGCAAGAAAGAGCTTATCTGTGAAAAGATAATAGAACAACTTAAATAGAAAGAATTGTAGAACACAGAAAGGAGAAAACGTAGAAAAGTGGAATATGACAACAAACATGTAGAATGATGGGAATATTATACAGCGATGTAAATGAGGAGAACACTCTAGAACAGTGTGAATTGTGAGAATAGTCTAAAAGAGTATGAGGGAAGTATACAATGAGCAGAACATTTTAGAACGATATGAATGATGAGAGCATCCTAGAACAGTAAGTGTTAGGAGAATATACTAGAACAGTGTCAGTGAGGAGTATACTCTAGAACAGTGTGAACAGGGAGAACATTTTAGATCAGTGTGATGGGGAGAATGCTCTAGAACAGTGGGAATGTGCAGAACATGGTAGAACACTGGGAATGTGGAGAGCACTCAAGAACAGGGTGAATGTGGTAAGTGCTTTAGAACAGTGGAAATGTGAAGAAGACACTAGAACAGTGTGAATGTGGAAAGCCATCTAGAACAGTGGGAATTTGAAGAACACTCTAGAACAGAGGGAATGAGAAGAATACTGTAGAACAGTGTGAACAATGAGAACATTATAAAGAAAAGAAGCGGCAATAAGATTTATCACTTGTTTTGTCAAAGTCTCCCTCTTCAACCATCATTCTAGACAACTGCAGATTACTGCCAACAAACCATGTTCCTGGATTTAATTCACTGATTGGAATGGAATGACCTGGACTTGGGAATGAAGACATTAGCGAGTTCACTGGTAAAAGTATCTTATGCTTGAACATCAGCTTGTCTTTCCATCATTTCACTTCTCCATGGATTGATGAACCTCAAACCTACTCTGTAATAATGAAAGGGGGATAGATGCACCTTTAAGCTCTATTTTCTTCACATTTATGCTCAAGTCTGACTTTACACCATTTCTGATAATGCTCAAGGAAACAAGTGAAAGTGAAGTGAAAGTGACTACATGCCATTGTGAAACGTGGCACAGTCCACAGTGAAACACAATGAAATTTATCCTCGACCCACACACATGTGCGACTAGGGGCAGCCCTTTTTCATCACCTGGGCAGCAGTGATGGGGATGGTACCTTGTGGTCATGGTGGTCTAGTGGTAGGGTAGGGTACCACCCTATGGACCTATGGCTCATGAGGTCAGGTTCAAATCCCACCTCTGGCATTACTGCTACTGGATCCCTGTGCAAGACCCTTAACCCCGAGTGGCTCCAGGGGGGACGGTCCCTGTAATTACGACATGGAAGTCGCTCTGGAAAAGAATGTCTGCTAAATGCCGCAAATGTAAATGGAAAGGTACCTTGCTCGAGTATCTAAGAGCAGCCTATGGATCTGGGTTTGGAACCCACAACCTTCTGATTCTTGGGGCCTAGTCCCTAGGCCACCGCTGTTTACAATCAAGGGTTATGTTTGACTTCAGAAAGTTAGTTATTCACTTACTATGTCCCATAAAAGCCTGGGTCACACAAGCACTCTCCAGTGGCGAAGTGACAGTCTCCATTAAAACAGTGACTACAATCATTTGCACAGTTCTCGCCATAGGTTCCGTTGGGGCAGCGGACCTCACAGCTACAAAGAGAGAGAGAATCTCAGCTTGCATTGAATTAGAACTATTATCAATGATTTAAAAAAAAATCAAAAACAGCATGAATAGTCCTACCGATCTCCGATCCAGCCAGGATTGCAGTGAGAGCACTTCCCATTGATGCGATCGCAGAAATGACCATCCTTGCACGGTGGACACTCCTCTTTGCAGTTCTCCCCAAAAAAACCTGGAGCACACATCTGGTCACACTTGGTGCCATTCCAGCCTCTTTCACAGGTAATACAACGTCCCTCCGTGACCTTACATGGCTGCTGACCCTTACAGTGACCACACCTGGGGGCAGAAGAATTCAGGGGAGGCATGGTTTGTTCAAAATGTACAATAAATAGAAATTGAAAACAGGGTTATTGCGCCGTTTGTTTCCTTCCTAAAGCAGACTTACGATGCTGTGTTTGTTGTCCCCTCATCGACACAATTTTTAGATGTATCCTAACTCTGAAGCAGACATGGGGATGATAGTTGAAGGCTAATGATAGTGAAGTGAAAGTGACTACTGGTCATTGTGAAACACAGCATACAGTGACACAACAAAATGCAGCTTGTGCTTTTCACCCACAAACACTGTGCAGCGAGGGGAGCTGCTTTGGGGGACAATACCTTACTCAAGGGTAACTCAGGGCAACCAACTGGTCCTTGATTCGAACCCATGACCTTCTGATACTGGGGCCAACTCCCTAACCACTAGAACACTGCTTTCCAATCTTCGTCAAATAAAGGAACATGACCATGGGAGAGCTGCAGCAGTGAGACCGTTCAACCAGCACAGTTCAACAGCTGCGTTTACAGTACATGTGATGTTAATTATAATAGTTTGTTTAGGTTTACATGCTGGAATCTTAATATCTGGCTATGGCTTACAACAGTGTCAGAAAAGAAAAGGTTCTATCCCTTCTTACTTGTTCCTGCAGTTCTGGCCATAGAACCCTGCTGGGCAGGGCTCCCTGCAGAACTTGCCCCTGTAGCCCGGCTTGCAGGTGCAGGAGCCGTCGGCCTGGTTGCACTTCCCATGGACACACTGGCAGTAGCGGTCGCAGTTGGGCCCCCACAGCCTTTCTCGGCACTGGCAGCGTCCTGTGAACTGTTCGCAGGGCGAGTTGTTGCAAGAGCACTGGGCGCCGCAGTTGCGCCCGTACCAGCCGGGGTTGCAGATGCAGCGGCCTGTGTTCTGCTCACACACCGAATTGATGCTGCAGTAGCAGTTGTTGCTGCAGTGCGGCCCCCAGAAGCTAGTGTGGCACGTGCACTTGCCCGTCTCCTGGTCGCATTTTCCCTTCTGGCAGGGACATGGCTTTTCGCAGTTTTCACCCCAGCGGTTGGGGTTGCACGTGCACTTGCCTGTCACATCATCACACTTTCCATTGGGATGACATGTGCATTTGCCCTTGCAGTCGGGACCCCAGAACTGAGTAGGGCACTCTGGGAGGGAGGGCAGGGAAAACTGTGATATGCATTTGTTGGTGATTTTTCAAAAAAACAGTTTAGTTTTTTAGACGTTGAAGGCATGGCAGCAATTATTAGTCCCCCTTCTAAAGGACCTTTTAACAAATGAAAATAATAATAATAATAACAGTGTTCCATATAGGCTAGTTCAACCATGTAGACTCATACAGAATTCCTTATATGGACATGCTGCTGAGAACAAAACTATAAATCATATCTAGAGTCATTTACCATTAACCTACAAACTGAACCTGTATGATGGGTGTTTCTGTGATTTTATCACAGTATTTCCAGGCATTTGAAGCTTGAGGATGAAAGATTAACATCATCCAAGCTAAATATTTTGCGGAGATATGAAAAAAAAACAACAAAAACATATTTTCCAAATTTAAACAGTCCAGAACAGATTCCCATCAAAGCGGTACTTTCAGTGTTACTTCCTGCTTCAAAAGTAGCAAAAACTCTTTTGAGAAAGGAAAGGAACGATTGCTTGGGCTGTTTAAGAGGCTATGAACTATGCAGTTGGCACATTAATCTTCATTTGCTAAGAATGTAGAAAATGTCGGTGAGGAAGGAAGTCGTAACGCAAAAAAGCCTCTTACTGGTGTCACAGCTGGCTCCAAAATATCCATGGCGACAGCGGCATTCATTTGGTCGGACGCATACCTCGTTCTCCTTGCAGGTGAAATTACCCTCACAGAGAGCTGGCAAAAAAAAAAAAAAATGATGGGAAATGGACTGAACACACTCAATGTATGGCTGAGCCATATAACGGTGTGGAATTATATTAAAAAATCCCATTAAGTGGTAGTTTGGCAAACTTTCCCCTTTCCACTCTAAATGTATTCACTCAAGCTGGTCTGGACATGGATTGTCTCTGTCACATATGTGGTGTTTCTGGCACGTGTGAGGTGTTTTGGGCACACTAGAGGGCGCTCTGTTCTGACTGAGCACACCTGAGCTCATAAAGGCACAGGTGTGCCTCATTGGGGCTGACTATTTAAGCCCCAATGAGTCAGAACAGAGCGCGGCTCATTAGTTGGGCTAAGCCTACATGCAATGGTGGCATTTGGTTGTGGTTTTAGTATTTAGTAACTTGGTGTCTTGATTTAGACTGCAGTTCCTCGGTTCTTGGTTTTTGTTTAGAACTGCAGTCCTTGCTTCTGGTATTTTGTATATCTGGATAATAAAACTACGTTCCGAACCTCTGGCTCTGCACTGGTGTCCTTCCGGCACCCCGCCAGCGTTACAGTCTCCTATTAAAAGGTCATTTCCTCCCCTCGAACCATGTCAGTATTAAATTGCGTAAATCAGACTTTTTATTTTCTGAAAATTGACCGAATGTTGAACAACCAAATCAAAATTTTTATACTGTTTATGCATGATATACGTATTCCCTTCAATGATGAGGCCACTAAAGCAAATTCTAACCACTAATTTAATTGATTAAAATAATGAAAGTTGAAAGAACTACATAAAAACTGTAGATTACGATCGGCAATACAGCAAATATTCATTCTTCCAGAAATGTTCACCTCCCATCGTCTGATATTTATCTTTTTGAACAGTCTGAGTGGATCTGGAATGCAGAGCACAAAACTCTCATTGACAGGAACATGGAGTTAAACATTCAGCTGGTCAGTGTCCTCCAGTTACTGACCATTATGGTACGGTCAGAAACGAATACTGCAATGGAATTTTATCACTGTACAGATAAATAGATTTTAAATATATTTTTTATATATTTAAAGGGGGTTTATTTATTTATCCATTAAGAGAATTAATCAGTTTGAGATTTGATGCAGGTGTGTGATAAATTTAGACTGTTCACACAATGTTAACTGTTGGCTAAAACGCTGGTCTTTTTAAGTCTGCAAAACAAACCAGTAATTATACGGACTTGTTCACTACATTTGATGTAAGAGTGAGCGTGAAAATAGAACCTCCCATAACTGGGAATTTCCAAGACCTTGTTGCTTTCCACTTTAAGTTTACAGTACTTTCCCCTTAATTCCAGGAGGCTGCGTTTTGCTTGTCTTGCTTTTTAAATAAAGCCACAAAAGAGTCAGAATGACAGAACGTTTCTCCATCAACAAAAACAGAGCTATACATTAACCCACGTTTCACAGCTTTGAAGTGCAGTCCTGCATCTGATAATCTTCATTCAGTGCTTTACTTCTGAACACTCACTCGCTCGCTCACTCACTCACTCACTCACTCACTCACTCACTCACTCGCTCGCTCGCTTACTCACTCACTCACTCTCTGACGTGCTCACTGACTCATTCTCTGACTTACTCACTCACCTCACTCACTCACTCGCTTGCTTATTCACTCACTGACTGCCTCACTCTCTGACTTGTTCACTCACTCACTCTCTGACTTACTCACACACTCGCTCACTCACTCACTCACTCTCTGACTTACTTACTCACTCACTCTCTTGCTCACTCGCTCACTCACTCACTCACTTACTCGCTCAATTACTCATTCACTCACTCACTCACTCTCTGACTGACTGACTCTCTCACTCACTCTCTGACTCACTCCCTCACTCACTCACTCTCTGACTCACTCACTCATTCGCTCACTCACTCTCTGACTTGTTCACTCACTCACTCTCTGACTTACTCACTCACTCACTCACTCACTCACTGACTTACTGACTCACTCTCTTGCTCACTCACTCACTCACTCACTCGCTCACTCACTCACTCACTCACTCACTCACAAACTCGCTCACTTACTCATTCACTCATTCACTCACTCACTCACTCACTCACTCACTCACTCACTTACTCACTCTCTGACTCACTCACTCATTCACTCTTTGAATCAGTCACTCTCTGACTCACTCACTCACTCACATGCAGGAGGTTGGTGTGAATGAGGAAGATGCAGAGGACCACAAGAAATGGAAACCTATAATCCATTGTGATGACCGAAAAGAAGCCAAAAGAATAAGAAGAAGAAGAAGAAGAAGAGGAAGAAGAAGAAGGAGAAGAAGAAGAGGAACAGAAAGCATGATTAAAAGTGTGTGATTCTTACGTGTTGAACACTCGTCTCCTTGCTGTCCCCAACCACTGCAGCACACAAACGTTGGTGTCCTAAAGAAAAGAGCACACAGCGAGTTTGATATGCTATTATGCAATCTATATGTTCAAATGACTTTTGTCTTCGGTAATGCCCCAGAAATCATACATAAATGTTTATAAGGTATAATCATGTAACATTATGCTGTTTTAAGTCATTATATTAAGTGTCCAGCAATGTTTGACTGAAAAGAAAACAGAAATAAAAAATAAAAACTGGGGCTGGGCGAGGCCCAGATATCATGTTCCTATGAGTACATTTGGCTGATGTCCCGCTCTCCCAAGTTCAAGCTTAAAGTGTTTAACTCACTGCATCGCTGCTTAGAGAAACGAAAAGAGGGAAATAGACTTAACACTGATGCTGGCGATTATCCACACTTTTTATTTGATTTATTGCTTCATTTGACTGGCACAGAAAAAGATAACAAAAAGAAAAACTGATGATCTGGCCTGAGTAGGGGCCTGATGGTTAGAGAAGAGGGCTGCTAGGTCAGTCCCTAAGATTGGCAGGACAATTGAGGGTAGTGGGCGAGTGGATGAATAACACCTTCCCACTCCTGCCTCCGAGACACTCCATAACTGCCACACAGACATGCTGATCTTCAACAAAAAAACAAAAAATAAAACAAAAAACATAAAAATAAGGCCAAACCAAATCCAAGCTGCCCATTAAGACTCAAGAAATTAATAAATATGTGCCCATATATCATCAGGTAAGGTTCTTTCAAAGACATAGTACTGTGACTTCTTGCCCCACCTCTCATTTCTTTCTCTCTTTTAAAAGAGGATCATCTTTTTGCTACAAGACTACTATTTCATGGCTGTCAAACATCTTATCTTTGGCAAATTGAGTAGATTAAATGAAAAAAAAAATGTTTTAGTGCTCCAGGCTGCAAAGTGACTGAAGATACAAGGTTCTAGATAAATGGATTCCAACCACTCAGCGTTCAGCATCAGCAATAAACAAATCACCTGATCATCGGGAATCATCTGCACCTGTTTCTTCACTGCTCCATGTCTTAAGTTAGACACTTTGTTCTGCTTGAAGGTTCAGACGTAGATCACTGTGTGGATTAACCAACACAGAACTATCAAACTGCTCAGGTACAGAGACTGGACTGAACATGAGAGACAACAACACTGTCCTTCAGGAAGGTCTGGAGAACTGCTCCTCAACAACACATATGAAACATAAAAACAAATACAAAAACAAACAAAATATGAAATGAGGGGTGGCTCAAGACTTTTGCACAGGATTGTAGAATCTGGAACATTTGTTTTTACAAATGAATGTTATTAAAATGAGACAATCAGAATGAATCAAGTCTAAGTTCTGTATTTTTCTAATTAAAATATCATGATCATATTATAAGACAGTGTAAATGTATTAAATTGGGACGCACTCTGTGCTTGCTTTTCAATCGGGTTTCAAACAATCAAAAAGAAAGAAAGTTCTTTGAAAGCTGTGTGGGCAGGGCAACTCATTCAAAGATTCTGATTGGTCGGATTAAGGCTTATGAAAGCTTTGCCCAAGATCAGGATTGTCCAGTTTACACCAAAGTGATATAATTTTGGTGAAATCCATTAGTAGCTCAATGGAAAGTGGAACGATATTCTTATACTTTGGGTTTGTATACTGCTTACCCATAAAAGGAAGACCCAGGTTCTCCTAGGCTACGTTTAAACATGGTTTTAAAGGGAGGAAAATTCTATTACATGGACCCTGTAAAGTCCATGAACCTGTGAAATGCATTCAACATTTTCCTTGAGCGCTTTTCCCAGAGATTTGCCTTGAACGCCGTCAGTGAGTGAACAGACCCCTAGGAACTAAACGCAAGCATCAGCAGACACTGCTGTGCCTCTGACCTAAATTCCTTTTGTCCCTTAGTGTAGGTCTCATCATTCATGTGGTTCGCACGGAATATTCGAGATGTCTGGGCACCATCTGTAGCTTCTCTCTAACGCGACGGCAGATGCTTCAAATAACACCCACATACAATCGCACACATAAACACAGATGCACATAGAGAAGAGTACATACACACACACAGACACACACACACACAGTAAACAACTGTTCTTCTAAGCACTCTCTGTCTGCTGAGCAGCTGACATCCAAGCTAAACTCATCGTTTGAAGTGACGGCCTTGGGAGATCATGCGACATGGAGAGGTTCAGAAGAAGGACACATGCTGATGCGATTAGTTCAACCATTTGTTGTCCCAAACTCTGTCCCAAAAGCTGAAAAGGATTTCTGGGTCATAGGAGCCAGAGGAAGTAGCAGACTGAGAGTTTTTATTGCAAAAACCTTTGAATTTCACATGAAAGTTTTTCTCTTCCTAGCAGACCTTCTACCAATTTTTGAAGCACTGCATGTGTTTGGCTGATATGACTTGAAGAATATGCAACATCCTGATAATCTGCTTCTCTGAGGCTTGACCAAAAATGGAGAAACTTCACAGCAAAGCAAAGTGATTTCAGGCTGCACTGTTCTTCAACCAGTGCATCCCAGTCCAGCAGCATCCCAGACCAGCATATCCATCTCATGCATCACCCTCCTCCAGCTCCAGGGTCAAGTTTCAAAAGCTACCGAATATCATTTTTCTTCATTTGTTATTCTATATACTGCGAGATACTGAATTTTGCACTGGATTGAATCATGATAATTCATCATGCTCCTAGAGCCATCAAAAAAAAAAAAAAAAGAAAACTCCAAGAAAAGAAACCAGCTAAACCAGCTCACCCTATGAGAGCTGAGATAGGCTCCAGCTCTGCCCGCGACCCAAATCAGGACAAGCAGCTTTGAAAATGAGTTGTGAGTAGAACCAGAGAGTTTCAAACTGTGTCCTGAACTAAATATCGAACTGATCTATCGACTGAAACGTTACATCCCACAGATCAAATCTAATCTAAGGAATTGATCCTGAATACACTACCACATTATGGGGCATTTTCCTGTTAGCTGTGTGTAAGAGGGCAGTAGAGCACCTCTTAAAGGGGGATTCCATTGATTGAAACCTTCTTTGTGATCGAAACAATGAGTTATTAAAGGAAAAAAGAAAACCCTTTCCCATTCTAGAGAAATGTTCAGTGGTTGCCTGTGCTAATTGCAACCAGACATCAGAAATATTTAAAGCTTCTAAAAAGCTCCATCAGAGAACGTTTGGATCACTGCCCGATGAAGAAATTCTTTAGAGATACATGTTTTCACCACTAAATAATCCATTAAAAAAGTTATCTTTTAAGATTAGCAAGCTTGAAAAGGAAAAAAAAATCTTTTTTAAATCTTCAATTAAAAGTGCTACCAAACGTCCCGAACGTACCAAACAAATGAACGTCCTGAAAGTTACAAAACCTGTCTATCTGATAAAGCCTGTAGTGTTTCATTGATCTAAAAGTAGCTACAATCCGTGTATGATCATAGTTATTAACCTATGTGTGCCCTCTTCCATGGCAACTGTTGCTAGGTTGGACAAGCATCACATTCAACAGCTGTAAAAAAACTAAAAAATGTGTGCACTCTAATAAATCCGCCATAGTTTTGGGTCATACGATCCGAGTGCCGAATTCTGTTGCATTTGTGTTTAAAGTCGCTATTAGTTGCCACTCGTTCACTTTTTTATACTCGACGAAAAAAGGGTTGGGAGACACGGTGTGTTGCTTTCCTGTTTTTAGTTAGCATCACTGGGTTAAATGGCTCCATCGCTAAAGCTCCCAATAAGTCCCTCCCTTTCATTTTCCGTGTTCTGCTGGTTTACGCCGCAGGAGGTTAAGTGCCAGCTTTCTTCTCCTCCCGCCGTCTGCAGCGAATCTGCGCTTGAATATCATTGACCTGCGTCTTCTCCTTAATCTGCTGTGCCGTCTGGATAGGACACAGATGCTGCTCCTCATCCTCCACCACATGTAACCCCGGAGAGGCCCTGTCCACACTTTAGCTTCCTGTGGAGCGTCGGGTCTGCTCTGCCTTTAGTCAAAGTTTGTTTAGCCTCTGTGTGTATGAGGGGGTATGTATGTGTGTGTCCCACCACAACCTTGACATCTCTGCACTGTGTCAAACTACACATGCTACATTGAAGAAGAGGGAGAGAGAGAGAGAGAGAGAGAGAGAGAGAGAGAGAGAGAGAGAGAGAGAGAGAGAGAGAGAGAGAGAGTATGTGTGTATTCAAAACCACACTCATTTGATGCATTTAGAGGGTTGAAATCTGAGGCGAATGGAAATTGAACATCAGTCATCAACAACTTGATTCAGCAACAATTGAGAACCAAGTGGAAATTCTGAGTAATGCAGCGGAATGAGGGCCAACTTCCTGCCAGCGCTGCTCTTTTTTATTTTTTTCCCACCAGAATATTTTTGGGGGACTGTGTTCTGATTCATGTACACCGATATCCATCTGGAGCAAGGAATATTATCACTTCTAACAAATGAACTTCAAAAACAAGAGGCCAGACCTTCTCAACACAAACGCTTGGGTCAGAAATCCCCTGAAAATGTCCTCTGGGAGGACGTTACACAACATGTGGTAAACACTCCTTCATTGACATGTCTACATGGCGTAATCCTCAAAATTATTGAGTCCCTTGGAATGAAATCATAGTACATCCACTGCACGTTGTATTTCAGTCCCATTCAGCCTCAGACACTCTGATCCAGACTGCACTAAAATCACTGTTTCAGATTCTCACACAGAATGTAAATCCTCTCTCGTATTCGGTACGTGTCCAGGCCGAACACTACCGACAACCAATGGTCTTCTCTGCACACCAACGAGCTTTTCAGAGCGGCTCTAACAAATATCTGGCCAACTGGTGCATTCATCTTTGTTTGAGGATGCTTTTAGTGTGTATGATTTCGTGAAGTCGTTACAAATATAGATATTTTTTAGAATATAGATATATTTTTATTTCATAGAATCAAAAGTAGAGCACCAGATGGCTCGATCATGGCATAATAAATTATCTGATTGACGTGGAAATAATAATAATAATAATAATAATAATTTAAATAAACCAAAAAACTAACAAACAAAAACATGACCAGTTATTGACAGACTCGTGATTGAGGATTGGCTGCAGAGAGAGGCTGTTATTGGCTGATAATGAAAGAAACTGATTGGCTGACAATGTGATTTATCTCATAGTCGTAACAACTTTAGAAAAGAAAATATAAGTTGACTTAATATTTTCCAGGCTGAATCAGGATACTATTGTCTATTATATGCTATTCACTACTCTGTATTATATACTATGGTCCCATAAATACATAATGTGCAGCAGGGCAGCTATTTATAGTGCCCGAGGAGCAGTGATGGGGACTGTGCCTTGCTCAAGGGTATCTCAGGGCAACCTGTTGGTCTGGGATTCAAACCCACAACCTACGATCCGGTTGGAAGGTTGTGGGTTTGAATCCCAGAACTAGCAGGTTGCCCTGGTCCTATGATGGTACAGTCCCCATCACTGCTCCCTGGGACATACTTCCCTAATTCCATTAAAAGTATTTTAATTTGAACAGCAAACAGAAAATTGTCATTCCTTTAATGGTTAAAAGCTATAGCGTTCAATAGCTGCTTTATAGCAGATGATCTTATTAAAGGTCACCGGGATCGCGGCCCAGTTTTCATGGTGAATTAAACTCCAGGACTGACAAAACTTTGTTCTCGATCACTTCCTTCTTCTTTTAGATCCTCTACAGCCAATGCCACAGTTGCCAGTTTTCAGTTTTGTTGTGAAGGCCATGGCTGTAACATCATCAGTACATTTTCAGGGCATCTTATAACCCTAAATGGCACACTCTACTGAGCAGTCTGTCACAAAGGTTGGTCAGGGCCCAAATAACCTAACCTGATCCATAACTCACTCTTACAGTGTCTCTCTGGCCAAAGAAAATACTAAACCCATCGCTTCATCTGCTGTGAACCACTCTACTCACCTCCTGCAGCCTGACTAAACAGCCCAAGCCGTGAGGTTTTGTAACTGAAACTTTTTTTTGTGTGTATCTTTAAGGTGGGAGGAGCTTTTTAAAAACTACAACTGCTTTGGGGCAGAATTTGGAGGGCAGGCTATATTGGTTAGCCTCTATTTCTGTGGCTGTGTCAGGATGTCTTCGTTTTCCAGCACAGAAGAGAGAAAAAACAAAAAAAGAGCCGGAAGCTGTATTTGAATTGAATGCCAATTATAAATTCAATTTGAAGGTGCACTTTCTATATTTATTTCATTCATTCTATTTGTTTCATGCATTTATAGATTAATTCTGGTTCATTTATTAAAAAAAAAAAAAAACAAAAACTAGCTGAAGTGAAGAAAAACCAAACAACTACAAGAGATTCATCCAAATAGAAGAGTAGAACAGAAAGAATAAAGTACCCTAAAAGATATCAAAAAGGAAAAATAAAATCAGCTTGACAAACTAAACTATATTATGCAGCCAGATAATCGTCGCTGCCCATGTGGTGTAAAAAAGTGAAACACAGTTGCACCATTGCCAGTTACTCCTATTAGGGACTAGGCCCCAGGATCAGAAGCTCTTTGGCTTGAATTCCCAGACCAGTAGGCTGCTGAGGTACCCTTGAGCACGGTGCCGTCCCCATCACTGCTCCACGGGTGCCTCAATAGCTGCCCCCTGCGGTGTGTGTGGGTGAAATGCAGAGGCTGTGAGTGTCGTGCTGTGTTTCACTAATGACAGTTGTCACTTTGACCGATTTGGTGTTCAATTTGCACCTTTAGACCATGGGGCGTCCTTGATCCAATAATACAGACAGGACTATAATATGTGGCCACCAAGCACAAAAAAGTATCAGATACTTCCCAAATTAAAGAACACATATACTCACACTACCTCACACTCACACACACACACACACACATTTACTTCCTGCTCAATAAAATATAATTGGCAGGGCTCAGTTACAGCCTCGAAGCCTGCTGGAGTTTATGTCCCGGGACAACTGGGACTGCTTTCCATACATCCTATAACTTGAAACCATTGAAAGAAAAAAAAAAGACATAAAAACAAGGCGATGGAGATCTTCAGCTCTTGTAAGCTTGGACACAGTTTAAGTATACGACTTTGATACGACTTCGGTACGTAGTGGCGCCCCTATCGGTTACACGGGATAACATCTTACAGATAGACATCTGTAGAACAGCACAACTTTCAGAGTTTATTTGGAGTTAGACAACGTCATTTGTCATTTGCATACACTTCCTCAATAGATAATAATAATGAATAAAGGCAAAAGCTCTGCATCATACGTAATCAATCGTTCAGACATTATTTATATTGCAATTTTTTTAAACACAACGTAAGCAAAACAGTACCACTGCTCTCACACAGCCTACTTGCGAGGTGAATCTCCAGAAGTAGAGTAAGAAAAAAACCAAAAAAACAATATGCAGGGTCATGCATGTTGTGAATGAGTGTTCAGCACTTACCCTCTGCACACATTCTGGCCCTTTGGGTTGAGGTCTTGGCTGAACACTGGACAAAAGAGTAGAAGCAAAGCTCCAGCTGCTAAAGTGCCCTTCAGAGACAGCATCCTTCCAGACCCCTGTGCTCAGCATTCCTTTCCCTGAAAGACAACCAGTGGAAGTCTGTCTTCAGGACAGTGTCCTCCCCTCCTCTCCACTTCCACCGTCCGCATAAGCAGAGAGCCTGGGAGGAGTTTAATCCAGACAGGTCTCTTTGTGTGTTTGTGTGTGTGAGGGTTCTCCTACACACCATCTGAAGTGAGGGAAGAGGGGTGAAGAGAGGAGAGAGAGAGAGAGAGAGAGAGAGAGAGAGAGAGAGCAAGCAGGCAAAACCAAAAGTTGGCCCAAAAGAAAAAGCAACTAGTCCAACTTTTTCATCATCCCAGAAACCTCCCCAGCTTTGGGTCAGTCAGTAAATCCAACACACACCAGGCCAGTGTGTGTTAAAGCAGCCCGTCCCGGGACCTCTGGAGGAATATTCCAGGTTAATTTGGCTGTGATGGTCCTTGGTTCTCTCCTCAGGCTGAGCTTCACTCTTTCTGTGAGACTTTTCTTACTTTGGGGCAAAGGCACACTTTTTCCTTCTACCAAAGTGAGTGGGTGTGTCTTCTGCAGCTAAGCACTGCCCTCCCACACACACACACACACACACACACACAGCCATTGCTCCTGGAATGACTAGAAAAGTTGAACCTAAAGAACCACAGATACCAAAATATTAAGCTTCTTTAGAAATATTATTTATTTTTATTATTACAAGGATCACAATAACCGCAACCATAAACAGCAGCTACATTAATAATACTAATACTAATAATACTCATTACAACAACAAGCAACAACAGTAACTATATCTACAACAATACGTACCACCATCAAAAAACAAACTAACAAACATTTCTAACCAGCAATAAAATAGAAACAAGACATTTTAGAGTGATTATAAATAGCAACCAGCACTA
>JABMDN010000512.1:30000-34557 GCA_017165825.1 Hepsetus odoe
GTGTAAAGGAAGACATCTCTCAGAAAAAGAAAAGAAAGAAATGAGGTGAGTCATTTTTTCCTATTTAATAATATATTTCTGCTTCTAAATTATTTTTCGTTCTAAGGGATGCATTGGCCTAGTGATTAGGGACAAGGCCCCAGAATCAGAAGGCCGTGGGTTAAACAGATGGATGGTTGGATGGATAGATGGATAGATGGATGGATGGGTGATGAATAGATAGATAGATAGACAGATAGACAGATAGATAGATAGATAGATAGATAGATAGATAGATAGATAGACCAGTAGGTTGCTCTGAAGTACCCTTGAGTGAGGTACTGTCCCCATCACTGCTGACAGGCACAGGATATGGCCGCCCACAATTGCACAATTGCATGGGTTAAATGCATTTCTTTGTGTTTCACTGTGTGCTCTGTATCACAATGGCAAATAGTCACTTTCACTTCAGTTTGTTTTAAAAAATATAAACAATTATAAAAACACCACAAGTAAATAATCCACAAGGCCTGGGTGAATTCTTAGCAAGCAAAGGCCTCTTACACATTGACTAATGCTCATAAATCCAACCTCAGGACAACAGCTGAGCAGTGTGGGGGATGGGAGGGCCACTGCTCTACAAAAACTTCTTCCCATCTTGTTGTTAAACCAGCAGGTTGTTGGAAAAATTAATCAAGACTGACGTATGTTTGGAGAGAAGAAGAATGCAATGCAATCGTGCAAAACATGGTGGTGGTAGTGTCACGGTTTGTGTCTGTTTTCTGAATTATACCCGTACATTTTAAAGAAAAATGTTAAGAAAGCTTTGAGTCTCCAAAGAAAGAGGGTCATGTAGCAAGACAACGATCCTTAGTACATGGATTTTTTTGCGTATGTTTAGGAATGACCATTCAAAATTGACCCAAGGTCAATAGAAATGTCCTTGAATAAAAAGGCATATATTTATGCAGAAATATAACAAAAGTGCATCATAAGCAATGTAATAACAACAGGCCTTTTTAATGGCAAAAATAACATCGGGAACAGGAAGCGAATGACACGTTTTGAACTGTACATACTTTTCTATTCTAAAGCGGTTAAGTTTTCCATTAGCGCTTTAATGACACTGTAAAATCACTGAAACACACAAGCTTTCATGACTTATTGCTTTAGTGTATCGGTGTGGCTCAGATTCTACACATATGGCAAGAAACACTGTCTTGGATAACAGGGAACCCCACCCACAGCTTGTAGCGGCCCGGGGCAAGCCGAACGCTTTATGAGCAATGCGGCGCTCGCTGATTTGTGACATAACATAATTCAGGAAGGTCCCGCAGGTGTTGAACTGAACAATTTTCATACGAGACTAGCACATAGCGTCTCAGCTGCAGCAAAACAAGGGGGCAGGAAAACCGTGCCCGTGTCTGTGAATTAGGTGTGCAAATCGGGCGCAGTTTGTTCTGAGCCCTGGGGCTGAGCATTCAGAAACACTCCATCTCCTCTGCAAATGTTCTAACACTTCACTGAATGGTAATTTGCAGCATATGTGGACATTTTAAAGCCCTCATGGCCACAACCCAGCAGTTATTATGAAGATTCCCTCTGTTTTCTGAATGCACACAAACACTGCAACTCGCCAACAGGATTGGCATTGCAGATGGATAATCTTTCTTGCCTGACTGAGTGCTAGAGATGCGGTTTGCATCAGAACTGGCTGTTGTTAACCCGCGGCTCTTGGCCACTCTGTTATAGTGCACTTCGCGCAAAGCACTCAGAAAAAGCCTTGGCTCTGGGAAACAGTTGGGGATGTAAACAGAAGACTATTGGCCCGCACAGTCAAGGCCCATCTCGTCCGATTGGATGACATCTGGGCTATAAATGCGCTCACTCTTTAGGAATTCTGTCACATGGTGTGCATGGGGAGCTGTCAGGGATGACTGTTTTCATTTAGGACGAGACATTCAGGTTTCAATGCCTCGATTCATCGAGTCATTTATTGTCTGGCAGTGTCAGAGGCTGGGCTTTGGCTGCTTTTTGCTTTCAGCCAAACTTTTGTTTTGCTGTTGATAGATAGACAGACAGGCAGACAGACAGACAGACAAACAGACAGATAGACAGATGGATGGACAGATGGATGGATGGAAGAACAGATCAAAAGGTGGATGGACAGATGGATGGAAGGACAGATGATAGACAGAGCATTGGGATGTCCTATTCCTGAAAACAACTTAGATAGATAGATAGATAGATAGATAGATAGATAGATAGATAGATAGATAGATAGATAGATAGATAGAAGGATGGACAGACAGATGGATAGATGGACAGATGGATGGATGGAAGAACAGATGGAAAGATGGATGGACAGATGGATGGAAGGACAGATGGATGGAAGGACAAATGATAGACAGAGCATTGGGATGTCCTATTCCTGAAAACAACTTAGATAGATAGACAGACAGATAGATAGATAGATAGATAGATAGATAGATAGATAGATAGATAGATAGATAGATAGATAGATAGATAGATTTTCTAAGAGAAAGTAGAACAACCACTTTTTCTGTAAGTACGAAGTAAAACCCCCTTTAGCTGAAATCACAGATTAACAATGTTCCTTCCAGCTACCAGGATTTCCGTTCTTCATTTAGGATTCGTTTCCCTTAAAGACCACAGCGGGTTCAGAAACACAGTTCATGAGTGAACTGAATGTCCACATCACCACAGAGCAGTCAAATATGCTGAAGAGGAGATAAAGCGCTACATAATCGTTGTCAGATCATATCTCCGTTTTGTCATTTTTCAATTTTTTTGCCATAGTTGGAAAATGGCAGTTTCCATTGTCATTTTCCCAAAATGTCACGACAAACGGTCCAACAGAAATGGTCCAGAAGAACATCTTCCCACATTATCATCCATAAGAACTTTCCTTTGTGCAGGGTTGCTGTTGTTGGAGAAAACCTACATAAATGGTGTTTGTTGGGTACGATGCCTCCAGTAGCCTCCAGAAGTAATTTCTCATAAAATCCTGAAATGTTACTGGCCGGGCGGAGCACCGCTCTTCAGGATACACACTCCCCATGACTTACGTGTGAACAGGCAGATTAAGATGCTGAAGACGACGTCTCAAAACCATTGGATTGGAAAATGATGCAGAAGGAAACAGGGCTCCGCAACGTGTTACCAGTGTCACGGCTCCCAGCAAGCCCCGGGCATGGACATGGTCCCAGTCACCGGAATTCTAGCCACGTTATCCACAGCGCCCAGTCATCATATCCCCAATCCCTCACACCTGGCTGGCCAGGTACTTAAGGAGTTCCAGACCGACCCAGACTCATCTGTTCTACATCCCGGGTAATGTTTGTTTGCCTTCCGACTGGTCTATTGTTTATTAAAGCTAAGTTATCGCTGCCTAGCACTTGCGTCTCCTTCCCTTTTTCCATCGCCATGACAACCAGTTACTGTGTTGATGATAGTGGGTGAGTGTTTTGATTTTGATTTGAGCATTTTTATCAGCTAGAATTTAACAGGCTGTTTTTTTTTGTTTGTTTGTTTTTTTTTTTTGGTTATTTTGTTAGTCTTTAGGGAGAAAAAGGAAAAAGATAAAATATATTAAAACCACATTTTTAATTAAAAAAAACAAAAAAACTTTTTACTTCTAGAAAAGTGGGGATGTAGGCTCGTTAATACTGCATTCACAATATTTGAACGTCTCTCTTTGTATTTGTGAACACACAGCACAGAACACACATATAGGTTTTGCCCAAATCATGAAGAAAAGAAGGAAAGAAAAGGTGAAACAGAAGGAAATCATAAATGAATGGTCTTTTAAAAGATCCTGACATCTTTAGGGCGTTAACAGTTACCCAAAATAATTAAACTTTTGTTGGACTACATGAGCTCCTCAATCCATCAGATAAACCAGTGACATTCACCCGGAGCCACCCTGTCAGAAACGATTTGTTTGGTCAGAGGCTCATTTGCATATTGCAGCCTCCTGCGTATATCAGTACTGAAGAGACTGGATCCCAGTGATGATAAAGTGACAGTATATTGTCCATTCCTAGTTTACACACTCTTCTACCCGAGTAGCTCATAACCTAAGACAAGGTCCACATCTTCAGAGGATGGAACATGGACCGGATTTGTCCGTATTTAACGGAACTGATTCTAGATCAGCACCCCTACTGTCAAAACCCATGCAGCTTAACAAACAGTTCTTTATTATAACCAGGGGTTTATTTATGGGAAAGATATGGGTATCTATTGACTACAGGATCCTAGTTGTGGACCCCAAACGTGGCTTATGAGCCATGGAGATGAAAAATTAGATTTTGAAGATATTCCCAAACTGAGGATTAGGATGGTGTGTCTAATGAAGGTTCGTGTGACATAAAATACTCTAAGCCCTCATAGACATTTGTTTACTTGAGTTGTCCTCTAATCCCCTTCTTCTTAATCCCTTAGGGCTGCTTCTGTCTCACATGTGATAACGCCATTAAATCATGTCTTGGGACGCCTTTATGTCACTGCTATGTCAATATTATGACATTTGGTTCTGGTAAATTGTACACATTT
>JABMDN010000513.1:0-54322 GCA_017165825.1 Hepsetus odoe
ATATCTACTCACCCTAGACAGTACTGGCTGTCAGTGCCTAAATCTAAATCTTAACTAATAATATTAGTTATCTTATTAGTAATGAAAGTGAAAGTGACAACCCTTGTCATTGCGAGGTCACAGCACAGCAAACCACAACGAAATTGGACCTCTGCATTTAACCCATGCACTCAAACATCATGCAGCAGTGGGCAGCTATTGAAAGCGCCCGGGGAGCAGTGACGGGGACGGTACCTTGCTCAAGGGTACCTCAGGGCAACCTACTGGTGGGGAATCAAACCCACAATCTTCCGATGCAGGGGCAACTCCCTAACCACTAGGCCACCGCTGATGTTACTTCTTTTCCTTCTTGATGATCTGGTGTCAACCACAAGAGGATGGGATTCCCTTTCTGAGCCTTGGTTCCTGCCAAGGTTTCTTCCTCTAGTTCTGTTGTTCACTAGGATACAGATTCTGTAAAGCTGCTTTGTGACACTTACATTTGCAGCATTTAACAGATGCTCTCATCCAGAGCGACTTCCGTGTCCTAATTACAGGGACAGTCCCCCTGGAGACACTCAGGGTTAAGGGTCTTGCTCAGGAACCCAGTGGTGGTAGTGTTAAAGATGGGATTCGAACCTGGGACCTCTTGATCCATAGGTCTGTAGGCATCATAATGTAAAAACATTACTTCATTCTACACAAATTGCAAAACATGGGCAACGTCCCAATTAAAGCGTCCACAAGGAAATGAAAGTGTAATATGGTCTGCATGTCTTGTTCCTCCTCACTCTGAGTTATGGTCATGCGTTCTGGAGGTGTCTGGACTGCGTGTTGGAGGAGGTTAAGAAGGCGAACGTCATGGTGGTGTCACACAACATCGACACGGTGAAACACACACTGCGGAGGTACCACCTCGTTCTGACTCACACACTTACAAAACACCGTCACGGCTAAATGGGATACACACACTCACACACACAAACACCCGCACACCCCCAGTGCCATTAATACACACTTATTTGTTCAGGAGCGGAAGAGAAGTGGAGGATTATGGGATGCTGACCTGACCCCATATCAGAATTATGCGCCACACTACACTCACTCACTCAAGCTCTCACCAGCTCACTGTCCGCTGCTAATATGACATGACTCACGCCCAGAGCTAAGTAGTTAAGCCCCAGTCTTAGCAATCAGATCCAACGATACATCACCCTGCGGCAGTTATTATTTCAAACAATTTCCAAAATAAGGCCGTGATTGATGTCCCCCCACTGAGTGAGTTATAGCCTGTACTAATGCACGCTGCAGTGTAATCTTATTTTACGTCGAGCAATCAGTGCTTTAGGGGAGAACCTCATTTGCGGGACATGTCACTGCTGTTTCCCGATACCGGATAAAGGTTGGATTAGGGCTGGCCAAATCATCAGTATCATCATAAAACATTACAGTGCTGTGAAAACTAGTTCTCATTTAATCAGTTTAAGTGCCTCTTAATTGTTTCAGATCTAAAGTATAAGATGAAAAAGACTGGAGCTACACAAAATATAGTTTTGCGCATTTGATTTACGGACAAAAAGTTTTTCAATCCAAACAAGCCTAGTGTGGAAAAGTAATTGCTCCCTGAGTTACACAGTCAACCTCAATATGATGATTGGGATCAGCTAAAGCAGACATGTAATACTCTGCAAAAGTCTGCAAAATGAGCCCTCCTTGTTTTTCTCCCAAAGTAATTTTATATGTGTAGTTGAGGAACAATTTTCTAGATCTTCCTGAAGGACAGTGTTTCTGTTTCTCATTTTCAGTCCAGTCTCTGTACCTGAGCAGTTCTCCAGATCTTCCTGAAGGACAGTGTTGTTGTCTCTCATGTTCAGTACAGTCTCTGTACCTGAGCAGTTTGATAGTTCTGTGTTGGTTAATCCACACAGTGATCTACGTCTGAACCTTCAAGCAGAACAAAGCATCTAACTTAAGACATGAAGCAGTGAAGAAACAGGAGCAGATGATTCCATATGATCAGGTGATTCGTTTACTCCTGATGCTGAACAATGAGTGGTTGGAACCTCTTTATCTAGAACCTTGTATCATTAGGCACTTTGCAGCCTTAGTCAAAATATTTGTTACCATTTCTTTAATTTCATCTACTCAAAATGCCAAAGATAAGACAGGATTCAAATCAAACTTCGCACCAACAGAGAGATTCCCAGGAAAATGAGGAGCTCAGGAGTTTGCACAGCACCATCCATCCATCCATTATCTGCCACTCGTCCCAAACGGGGTCGCGGGGGGTGCTGGCGTCCAACCCAGCGCACACAGAGCGAGGACGGGGGACGCACCCTGGACAGGTCGCCAGCCCATCGCAGGGAGCACAGCACCATATCTAAGGTTAATTAGCGAATCTTCAGATGAACTAAATTAAACATTTTCCAGATGTTGTGTGTTCTCAGTGCCAAAGTCATGCAGGTGACCTGTTGTTTGTTTCATCATCTCATCATCATTTCTTCAGTGGCGCCAACAACCAAATGACTGGATGTTCTTTTATTGTCTTTTTGTTGGAGAATCTGAAACCATTAGATGTGATAAATATGCCTAAATGGAAGAAGTCTGTTCATCTTTATCAGAGCACTGTAAGTCACAACATCCTGCTCCAAACTCTGTCCAGCATAAAGATAGCTTCATTAATCCTGGTTAATGTGTTGCAGTGCAGTACAATGTGAGAAACACTGAATATAAATCACTTATTTCCACTGATTAGAAAGCAGAAAGAATAACGAAGCTTCATCTAATGCAATTTTTTTGAAGTATTGCGATATATGTTTGTCATATCGCCCACCTTTAGTGTTGAATGTTGACTCCTGACAGTATTAGCGTAGACGATGGAAGTTACATGGAAGTACAAGACCTCATGAGGCTGAAAAAGTCCGTACTAATGTATCACTCATTCCCCCAACGTTCCATCTTCTAACTGTATGAACACAAAGATCCTGTTTTATAGGATGGAGGAAATGGGTCTCGCTCCAGCTGATAAGAACATCTACTTTGGTCTGCTTCTGGGGATGTGTGACCAGATCAGATTTCCACTGGGTATGAAACTTCACACATATATTAGATAGACACTAGGGATATGGGATTAAAATAGTTTAAATGTTTATATTTATAGTTATGTATCCTGCGTATGGCATGATGATCACACTCTAAGAAGATCCTGGATTAAATTCTCAGCCAGGGCAGGACAGGACAGGTCCAATGCGTTTCTTCTTATATTCATTTTTTTTTTACATTTAATCCAAGACATGCATGTCAGATGAACTGGAGAGTCTGTGAGAGTATTGATCTGTGTGTCTGCGATGGGCTGGTGCACCCACTTTGCTCTATAAGTGCTGGGATGGACTCCACCACCTCCCACAAGCCTGGTTAGGACAAGCAGGATGGATGGATGGATGGACGGATATCCGCTGATGCCAGTTTCCCTACACTAACATTAAAAATAAATAGTGCAACATAATGGACCTGGATTAGCGTTTCAGAAGCCAGCGTCTCTTAAACGTTCAGCTCTTCAAACAATAAATACATCATCATGAATAAATATCGGTCAGATCTAAACATTTGTCCATACAACAGGTGATTGATGCTGAGGTGCAGCGGTGGCCTAGAGGTTAGGGAGTTGGCACCCAGATCGGACGAATCCCTCACCATTAGGCTGCCCTGAGGTACCCTTGAGCAAGGTAGCATCCCCATCACTGCTCCACGGGCGCTTTCAATAGCTGCCCCCTGCTGCACGTGTGTGTTTGTGTGCATGGCTTAAATGAAGAGGTGTAATTTCGCTGTGGCTCACTGTGTGCTGTGCTGTGTTTCACAATGAGAAGAATAGTCACTTTCACTTTCACATAGGCCACTCTAAAATGTTACATATGACATTAAACAAAAGTGTCACACACACACACACACATACCTTTACTGAAGGGCAACATTATTAAGGTCACACAAGGCCTACAAACATGAGAGCTCATACATAAGAGTGTCCTTTATAAAGTCTTCAAAATGGCCCATATAGGCTAATATATGCAGTTTTCTAATCAATTACTGTCAGACCAAGATCATTTTGTGAATGTCAAAACTGCAAATTCAGGAAAAAAATTCACAGAAATCATCATTCACTGGAAATCTGCAAGATCCATAGGGTTCCCCTGTTAGAACCATTGCTAGAATCTTTCATTACCCACTACATTAGCTACAGTTCCAATGTGAAACTACAGCAGAACATTTACGGTCCTGAAAACTTGACTAAGCGAGTTTTTATGGCTTTTATGAAGATGCAGATTGAGTGGAGTGTATTTGCTGAGAAATGAGAGAGCTGGTCAGATCTCGCCGTGTGGGTGTGTGTCTGCAGGTCGAGCAGGCTTTCCTGTGTGTGAGTACGTCCCGTACGGCCCTGTCAGTGAGGTGCTCCCTTACCTGTCTCGGGGGGCGCAGGAGAACCGAGGGGTGATGGAAGGAGCGCGGGAGGAGAGAGAGCTGATCTGGACGGAGCTCATGCGCAGAATCACCAGCGGAGAGATATTCCATACACACACTTGTGAAACTAATAATCTAAATAATCTAGCTTCGTTAGTTAATGTATTAGTTAATACTTATTATTATTCACTTCTGCTGAAATGAATAATAATAAGTCACACTAAGTCAACCAGATAGCAGATAGTATAACTTTGTTCTTTTTACAAATGAGAAGAAAACGAAGCCTTTTTCAGTCATGCAGTGCTGTGCAAAAGTCTTGAGCCCCTCGTTTCTTCATATTTTGCTTATTTGGAACCCCGTTATCTAGAACCTTGTATTTTTAGGCACTTTGCAGACTGGAGCACTAAAAAAATTGCTCCTGTTTCTTTCATTTATTCTACTCAACCTGGCAAAGATACGACAGTTTGGCAGGCATGAAATAGTAGTTTCGCACCAACAAAATGTAAAGAAAACGTAAAGAAATCAGGGGCGACTCAAGACTTTGGCACAGAACTGTAGCTTTCCAGCTTTCCAGCAGCAGGTTCATGAATCAAATTATACCACTCTTTCTTATCCTTATCCTTCCCTTTCTCCTCTCTGTCCTGTCCCCCTTTTCTGTCTTATTTCCCTGGACTCTACTGGAGAAACTTAAAGTGCAGATCATCTTAGAAATACACCTCTCTCTCTCTCTCTCTCTCTCTCACTCTCTCTCTCTCTCTCTCTCACCTCTCTCTCTCTCCCTACTCTCCTCCTACTCTCTCTCTCTCTCTCTCTCTCTCTCTCTCTCTCTCTCTCTCTCCCCCCCCTCTCTCTCTCTCTCTCTCTCTCTCTCTCTCTCTCTCTCTCTCTCTCTCTCTCTCTCTCTCTCTCTCTCTCTCCCCCTCTTTCTCTCTCTGTCTCTCTCCCCCTCTCCCCTCCCTCCTCTCTCTCTCTCTCTCTCTCTCTCCTCTTTCTCTCTCTCTCTCTGTCTCCCCCTCCTCTCTCCTCTCTCTCTCTCTCTCTCTCTCTCTCTCTCTCACTCTCTCTCTTTCTCCCCCCTCCTCTCTCCTCTTTCTCTCTCTCTCCTCTCTCCTCTTTCTCTCTCTCTCTCCCTCTCTCCTCTCACTCTCTCTCTCTCCCCTCTCTCTCTCCCTCTTTCTCCCTTTCTCTCTCTCTCCCTCTTTCTCCCTTTCTCTCTCTCACCCCTCTCTCTCTCTTTCTCCCTTTCTATTCATCCTGCTCTGCTGCTGTGATCTGTCAACTCTTACATTCTCCCTTCAATTTCTCCCTGCTTTTATTAATTTTCAGTCTGTCTGTCTGTCTGTCTGTCTATCTCTCTCCCCCTCCCCACTTCCCAGGCTCTCCAGCTATATTTCTTTGTCTCTTTTTCTGTTTCATGCATTTTTTTCTCATTTCTGTACACCTTTACTTTCTTTCTCTCTTCCTTTTTTTTTTTTTTACTTCTCTCACTGTTTCACTGGAAAATTTTCATTTTCCCCCCTTTTTCAGATCCAGTCTCCAGCAATGACTCTCTCTCTCTCTCTCTCTCTCTCTCTCTCTCTCTCTCTCTCTCTCTCTCTCTCCTCACTCTCTTTTCCACAGTGTTCTCTCTTTCTCTCTCTCTCTCTCTCTCTCTCTCTCTCTCTCTCTCTCTACTCTCTCTCTCTCTCATCCATCTCTCCAGGCGTCTTTCTACGACCCTAAAGAAATACAAATGTCGGACTGCTCAGGCAGGTCCAGCCACGCTCACGATTTTTTTGCTGCTCAAACCGTCATTCTTCAAGTGGGACAACAATGATAAAAAAATAAGCGCAGCCTCAGCATGTCAGCAATACATCACCTATCACTCTGTTAATGGCCTCCAGTTCAGGATAACTATGCATTAAGCCAGTGGTTTGCTGCCTGTATTTCTTCCAGGCTTTAGACATTTCATTTCTTTAGATGCTGTATGCTCAGGCCTTCATTAGTCAAGGGGTGCTGAGCATCTTCTCCAGCCCGACAATTGAAAGTACAACATTTCCTTTTTTAATTTCTTCTTATACACTAAAAACCAGTAGAGGGTTTAATGCAGTCTTCTGTTAAAACACTGGTTATACAAATTTGTGAACATCAACTGCCAGCAGCCTGAAATCTATTGTTTGGTGTGAAAAATAAATAAATAAATTAAAAAGCACTTCTGAGCTTGTGGAAGTTTGTTGGGATTAAAGCCAAGTCTTTTATCAGCAGTAGCAACGGAGGCTCCAGGCTTCAATGCAGCAGTAAAAAGCTGTGTTCTTTTGGGGATATGTACTTTACTGCTCTTGTTCACAGCCTCTTCTTTCTTTGATGCCAGAGATTGGTTGGTGAGACACTGGGAATTCACTGAGACTTTTTCAGAATTAATTATTATTGCAAATCCGTAGGGCTTGAGGAATGGCCATCACTAATAATTTCCATTGGTTCTAGCAGCTCAGGAATAGTCCTCATAATCTGAGTGTTGTGGGTTCAAGTCCGGGACACGTAGGTTGCTCTGAGGTATCCTTGTCCCCATCACTGCTCCCAGGGTTCTGGACATGGCTGCCCACTGATGCAGGTATTGGGTTAAATAGAGGTTGCATTTGGTTGTGTTTCACTCCTGGGCTGTGCTGTTCTGACAAAAAGTCACTTTCACTTTCCACTTCCCTTTTGGATGTCAAACAAACATTTGTACAATATTAAAGAACAGAGCGCACGAACTGTGACTTCGAATATAATGTTAAACTACTAAAACTGCAGTCTATGGCTTTAACAGTGTGTAAGCTCAGCCCACCTCTGAGCAGGGTTTAAAGTCCCGGGAGTGGAATAAATAGATATTCACCAGAGTTCAGTGATGAACAGGCGTTTCAAGCTGAAACCTAACTCCAGACTGCACATGAATGTTGTTTAGTGCTTCTTCCCCACAAGCTGGTTGTGGAAGTGGATTGGCGACCCTAAGCGGGAGCAGCGAAGAAAGATAAAACACATTGTACAGAAAATATAATTTATTCTATATTTATTATATTATTATATTCAATAAAGAAAATAATATTTAATAATATTATAGATTTTTGTTGGGTGTGTGGTGATGAACCCAGGATAAAAAACGAAAGGATATTAGAGAGGACAGCTCAGGTTGGACGTTTTGGAGACAAAGTTAGAAGCAGGTCTGCGCTGGTTTGGACACGTCCAGAAGGAGAGACGAGTTGCCAGGAGGAGGATGTTGAAAGATGGACTGCCAGGAAAAAGAGGAAGAGGAGACAGAAGGAGGTTTGTAGGCGATGGTGAGAGGAAGGACATGCAAATGATCGGTTGGAAGGGAGGGAAGAAGAGATGCGAAGGACCGGAAAAAATGGGAAATGGAGATGATCTGCTGTTAGCGACTCTAAATGGGAAAGACGGCGAAGAAGAAGAAAAGAAACTGAAGCAAAAGTAGTTTTAAACAGACATTCTTTCAGCCCATGTTGGCTCGGAGGATAGTCAGAATATATTATCCTCAGTCTTCTGACAATCCTAATGTTTTACTGAGCCTCTGTGGTGCTCATGCATGAGTATATTTTGTGGGGCTTTTATACACCATTGCAGGGGCATAAATGGCTCAGTGCTGTGGGCTGCTCACACATCCTAACACTGAAGCAGAAAGGTGAGGAAACACCACGATACCCTCATGCCGAGTTGTTTCTGTGGCATAAATGCAGATCTATTTATACCATCCCTTGTTTTGGCTCATTAAAAAGGGTTTGTGGCTGTGATTGTATTCGTAAAATAAGCTGTTTAAATGTGAAGAAAGGTCCACGTTCACTCATAGAAAAAACACCTCATGAGCTTCTATGTTCACATCTTGTAGAAAAATAAAATCAAGAAACACTTGGTTCTATATTCTTCAAGCTCATTGGCAGGATCCCAGGGGGTTCTGTGTGCAGATGATCATGAAAATGCCAGTGTGTAGGCTGCATGATGGCAAGAATAGAAGATGGACTAGCCTCACTCATTCACAGCAACGAAGGATTTTTTCAGCCTGCACTGCTTCCTGAATGAGGTATAAAGCAGGGTAGCCAATCAGAACAGAGCTCATTTACAAATATTAAGCTTTAAAGCCCTGCAGTACCTGATAATTCTAAAACGAGGTTGAAAATTCATGTTAAAAAGAATTATGACTGCTTTCGGCATGTAAGCAGACCTCAGGATAGAAAGATAAAACCAGACAATATGAGATGAGATTTAGATTTGTATTTTTTCCTAGTTTTTGTAGATTTATCATCCTAAACTGTGGGCGAATAGTAAAGAACATGAAAGAATCTAGAGCGGATGTGTCCGAACTGTGTTTGCAATGTGTGTCAAATTTCCTTTGCTTAAGAACGTATGATGGCCAGAGAGCTGTCGTTACTTTGACAAGACACCAGTCCAGACCGTAACACCCTCCGCCCCCATGCTGTCCACTTCTGTCTTCTTCTGTCTTGGGCAGCAGTGGAGGCTAAACTTAGCTCTTTCCTCCTTGGCAGAGCTGTCCAGCATAAGCAAACCTTCTCAGCTCTCCTTCTTTCTGTTCACCTAATGCATGAAGCACTTAAAGCAAGAAAAGCACCGTTTTCACATTCTTGTAGATGCTTGTTGAAGATTAATGTCCCTCTAGATTCTCACACAAGCTAAACAGCCTAGATTCATGTAGGAGCAGATCTTGAAGGAGAAACATCCACGCTCGATTCACATGGTATTAAATGAGCCAACAAATTCCCATCAGCTCTCTCTCCTTGGAACCATTCATAAATATCATAGATCCCATAGAATCAATACACTGATTCAAATAGGGAAGCAGTACTGGCATAAATGATTGGGAACATGACCTGCAGTATCAGGGTCATGGGTTCAAATCCTTGGCCAGTAGGCTGCCCTGAAGTACCCTTGAGTAACCTTGTGCTGCGGTATGTTCACAATGGCAAGTAGTCACTTTCACTTCGCTTTCACTTTAGCTGTAAATCAGCCGATAGTTTTCTATAGAAGCACTTTTGTTCCTCACCAGGCTTCCAGAGTTCTGTAGATACTAATTCACCTTTTAGAATAGTCTTCTACAGTTGTCTCATTAATGCCCAAAGACAGCTGCATTCTGGGGGTTACATGGATGGAATATTACTGCATTACCAGAGAGATATACCACCAAAGAACACAATGTCTATATATATATATATATATATATATACGATGCTGTGCAAACGTTTTAAGCGTCTTTTTGCCAGCTAAACCAGCATCAGTTCTTCTGGCCCCACAGAGCCCTGATCTCAACATCATCCAGTGTGTCTGGATCACATGAAGAGACAGAAGGATGTAAGAGGAAGCTACATCCACAGAAGATCTGTGCTCAGTTCTCAAGATGTCTCAGACGACATTGACCGAGTTCCTTCCAAAAACCGATGTCTTGAAGTGTCCCTGAAAGAACGACTGCTGTTTTGAAGGCAAAGGGTGGGTCACACCAAATATTGATCACAGTTTAGATTCTCTTTTGTTCATTCACTGCATTTTGTTGATTGATGAAATAAATGATGAACACTTCCATTTCTGAAAGCGTTCTGTTTACAGCATTTTCCACACCTGCCTAAAACTTTGCACATTGCCATATGTTCTCTGGCCCAAACTGGGGGCCTTTTTTTTTTAATAGTCAGGGTTTTAAACAGAATGATAGATAGATAGATAGATAGATAGATAGATAGATAGATAGATAGATAGATAGATAGATAGATGGTCAGCTGGATGGATTGATGCCTGGATGGATGGGATTGAACCTGCTTTACTAAGAACTGCAGTCTATGACTTTAACAGTGTGTGTAGCTCAAGCCCACCTACGAGAGCAGGAGTTTAAAGTCAGGATTAAAACCAAAATAGATGATGCAGTTCAGTGATGAACAGAGGTTTTTAAACTGAAACTAACTCCAGACTGCAATAGATGTTGTTGGTACTTCTTCCCACAAGCTGGTTGTGGGACCAGTGACCTAGCAGGGTAGCCGAAGAAGATAAAACACCACGACATGCAGAAAATATAGTTATTCTATAACAGCTAATATGCTAAATAAGAAAATAATATTATTTAATAATAATTATAGATTTTTGTTAGGTGTAATGATGATGGACAGGATAAAGCAGGATATTAGAGGGACAGAAACAGGTTGGACGTTTGGAGACAAAGGATTAAGAGAAGCAGGATTCGTTGGTTCAGTTACGATCAGAGGAAGGCGAGGATTATATTGAGGAGAGGAGGATTGCCTATTAGTCAGGGTTTAAACAGAATGATAGATAGATAGATAGATAGATAGATAGATAGATAGATAGATAGATAGATAGATAGATGGACAGCAGGATGGATTTGATGCCTGGATGGATGGGATTTGAACCTGCAACGTCTTGGTATATAAGCAAGCATCCTATTACTAGACCACCACCACCCCACGAATTGAAGGATGCACGGACGGGTGGGCGGATGGCCGGATGGATGGATGGATTGACAGACAGATGGACGGATGGATGGATCTGCACGGTGTGTGTGAGTTTGTGTGTATGTGTGAACAGTGCGAATGTGGTCTGTATTTATGACAAGGTGACAATGTGGCACCCCTCAGCTCAGCATTGACAGAAGGGGTTTAAGTGCATCGGATGTGTCAGACTTCTCAAGAATTAATTACTTTCTCCTTTTATGTTTCGACAGCGGTTTGGAGTTCCCCCTTAATTTGATTTCATTTGCCTGCCGAGTTCAGCCGTCCCTGATTGGAATACTAAAACAATGCTGCAGCAAAATGTATGTATGTTTCTCCGTCAGTGAGAAAAAGTCTCTTTATTCTTTCCGATGTATATTACATGATGGAGGCTTTTCATCTGCATGCTTTGATAGGTGCCTTATTTCACTTTTAAAGAGATGGATTGATACAGAAGGCACAGAAGGAGAAGAGAGGAGAGTGAGAGAGAGAGAGAGTGATGACTGTGCGCTAGTAGGTGATTCTAATGGAGGAAGGTCGATGCTTTTGCGGCATCTTAGAAAACGACAGTGCCTGTTTTCCTGTTAAAGGGAAAATGAAGCATTTCTCAGCGTGGCTGAGGTCCCGCTATTCTGCAGCCTCCTTTCAGGCAGCAGCGAGGGTTAAAAAGGATGGAGGCTGTCGAACACAGGCAGCCGTATGAAAATAGGTGCAGGCCTTTGTGACTACCTTCTCTATTACTGAACCGCCTAATGTTGTTGCTCACAGCGAGCTGCGTGGCCAAAGGGCCGGTGACAGAAACCCAGCGCTCTCAGGAGCCGTTCTGGGACTTTTTCTGCAAATTGAAACTAAGAGGGCGGGCGGCTCTTTGCAAACGAAACACAGCATGTGAACAAACAGAACTGCAGCGAAAGGTGGACGTTTCTCCGAAGAAAATGAGGCATCCAATTGAATCTTCAAACAGACTCACATTAACTAAACCATCCCAGATGCACATGGAGACAGCCAGAACTTAGTGTGACCAGTCCATTTAAGCAATTGGCAATTAACCTCACCTCTCACTAGTTTTCCACACCAGCTGAGTGCTGATTAGTGTGTGAAGTGCTGGAGCCTATCCCAGCTCTCACAGGGCAAGGGGAAACACCCTGGGTGAACAGACAAACACACACACACACACACACACACACACACACCTAGGGAGGCAATTTGTGTCGATCCACCTGATGTGCATGTCTTTGGACAGTGGGAGGAAACCAGAGCACCCAGGAGGAAACACAGACACTGGGAGAACCTGCAAACTCCACACAGAATGGACCCAGACCGTCCCGGTTGATTCCTAGACCAGTAGGTTGTCCTGAGGTCCCCTGAACAAGGGACCGTCCCCGTCACTGCTCCCTGGACGCTGGACATACTTTGTGGGTTAAGAAATACAGGACTTAGTTTAGTTGTGGATGCAGTTCGAGTGCTGTGCTGTATTTCTAATAACACATAGTCACTTTCACTTCACTACTCTAGACATCTAAGTCTAATTATGCTAGATGTGTAACGATGGACACTTTTCAATAAAATTACAGCATATTTTAGACTCGTGTAGGTTAATCGTTCAATTTGAAGATCATGATGCTCTTAGGTTAGTGGAGAATGTGGAGACCCAACATTTAATTATAAAGGTATCTGATGAAGAACATCCCAATGAAGGGTCTTGAAACGATGGGATGCACTGAAGAGAGAGATTGTTGAAGCAAAGCAGGGAGGAAGTGAAAGTGAAAACAACTTTCTGCTTCAATGTTCAAGGGTGTGTGAACGGCGCAAAGCACTGAGCCATTTCTGCCCCTGCATGGTGTATAAAAGCCCATTTCTGCCCCTGCATGGTGTATATTTAATTCATATTTAATTAATTCATTTATGTATTCTTTATTCTCCTATTCTGCTTATTTGCTCTATAGTTATCAAGTTTATTAATTAGAATTAGAATTTTTTCTTTGTATTATGTTGACATTCTTGCCATTTTACTGTATATTATGTATGTTCCTATTATCTTATCTTTTTCTTTACCCTCATTGTTCAGACCCAATAATTAAAAAATATATATATATAGAAATGCCAGAAAAATTCCCAATTGTAGAGTCCCAAAGAATATAAATCATTAATGACAATCTCCTAGATTCCCATAAAAGGCAAACCATCCTGTAAATTCCCATAAAAATAAAGAAATATCAAAACTATTCCAACAGACACTAAACCATCGCATAGATTCCTGTGCAAGCTAAATCATTCCATGAAACATTTAAAGTCCCCATTGAATATTCACATAGATTCCCATAGAAGCTGAATCATTCCACAGATTCCCATAGAAAATGAATCACTGTATAGATCATCCCAGACAGATTCTCAAACAAGTGTAATTTTCCTGTTTCAGTAGAAGATAAATCATCATAAAACCACAGATTCCCATAGAAGCTCAAATCTCCCCATTAATCGTGGCTAAATAGTGGGTGTACAGAACAAATAGTGAAACATTACTAAAAAGAGAGTTGTTTACTGGCCCAAAAAACATACATCACTCTATAAATCATCCTAAGGCAAGTAAACCTTCTTGTAGATGTGTTGAGATTAATGTCCTCTAGATTCTCCTGACTAAACAGCATAGATTCATGTAGAACAGATCTTGAGGAAACATCACATCGATTCACATGAGCAGTAAATGAGCCAACAAATTCCCATCAAGCTCCTCTCATGGAACCATTCCATAAATCATCATAGATCCCATAGAATCAATACACTGATTCAAATAGGGAACGGTACTGGCATAGTGGTTAGGAACATGACCTCGATATCCAGAGGTTATGGGTTCAAATCCTTGGCCAGTAGGCTGCCCTGAAGTACCCTTGAGTAACCTTGTGCTGCGGTGTGTTCGCAATGGCAAGTAGTCGCTTTCACTTCGCTCCCGCTGGCTGTAAATCAGCCGCAGTTTTCTATAGAAACACATTCCTCCTGAAGCTTTCAGGTTCGGGTTACATGGATGGAATATTACTGAATTACCAGAGAGATATACCACCAAAGAACACAATGTCTATATATATATATATATATATACAGCACTGTGCAAATGTTTTAGGCAGGGGTGGAAAAAATGCTGTAAACAAAGAATGCTTTCAGAAATATCAATAATGATTGTTTATTTTGATCAATTTACAAAATGCAAAGTGGCGAACAAGAGAAAAATCTAAATCAGATCAGTATTTGGTGTTTCTACCTTTTGCCTTCAGACCAGCATCAGTTCTTCTGGCCCCACAGAGCCCTGATCTCAACATCATCAGTGTGTCTGGATCACATGAAAAGGGTGGAAGAGGATGTGAGAAGCTACATCCACAGAAGATCTGTGCTCAGTTCTCCAAGATGTTTGGGCGACCCGACCAGCGAGTCCTTCAAACACAATATTACAAGTGTACCTAGAGAACTGATGCTGTTTTGAGGCAAAGGTAGATTACAAATATTGATCTGATTTGCGATTCTCTTTTGTTCTTTCCTGCATTTTGTTGATTGATGAAAATAAATGATCAACATTCCATTTCTGAAAGCGTTCTTTGATTACCGCATTTTTCCACACCTGCCTAAAACTTTTGTACTGTACATGAAGTGTTAATCTTTTATTTTCAATCAATCAACATTGTGGCATTTATGTGAACCTCACTTATCCAGAGTGACTTCCAGAGTGTCCCTGCTTACAGGGACAGTCCCCCCTGGAGACGCTCAGGGTTAAGGGTCTCGCTCAGGGTGGATTTGCCTGGGGCCTCTTGAACCATAGCTCCATAGGCAAGTACCCTACTAGACCATCACCACCCTACCAAAACACACAGTGAAGCACAATGAAATTACACCTCTGCATTTTACTCACACGTGCAGCAGGGGGCAGCAGAAATGCAGTGAATGAACAAAGAAGTCTAAATCAAATTAATATTTGGTGTGACTGCCGCTTGCCTTCAAAACAACATCAATCCTTCTAGGTACACTTGCACACAGTTTTTGAAGGAACTCGGCTGGTTGGTTGTTCCAAACATGACTGTGTTTCAGCCTCCGTGTGACATTGATGATCATCAGTACCTGTTTGGTAAAACTGGTTGATCAGACACGACTATAATCCTACAGAATCCTGACTTTGTGCAAGTGTACCTAGAAGAACTGATGCTGGTTTGAAGGCAAAAAAGGTAATGCATGCCAAATATTCAAATCTGATTTAGATTTTCTTTTATTCGCTCACTTTGCATTTTGCAAATTGATCAAAATAAACAATCATTATTTATATTTCTGAAAGCGTTCTTAGTTTACAGCATTTTTTCATACCTGCCTAAAACTTTCGCACAGTACTGTGTATATATATATATATATATTTAGTAAAAAAAAATGTTGTATACTGATTTTTTAAGCAAATTTGACCAAATCAAACCCATTTTTTTTGGTCAAGTCCATTTCAGTTAAAATAATATACATCTAGTTCACTTCTCCCTGAGCATCTCTCCGGGTTAATGGCTTTGCCACTTTTATACATTGCTTCAGAGGATGTCGACTCTGTGTGTGTGTTTGTGTGTTCGCACTTTGACCCACAGCTTTAGTGAAATCCGTCATCTAAGCGGTACATGAAAGCCGGCCTACTGTTATTCCATCTTCATCGATTCTCCGTCCTTCTCCTTCCGTCTCTCCCCGCTTTTGAGCCGCTCCATTTATCTACTTGCCCTCACACACACTGCGCTCTTGCTGACCATGAAAATGACTCATTCCATAAACCACACACACACACACACACACACACACACACACACACACACTCTTCAACATGCAGCAAATAAAGGCAACACAGCAGAGGGAAATTGCAGTGATGCGGGTGTGAATGCAGCTTCGCTGGCGGACGTTAGAGGGCACTGTAGTATTTCCGTTCCCTGCCTTGATGAAAGAAGCCCAGCAGGTGTGGCCTGACTGTATACATACGTGTGACCTCAGGGGCTGCAAAATCTAACACTATCATTCTGACACCACCAAACTACAGGGCACACAAGCCTGCACAACACTCAACACCATGGTGTGACCAGCGCAAAAGAACAGAAACAGCAGAAAGAGGAATGAAAGGCAGAGCAGTGCAGATCTTCATGTTTAGAGTGTCGATATATACTGCATAGAGGATGTCATCAAAGTGAAATTGTTATTAAGGCTGACCTTAATCAGAAGTTTAATCCTAACCATATAAAGAGGGATGTTCATAATCACACTCACTCACTCATTTTCATAGCTGCTTGTCTTAATTAGGTTCGTGGATGGTGCTGAGTCCAGTCCATTGCAGGGCAGACAAACACACTCCATTTTAAACTCTGGCAATTTAGTATCTCCAGGCCGAACCTCATGATGGATGTCTTTGACGGTGGGATGAGAGCAGACGCTGGAGAGAACCACACAGACCACGGGAGAACATGCAAACTCCACATAGAAAGGACCCGGACCGTCCCCCAGGGAATCGAATCCGGGACCTTCTCCTGGAGAGACAGCGCTACCACTGCACCACCGTGCGGACCATATTCAAAATCTCCTTCTTTTAATCCAGAATCAAACGCTGGCAATGAAAAGAATTTGCAGTGGGTGTGGAGTTTGCTCTTCCCATGTCTCTGGTCCTGAGCCTTAGATGGATTGGAGATGCTCTAATGCTCCTTAGGTGTAACTCTGTGTGTCCCCATGAATGTGATGAACTAGTAACCTGTCCAGGGTGTTTCTCTGCCTTTTGTCTAAGATGCAATGAATTTATATTTGTATCTATTTTTCAAGACCATGCTACGGAAGTTTTAAGCATTTTCTGATGTCTGCTTCAGATGACATTTATCCCCCTTGTTGGAGCAGATCAGACCATCCATGAGTCTTTATGACTTGTGTTCCAATCGAATATGCATTTGGATGCCAACAAAAAGGGCTTTTTCTTGAGTCAACCTCTGCCAAAATTCCTTTGCGTGCTAAGAAAAAGTCTTCATTGGGTTGCCATGCTGTTCATTTTTACGTTCTGGAGGACTGGATATGTCCTGTGATTCCGATTTGCTCTGCCAAATGAAATCAGAAAGAAGCAGTTGTTGGCCCTGATGCTTTCGCCAAAACAAAAAAGGGAATCGAAGGTTGAACCATTTTCTGTTAAGTTGATGATTATGTGAATTTATTCAATTGGTGGGCCTTATTCAGAACGAGAGAAACCATAGGTTGTGGGTTTGAATTCCAGATCAGTAGGTTGCAGAGGTACCATCCCCATCACTGCTCCCCGGGCAGCTTTAAATAGTTGCCCCCTGCTGCCGCAGTATTGTATGCGGGTGAAAAGCAAACTGAATCACTGTGTGCTGTGCTCTGTTTCACAATGACAAAAATAGTCACTTTCACTTAAACACCCTCAATCCACGCCTATTTGTGTACATTTCTTGCTCCACCTGTGGGCACATCATAGTGTACACTGCGTGATTACCTGGGAATAAATCTGGGCTGCAGGCTGGCGTCGAATAAGCAAATGCATGCAACGTTATAATGAAGTCAATCATGTGCTGCAAATGCAACTGATTCCTCAGACTGCCTCATTTATCCAGAATTCAAACGCCCAAGCGGACTGGGCCTAAAAATGCTGCATTTTAAAAGCATTTTTGTGAAATAAATTCAAATGTTTTTCCATCTATTTGGGGGAGGGGACAATGTGGTGCCTGTAAAAGAACCAAAGCACCCCACCACACACACCACACACACACACACTCACAGCCACCACCCTGATGGCCAATTAAATGTCCTCTGGTCAGCCCAGTAAAGCTTTCTGAGAAACAGCACGTTGATATTGCTGTGCACAAGCAAGTTTTTTTTCTGTGAAATATCATGTTATAAGCTTAATCTCCATGTCTGCACTCTGGTATTTTTCTTTATGTGAATATAAACAGCGCAGAGACGAGTGGGGGGGGAGGGTCTGATTGGTGATGACATTCAGAATAATTCCCATCATCTCTGTGGACTGAGTGGTGGTGGAGGGGCTAGTGTGATATGTCTTCTCTCTCTCTCCTCTCTCTCTCTCTCCCTCTCTCTCTCTCCTCTCTCTCTCTCTCTCCCTCTCTCTCTCTCTCTCTCTCTCTCTACTCTCCGTGAGAAGGTAGTTTAGAACTCATTCAAAGGACAGACCTTACTGCATGGGAGTAAGCTTTTCCTTCCGTTATGCTGAAGATGGGAAGTCCACACACACACACACACACACACACACACATTCACACACACAAGCACATACATGCCATCTCTCAGGAGTCTCTGGTTTTCGCTCCCTCCATCACACAGCTGTTAAAGACAGAGCTCGAACCAATTTTTTTATAACCTGAGAGCTTTCCATTTCTAAGCCACCATCACAGGGTTTGTGGGCTGTGCGGCTAAGCCATCTGAACTCTTCTAGATAAGCAGTTACAGTAATAGGCAAGACGTGGGAATAGCGGCGCCTTTGGCTAAGACTGACACTGCGATTGCCAGGTGCAAATTGACAGAAAAGAGATGCAGGTGTACGGTGTGTTTACCTGACCTCAGGTGAAGATTATGTGTAGGTCTATACTGCTCTCTTCTTCTTTTTGGCTCAGAAGAACTGGCTGGCTGTTCCCTTTCTACAAGTTTTAAACGAACAAGAGCCGTGTGCAGAGTCAGTACAGAGGGACTGTTCTTCATTATGTAGAGATGGATTTAAAGAGGTCCTGTTTTTCTCTGGAGAAACACTCTCTAGTGTTATCTGTGTTCACAACCAGTATGAATTTAGGAATTCTAATTCTCATCCCAAGCATGTTAAGTGGACCTTTGTTACTCCAACTCATCCCAAAGGTGGTCAGTTAAGCTTAATCACCCCTGGAGCAACTCAGGGTTAAGGGTCTTGTTCACGGACCCAGTGGTGTGATTCAAACCTGGAAACCTCTTGAGCCATAGGTCTGTAGGTAAGTACCCTACCACTAGACCACCTCCACCTCATCCCCACGTGTTCAATTAAGATTCGTCCCTCAAACTCATCTCAAAAGAGCTCAATGGAGATTCTTCCCTCAAACTCATCTCAGAAGTGTTCAATGGAGATTTGTTCCTCAAACTCATCCCAGAGGTGTTCAATGGAGATTTGTCCATTCAGTAAAGCCTCAACTGTCAAACACATCCGAAAGGCACTGAAATGAGATAAATAAACATCAACTTCACTTCAAAAAACTCAAAAGGAGTTTCATCACCATACTCAATTAAGCTTCATCTCTTCATCAGTGGTGGCCTAGTGGGTAGGGAGTCGGCCCCAGGATCAGAAGATTGTGGGTTAGAATCCCAGACCAGTAGGTTGCCCTGCAGTACCCTTGAGCAAGGTACCGCCACTGTCACTACTCCCTGGGTGGATTGAATAGCTGCACGTGTCTGTATGGGTAAAACGCAGAGGTTGAATTTCATTTTGTTGTGCTGTGCTGTGTTTCACAGTGACAAGAATAGTCACTTTCACTGTCATCTTTCCAATCCATCATAAAAGTGTCAAAAGGAGAACAATGACTCCAACCCAAAAGTGTTATAGATATGCCACATTTCAGTGGAGGTTCATAACTTCAGCTAACAGAGAGACAGACCTCCCTGATCAAGTCAAGTAGGTTTTTAGTGTCATTTCAACCATATACACAGTACGCAGTGGAACGCAGTAACGTTCTTCCAGGAACCCGGTGCTACTCACAAGACAACTGACATTACATGGAACACAAGACAGGACAACAGTTATTACAAAGACAATTGCAAAGATGGACATTCATCCGAAGAAACAGGCAGTATGTACATGAATGTGGATGGAACAGAGCAGCGGTGTTGTAACTAGACTGCACAGAGCAGCAGTCTAATGAGCAGGAGTTGTAAAAGTGCAGAGTGCAAATTAAATAGTGACAATAGTAATAATAATGTGATAGTATTAACAATAAGTGGCTATAGTAATCGACATGAAATACACAAAATTACAAAAAATGATCATCCTCTCACTCACTCATTTTCTTAGCTGCTTATCCCAATTAGGGACACAAGTGCTGCTGGAGCCAATCCCAGCAATCACAGGGCAAAAGAGAGGAAACACTGGACAAGTTGCCAGTCTGTCACAGGACAGACACACTGAAAAACACACTCACACACACCTACGGGCAATTTGTCATCTCCAGTCCACCTGATGTGCATGTCTTTGGATGCTGGGAGGATACCAGAGCTCCACACAGAATGGACCCAGACCGTCCCGTCTGGGAATCAAACCTAGAAATAAACCATTCAATTGTGGGCAAAGTGGATGAGGAACATCTGAAACTATCTTCTTTCTGCACTTCAGATCGGGACAGGCTTCTCAACGTTCTCAGAATATATTAGATTAGGTGCGCTAGTAACTGAATATAAGGTTTAATTAATAATAACTAAATCCTGCAGGTTGATGGATTGACTGCACACACATGTATATGTTGATGGTCAAAAGGAGACACTTTTTAAACATTTTTAAATTAAATCTTTATCCCAATGTAGATTTAAAGCACAGCTTGTGCGTTTTCTCACTGCTCTGACCTTGAGCATAGTAGATCACATGCCTGAGAGAGAGAGAGAGAGAGAGAGAGAGAGAGAGAGGCAGATTGAAGCTGTCGCGTCTCTCTCCACAGGCAGTCTCTCACATCACTAATCACATCAATACTATCAGCCCATCCCCTCCATCAAAAAAGGAGGAGAGAACAAAATCTGTCCATCATAATCTAAGGGGATGGGGTTATGCTGTGTTTGTGTATAAGTGTGTGTGTGTGTGTGTGTGTGTATGTACAGGTTTATATGTGCATGCTGTGTACATGTGTAGATGGTTCAGACGACTGGGGGATTGATGAGTGGAGAGGATGAGATTAAGTCCTCTGAACACACACATATACTGTATGATGTCCACACACACTCTGAGGTTGAGTAATTACTGCACAGAGAATGGGTTGATCATGGAAAGCATAAAAAACAGATACATGTAAAATTAATTAAAATAGGGTCTATTTTTGGTTCGAAATATAGTTTATTTTGATAGTAAAATCTTACCATAAACTTAATATAGTTACAGTATATACAGACACGTCTGTGATCTCCATGCATATGGATATTAGCATGAAAATCATCTGTTAATAAGCACAGACGATGTTGTAATAAAAGATTATCATCATTTGCTGATGATAAAAGTACAACATGAAATATTTCTATATGTAGAGGCCAAAAATAGAAATAAATCTATGCAATAATATAATTATATACAAATAAAATTAAAAAGTTACTGCATAAATGACACCTGGTTTTATTATAAAAGATGTTATTTGTTGGGAAGATTTTGCACAGCATTGTGGTGAAGAAGTTTATGAAATAATTGGATTAAACTCTTGATTAATCCATTTGATCAGTGCCATTGAGAAGGTCATGGAAAGAGAACGAGCTGTGGGTTCCTGTCTAATCTCTCGAGACTGGTAGGTAAGATAAGGAAGGTAAGAGAGAAGCCAGCAGTCACTCGTAAAAGCTAACCAATAAGAAGAAGAGGAACAAAAGAGGACAAGAAGACCTGTGTTCATCTCATTTAACATAAGATCAACCTTTATAAAGATGTGTCAGACCAAAGATAATTATCCTTCTTCTTCTTCTTCTTCTTCTTCTTCTTCTGGCTGCTCCCATTAGGGATAGCCACAGTGGATCTTCATTTCTTCCTCTGCATCTTCCTCCTTCAAACTGACCACCTGCATATCTTCTCTCACCACATCCATAAACCTCCTCTTTGTCCTTCCTCTTCTCCTCTTACCTGGCAGCTGAATCAATATCCTTCTCCTGACATAGTCCTCATCTCTCCTCTGTCCAAACCACCGCAGTCTCGCCTCACTCGCATCTGTCTCCAACCAAAGATAATGAGCCTGTTTGGCAATAAACCAGATCATCATCTGGAGAAGATGGGCTGAGACCCAAATAGAAGGATGGCAGTGTTAGCATCATGATGTTTCGATGGTACAGGGGCATTTCTCGTCATGGAAACAGGATTAATGGAGTAATGTGTGAGGAAAAGATGTGCAATGTAGAAGGCAGCTGTTATAAAGATGCAGATTTGCAGCGTGGTGATGGTCTAGTAGTAGGATAGTTGCCTACACAACAAGAGGTCACAGGTTCATATCTCACCTCCAGCACTAGCATCAAAGGGTTCCTTGGGTTCCCTTAATCTCAGATTGGTCCAGAGAGACTGTCCCTGTAATTAGGAAATGGAAGTGGCTCTGGATGAGTGCCTGCTAAATGCCGCTAATAAAATTAGCATATATGCAGCTAATGAAGCTCAAGTCTGGTTTCCAGCACTCCCAATTCCTGGTCAATCACCTGCCTTGAATCTGAAAATGTAACAATCTTTAGGGAATTAAAGTTGGTTTGCCAAGATTAATGATCTAAAATGAAACCACAAGACTATTGAGAGTTAATTGCCTTTTAGTGCAGATTTCTCAGTGCTGTAAAATGGCTTTGCAACTAAGCGCAGTTAAGTGTATACAGTATATAATAAATACTTCACAAGGAGACTTTTGCCCATTACTGAAGCTAAGAGGCAGCAAAACAGAGCGTGTACGAAACCCCAGCGAGAAAGTAGATCATTTCATGCATTGTGAAAACATAAGTGTGTTTTGTAGATTGCTTTAAATGCTCAAGAGACTCACAACAGGGAGCCAGAGTTTGTAGAGAAAATCTTTTGACTTAAGCCCTTTTTTGGAGTCGCATCATTAACACAGCTCTTAGTGAAATCCTGGAGATGGCATGCTGTTTGACTGCAGGTGTTTTGGCATTTGAGACCTACGTCATGCCCGAGTAAGAAACTCTGGGTCTAAAAATCATCACACACACAAACACACACACACACACACACACACACACACACACACACTCATGCACAAATAAAACAAATCTGATACATGCTTTTCTGCACCAAGACTATGTAAACCAAACCAACAGAGTTTAACAGAAAACAGTGATATAGGGTGGTTAAATTTTCGAAAATTTTCGATTTTTGGAAAGCAGTCATTTTCACTTTCACATGCACAATTTCTGGGAAATTCTGGGGGCCTTGCTCGGTTCCCCATCAGTGAACCTGGTGAGGAGTGTGGCACCAAATTGGTGTGAGCCACTCTGACAAGGCAAAAACTCATATATGATCAAATACAGGCACATGTGATAATATGCTTTATCCTTACATACGAGTGAGAAAGCATATCCAAAGACCTACTGGCTTACTTTTTATAGAGCAATTTTGGTGCTTTTGTACAACGTGTCTTTGTGCAGTTCCATTTTAGTGGCTTTGGACAGAGTTTTCGAAAAGCAGTTCGTCTCTTAAAGTGTGTATGGCTCCAGTGTCAGCTTCCTTCTATCTCACATCACAGAGAGAGCGAGTCTTTAAGCACAAATGAGCCGCAACAAGATGAAAGTAAAGGTGCCTCTTTCCTCTGGGAAAATGAAAGCAGTTTACCTTTACAGAACACTTACGCTGCTGAAGTGGATCTTAAGGAGCCCTTGTGTTTGCATCTAGACGGTGCTATGTTTAAGAAGGTAGATTAAGGTATTACATTTTGGTATATTACAAGTTCAAAAAGTACAAGTAAGGCTAATTGTATATAACTACATAAATATCTTCTGGTTTATAGATGCAGGGACATCAAACTGCGTGCCGTATTTGTCGCAATACGTATTTCAACCTGGACTATTTATTTGTAATCTAAAAGCTTTGTGATTTTTGGGGGAAAATAGATATACTACAAAAATTGTCTGCTTGGTCCCCCCCCCAGCCCTTGCAACAAGTATTGGAACAGCATGAACATCAATTCATTCACAGGATCACAAGGTCGTGGGTTCGAATCCCAGCAGGTTGCCCTGAGGTACCCTTGAGCAAGGTACCACCCCCATCACTGCTCCCCAAGTGCTGGAAATAGCCGTTCCCTTCTGCTTGGTGCGTGTGGTTTAAAAGCAGGGGTTGCATTTGGCTTCATTGCTCGCTGTAGTCACTTTCACTTTCAGTTCATGAGAAAGCCTAGCTGGTGTTACACAGGTAAGTACTGAAAGATGGATTGTTTAAATAATAAACAGCTCTTGATGTTTCCTCTCCTGTATATGTGTGTGAGTGTGTGTGTGTGTGTGTGTGTGTGTGTGTGTGTGTGTGTGTGTGTGTATCCAAACATAACTCACATTAACTCACATTGAAATGATGAGGCTTTTCTTCCTGTAAAGCTTCTTTTTTGGACTACAAAGTCCTATTTTTGGACACATCAGCTCATATAGGTCATTACAATGCCTGACTCACAACACTGCCTAAAAAGAAAGAATAAAAGAAAGCAAGGAAAATATAAATGCCCCCAGCCTCGTGCACAGCGACCAGCTGATCAATAACCAGAAAATGTGACTAGCAAATGGAGACCTACATGAACAGCTAATAACAGTCTCGCAACAAAGTCACTCGCTCCCATGTGGCCTTCGACACTCAGAGAGGCTTCCCGGGGTCGGTGAAGAGCTCTCAGTCTGTATTTCCGATACAAACCAGTGCGAGGGCTGGACATGATGTTCTCCTGGTAGGAGGGCAGCAAACAATCAATAGACAAAGGTACACAATATAATCGCACTCTACAAGACAAAACGAGTGAGAATGCTCAAATGTTCTAATGTCAGAGACTACTGGAAGCTGTTCTAGGGTACATATGGAAATTGTTTTCATGTGAAATCACACCAAAGGACCACCCACTGAACAAAGTGTTCTTCCATTCATGCATATTTTTATTGCATATAGACAAAATGTTGCTGCCTGATGAATGAAGTCAGGGCATCCCTGGTAAAAATCACACAAACTCTGAAGAGAGGACCCAGCAGCTCAGGAATCAAACCCATGACCTTCTCGCTGGGTGGTGACGGTGCAACCCTCTGCACCACACTCCTCCATTATTAGAGGGTTGTGGTATGGCCTGAAAATGTAAAGGGCTGCTGCACTTTTAATGGAGTTTCTCTGATGAGCTACGAGTGAGAAATAATTAACATCAAATTGCTTTTGCTATCGCCTGCAATAATTGTGGATTTTAAGGGTTATCCTTGCTGCTACAACAGTCCCAGTAGGGGTGAAAATAAGAGACCAATTTCTGGCTCAGCAGCAGGAGCATCCATGCTTAGAGTCAATTTAATACTAGTGGTCTACCTGTCAGAAAGTCCAATTGGCAAGTCCATCTTTGAGTTTTCTGACAATTTGCCACGCATTATGGCACCAAATCCCACCCAAATCAACAAACTGTTTTTACAGTCGAGGTGTTCTTGCTCTCTGAGGAGCACATCAGCCAGCAACATATAACCCAGAGGGCAACGACTGTAGGTCCGGTGATGCTGCTATTTATGTGCGACTTTTCCGTTTTTCCTGACACTTAATGATCACTGCTGTTAAAGTTCACTCATAGGCGCTCAGGAACCTTTCATTTTCTTGGCTAAAAGACATGATGGTGGTTTTCAGAGTCTTTTATAACAACAGTTCATATCAGAAAAAAAGTCTTTAAGGAGCTGGTGAAGCTACTCTAGGATGCTCCTCCAGAGGTCAAGAATATGTTTTAGCTTGCCTGGCCACTTCATAAATTTCTACAGTACTACAGTCGCCGTCTTCGGGAATAGTTCTCCAGGCTTCTTGAAGGACATTCCAGAGCTCTTCTATTGGCAGCCTTTAGTTTGTTCACTGTGAAAAGATAATTCCTCCTTCATCACTTCATGCTTCTTACTCTGATGTGCCCATCAGACCACATGACCTTCTTCCATCACTACAGAGTCCATATTTTATGCTCCCAAGCAAACTGAAGCCATCGTTTTGGCGATTAGCCTCACTGATCAGTGGTTCTCTTAAGGCTACGCAGCTGTTTAGTTCCAATTCCTTGAGTTCTTTCACATTGTGCTTGTGGAAATGTTCTTACTTTCACTGTTGAACGCAGCCATGAGTTCTGCTGTTGTTATTTTTACGATCTGATTTCAACAAACGTTTAAGTGATTGCCGATCACGGTCTTTCAAGATTTTTTTCCCGACCACATTTCTTCCATGAAGATAATGCTTCCAGTTTATAATAATGCATCGGGCAGCTCTTAACCCAATTTTAGTAGTTTCAGCTTCTCCTTAGATGTTTTCTTTTCATGATGCCAATAATTTGAACCTTCTGAAACAGATGAACATGATAACAGGATGTGTCTTCTGACATGATTGCTTAAGTAATGAGAAGCTACTCACTGCATCAGTTAGGGTTAAATAACTTTTTGCAGCTGGAACATAATCATCCATCCAGTAATTATCCAATGGGAGGCTCACCAGGTGGTGACTTTATTTTGGACAGGCAGTCTATGATGGCACAGCATTCATCTGGCATTGTCTAGCCGCAGTAGAATTAGTAAACCAATGTTGACCTACAGTTTTCAAGCGGATTTCATAAAAGCTTTCAGACTTTATCGTTAAATGTTACAGAAGAAAAGTGTGAAAATGTGCATTTAGAAAGTCTTTCAAAGATCACATTGTGGCTGCACTCTGAAAAAAAATGATGCCATAAAGGTGTAATATTATCGAAGAACCATTTAAGAACCATGCTTATGCGATGAACCTCTTTAAATATACAGGATTTTTACATAGTTATAGTTAGTTATAATTTGAGGTTCTTCAAAGAATTCCATCATGTTGAGGTAAGTTAAAATTGCTCCTCAAGCTTGCAGATCTTGTTTACATAGCTGCTGTCCATCAGAGGGTTCTTTACAAAACCAAAACTGAGTCTTCTATGGCTTCATGCAAAGAATCTTCTCTGGCACCTCTATTTTTAAGAGTGTGGTTGATGTGGTTCAGGGACTGAATCCAGGCAGGAGCTGCACCATCTGCTGTTGAATAAAAAATGCCTGAGCTCTTTACCAGTCACTTCTGAAGGCAACAGTCTTCAGGTTTTAGACTTTATAGGCGGTGTGGTGTGCTCAGTTTCCTAAGAGGTAATTAATAAAATATCCATCTACTTCCTTTGTGAAAATGAATCTTATGTGAAAAAAAATCTCAGATGTCAATGTTTATTCTGTCATCTTTTAAACATCTTCTGGATTAGATACACTTTGGAAAATAAAGGTGTTAAAATGAACTCATGGCAAGGTCGCGTTGGTTTGGACATGTCCAGAGGGGAGACGTGGATTATATCGGGGGCAGGATGTTGAGGATGGAGCTGCCAGGAAAGAGGAAAAGTGGAAGACCAAAGAGGAGGTTTGTGGTGAGGTAGGACATGCCAGTCAGAGGAAGATGCAGATGACAGGAAGAAATAGAAATGGATGATCTGCTCTGGTGACACCTAGACGGGAGCAACTGAAAGAAGAAGAAAATGAACTCACAGCAAGAAGGTCCTAAGTTCAATTCCCATTCAGGACGGTCCTGTATGGAGTTAACATTCTCTCCTCGTGTCTGTGTGGGCTTCATCTGGGTTCTCCGGTTTCCTCATGCCATCCAAAGACCTGTATGTCAGGTGGATTGGAGATGCTAAATTGCCTCCTAGGTGTGTGTGTGTGTGTGTGTGTTTCTGTGTGTCTGTCTTGCGATGGACTGGCAACCTGTCCAAGGTGTTTCCCACCTGTGAGAGCTGGGATAAACTCCAGCACCCCTGTGACACTAATTAGGACAAGTGGCTAAGAAAATGAGTGAGAGTGGATGAGTGTTAGGAACCATTTCAACAAGAACCTAGAAAAAGTGGTTTATATTTACCACAGTCCATCGGTTACACCTTTACATCCAACAGGCATGAACTTCCCCAGAGGACTTGACAACTCAAAAGGAGGAAAAACAAAAAAACACACATCCAACAAGAATAAGTGCCGATGCAAAGATGGTAGAAGAACGTATCCAATAATGTGAAGAGTGCGGACAATGTTACTATCACATGACAGTTAATCTGAGAACCTTATGGAATGAGATGTGAGTATAAAGACAATTGTTGCTTAAGAACCTCCACATTAAAGAAAGGTTCTTGGAAGCACCTCTATAGTGATATAGAACATTGGCATACTGTGATGGTTCTTCTCAATCCATGATTGAGATTGTCTTCCAAGATTGTCTTTTTCAGACATGGTTCTAAGACTAAAAGGAGCATTTTTTAACAGGACTATACTGGTTCTAAACAGAACTTCATAACAGGTAGGCTAGTTCATGACATCAAGCACTTTTAGGGTTGCAGAACGATGCATTCGGTCAGTCCGTCACCCACAGCATGATGGAGAGAAGTAATCTGCTTTGGCAAAGGATTGGGAATGAAAACAGAAATGAATAAAAAAATAAAATAAAAAAATAAATAAATGTGAACTTTACAAAATGAAAAGCAAAAAAAAAAATCAATTCTATATTTTCAGTGGTCAAATTTGCACAAATAAATAAATTAATTAATTAATAAATCAAATCATTTCAATAATTGGGAGCGATTTTCATCTCCCAAGGCCTCGGTTATATTCTGATTTAATATTTCAATATTTTTTCATTGCAATTGGGAACCAAGAGGTTAACAAGGTTTTTTTCTTTTAATTTAACAATGAACCTGGAGATGGTGGAGCAAAGATGGTGGATATATTTTCAGGGGTCATTATAAAACACAGACATGCTGTATTTCCACAAGGTTTTAATTCGGTGGATTTAATTTGTAAAATAGGCTGCCCACAGACAGTGTTTGGGCCCTCAGGCTCTGAGCTGGATTTTTTTGGAGAAAACTCTCCTGCGTCTTGCAACAGGAGGAAGAACGAGAGAGAAGAGCGGCAGAAACGTCTCGACTGGCTCTCGGAGCTCATAATCATATTTCAGTATCGGTGCGGTTGTTGAGGTGGTGAAAACACACAAACACACACACACACACACACACACTGAAGGTAGATGAGGTGACTTCTATTGATGTTTACAGCCATGGAGTTTCTACAGCACTTAAAACACCTCCCAACTCCTTCAGCTGTGCCATCTTATGTGTGGGTTTTAGAATTGTTTATAGATGCTGGAAGGAAATTACAAGAAAATACACACACACACACACACACACACACACACACACACCCCGTACACAGAAACACACACACTCACAAAACAAAGCACAGCATTTCCATCTGTTAACAAGCACAGGAGTGAACTAGATGTACATAGAGAGCAGTCTTGGCAAATGTCAGTGTTTGAATTATTGGCTTCGCCGGTGCAGTCTGTTGTGAAAAGTGCAGAGCTAAAAATACAGAAAGAATAATATTTGCCGTAAGCGCATCAGAAATTACCCAAACAGAACCACAACATTTGGTGAAATAGAAACTGGTCGCATCATACTGTGATCAAGGTTCGATCGAGGGGTCCATGTGTGACGTACACGCTGCGGTTCAGCGACAAACTGCAACAATTTCAGACGAGAATTCAGTTCTAACCTGCGGTCACAGGAAGCACACACATGCTTTAGGACGAGTACAGAGTGGGAGAAAATCAGCTTCTTCACTCGGGGAGTAAAAGCTACAGGTTCTGAAATTTACTGAGAGGGTCAAAGTGAAAGTGCACTTCTGAGGGACGTTTCTGCCCACTGTCTGTATCTCTGAATCTCACGCCACAATAATATAATAAAAACTATTAAAGCATCAAACTCAAAAGCAATCTGCTGACAATAATGAACACTGATCTGTTTATCTATCTATCTATCTATCTATCTATCTATCTATCTATCTATCTATCTATCTATCTATCTATCTATCTATCTATCTATCTGCCTGCCTGTCTGTCTGTCTGTCTGTCTGTCTGTCTGTCTGTCTATCTGGTCCTGGATTTGATTCCCAGGCGGGACGGTCCAGGTCCTTTCTGTTGGAGTGGACATGTTCTCCCCGTGTCTGTGTGTTTCCTCTGGGACCCCCGGTTTCCTCTGAATGTTCAAAGACATGTATTTCGTGGTGAACTGTGTGTGTGTGTGTGTGTGTGTGTGTCTGTATGCCAGCCCTGCGATAGACTGGTGACCTTTCCAGGGTGATTCATCACCTTTCACCCAGCGGATGGATCTGTTCCAGCTCCCCTGTGACCCTAGTTAGGACAAGCGGCTAAGAAAATGAGTGAGTAAGTTAGTTTCTGGATGTTGGATCTGTCTGTCTGTATATCTGCCTTTCTGTTTGTTTGTCTGTCTGTCTGTCTGTGTGTCTATCTATCTGTCTATCTATCTATCTATCTATCTATCTATCTATCTATCTATCTATCTATCTATCTATCTATCTGTCTGTCTGTCTGTCTGTCTGTTTGTCTATCTGGTCCTGGATTTGATTCCCAGGCGGGACGGCCCAGGTCCTTTCTGTTGGAGTGGACATGTTCTCCCTGTGTCTGTGTGTTTCCTCTGGGACCTCCAGTTTCCTCTGAATGTTCAAAGATATGTATTTCGTGGTGAACTGTGTGTGTGTGTGTGTGTGTGTGTGTGTGTGTGTGTATGCCTGCCCTGCGATAAACTGGTGACTATTCCAGCTCCCCTGTGACCCTAATTAGGACAAGCTGCTAAGAAAATGAGTGAGTGAGTTAGTTTCTGGATGTTTGATCTGTCTGTCTGTATGTCTGCCTATCTGTTTGTTTGTCTGTCTGTTTGTCTGTCTGTCTATCTATCTATCTAAAATTGTTCTCTAAAAGCCTCTACTGCTGCAGAAATCTTAAACTGTCAATTTGTAAATCTTAAATGAAACTTGTTCTTCATTCTTCAAGAAAACGAAACTGTTTAATCACCGATTAAATAATGCCGTTCTTTAGGATTTGCTGTAAGAACCATAGTCACCCATGAAAACCTCGACTCCTCAAGATGTTTCTTTCTGACTACTAAAAATGCATCTCGGTAAATCTGCATGGCTGTTGATGACACTGAAATAAAGCTTCTTCACCCTTCAGGATGTCACTACTGGTACATTTCATTTCCAGAATTCTGAACATACTCAATATTCAAGGCTATTCTCTATATTCCAGCACAGCTGGTGAACCATGCATATGGCGCAGCATGCTTGACTTCAGAGCAGACTGCCTGCAGTTCCCTCACTTTTAAAGTCATGATCTAACCGGCAGTCAAGTTTACACATTTTCTGCCTCACCCAGGATGTAGTGCACCAGCTAAGGAACGTTTGATGTGTGGACTTTGCTTTTCTTTAGGTCCACACCGAAACTGGACCAGAAATGGCTCAGGGCAAGCGAGTGATGTTGAGCAGATTAAATGGGTGAATAGGAACAAATGTTTAAGTGCTCCAGGCTGCAAAGTGTCTAAAGATACAAGGTTCTAGATAAAGGGGTTCCAACCACTCAGCGTTCAGCATCGGCAGTAAATGAATGATCACCTGATCATCTGGAATCATCTGCACCTGGTTCTTCGCTGCTTCATGTCTTCAGTTAGACTTTGTCCTGCTTGAAGGTTCAGACGTAGATCACTGTGTGGATTAACCAACAAAAAAACTATCAAACTGCTCAGGTACAGAGACTGGACTGAAGATGAGAGACAACAACACTGTCCTTCAGGAAGATCTGGAGAACTGCTCAGGTACAGAGACTGGACTGAAAATGAGAGACAACAACACTGTCCTTCAGCAAGATCTGGAGAACCGCTCAGGTACAGAGACTGGACTGAACATGAGAGACAACAACACTGTCCTTCAGGAAGATCTGGAGAACCGCTCAGGTACAGAGACTGGACTGAAGATGAGAGACAACAACACTGTCCTTCAGGAAGATCTGGAGAACCGCTCAGGTACAGAGACTGGACTGAGAATGAGAGACAGAAACACTGTCCTTCAGGAAGATCTGGAGAACTGCTCAGGTACAGAGACTGGACTGAAGATGAGAGACAACAACACTGTCCTTCAGCAAGATCTGGAGAACCGCTCAGGTACCGAGACTGGACTGAAAATGAAAGACAAAAAGCCTGGAGAACTGTTCCTCAATAATACATTAAGAATACAAGAGATTCTGGCTTTATGGAAGGAAAATATGAAGAGACGGATGGTGGCTCAGGACTTTTCCACAGTACATGAAGCAGGAAGCTGATTAGTATATAGCTAATGGTTCTTCTGAGACACATAGCTTCAGTGAATGAAGAACCGAGCACATGTGTGGTGAGGAGAACCGTATGTATATTTTTGAGGCAGGGCCATCAGAATCAGAATAACTATTGATTCTGAGGGAAATTGCTTCAGTCAATCTGATGTTTTATTCAAACATATTGGCAGAATGTTGTGGTGCCACACCTCCAACAGTGATGGGTCAAAGAGAAAAAAATAAAAATAAGCCCACAGTAAAATTTCCATTTAACAAAAATGACCGTGTTATCAATTTTAACAGTGTTTTTAAAGGCAAAGTCACCCTGGAGGTAAAAATCTCACCTTCCTACCATCTTCTATAAACCATGATTCATGCATTTCTTTTTCATTTATTTCCAGACAGGATCTCACCATTTTAAAAAAGTTAAATTCAATTCAGTTCAGTCCATTGAATTGTACGTTTTATCCCTGGAAGAGATGTAACTTGAAACAATGTATTTGGAATAATGGCGAATAAGAAACATCCATTCATCCTTCAATCCATCCTTCCATCCATCCATCCATCCATCCATCCATCCATCCTTTAATCTTTAATCCACCCAGAAATGAATCCAACCATCTATCTATCTATCTATCTATCTATCTATCTATCTATCTATCTATCTATCTATCTATCTATCTATCTATCTATCTATCTGTCTGTCTATCTTCCACTAGAATTACTGGATCCCATCCCAGTGCTCACAAGACAAAAGGCAAAGAAAAAGCCTGAAATGGTTCCCAGTCCATTACAGGGCATTGGAAGACGGAGGTCTTCTCCTGTCTCTTTGGACTGTGGAAGGAATCTGGAGCACCTGGAGGAAACCCACACAGAAAAGGAAGAACATTCAAAACTTCACACAGAATCAAACCCTGAACTCACACTGTGAAGTGACAGCAGTGGACCATCCTGCACCCATACAGGAAACCGCACTAAACTAAACCACAGGTTATTAAAAAATACAAAAAGCCAGTTCTAAGATACTTTGTAAATGCAGTAGTGGTCAGCAGATTTCCATTAAAACTGCATGCACACTAAACACAAAATTCTTTTTTCACCCTAAAAGTTCAAAACTTTCGCCGTTGACATAAACTCACTCCATACATTTCTCGTATTTTACAGGTTGGCATAGCAACAGCCAAGCTGATCAGACTCTGCTTCGTCCTGCATTCTATCCACCTCAAAAAGCAGCTGAAACTGGGCATCCAAACTGCGTGTAAATGTATTTCAGATTTCAGCTCCTGAATGAGGTGGTGAAACTCTGCTCCTATTGCTTTTCTAAAACAAAAATTACCTTTTGAGGAGCAACGGATCCTGTTGACACCTGAAAATATTCTACCATCTATAAGATTTGGCTTTTCATGCCACAAACATCAGTGAAAAAAAGTTTCCTGTTTCCTTGGATTAAATACAAGTTGTTTATTCTAAGCTCATTTATTTCCTACAGATCAAGTTGTACCAAACCTGCTAAAATGGTTCAATCAAAGCTAACAGGTATGCAGGTGACTTGCACAAGGTTTTTGCACGTTAACCCCACTCTTATACTGCTGTTTCTGAGAGTGACAGGTGACCGGTTCGAGTACAGCCATCCCATACATCTCTCTGTCAGTCGCTTGAATGGGCAGGCAGTGGAAGCCCTGGGGAAAGCGCCAGTTATTTCTGCACAGCATGCAAGAGAGCACTCGCGTGAAGAGCCACCGAGGGACGCCACTGGACGAGCGAGTGCACACAGGCAGCGGCTAGAGACACCTTTCCAGGTGCCTAATGCCTGGGTGTGTAAATGCATGTGTGTGCAAAGTGTGCTGGACCTAATGATTAATGACGCTGGGATTATTGAGCAACTGCCAATCTGCTCTGCCTCAAAACGCATAAAGCCGAAGCAGGTTAGGGGGATTTAACCCCCACTCTGTGTGGGTTTGGGGGGGATATTATGAATGCAGCGCCGGGCCTGATTACAGGCCGAGAGATGCATAAATCATAGTTTGGCAATGAGTCGACGGCGCTGATTCATTCATTTATCTCAGTGAAATCTCACTGTGCATCATCAAAGCAGAAGCTGCCTTACACTCGTCCACACAAAAACACAGACTCACACTTTTATAGAAGGTTTGTTGAATATCCAAGTACGCCCAGCTAAGCTTCTCCACCACCTCCCCAAGGGTCTTTAAGGCAGGTCAAGATACATGCTTCCTTGTCAGGCAGCTTTCCTATCGTTAATGGCATCAAGCTGTGGAGTGGGCTCACCAAACAATGTTCTCCATCTTTTTTCTTCTCTGCAAAGCCAAGAAAAACATAGCAGATGGTACATACATCCGCTTCCGAACCTATGGCGGCATCTTCAACCTGCGGCGTCTACACAAAGCACAAAGAGCAGCTGGTCCTGGAGCTCCTGCTTGCAGATGATTGTACCTTGATCATGAAGCCAACTACCTTGCCAAAGAGGCTTGAAGAAGACTGAAGTATCTAATGAACCTTAATGTACACACATTTCACCATCAGCAGCAAGGTTCATCTTTTGATGTTTCTCCAACAATGCACAACCAACATGGAGCAAGAGCTTTAAGGTGACCCTCTGAAGAAGCAAGGCAAAGCTCTGCACCTCCCCTTGAAGTTAAAGTCCTGTTCGCATGAAGAGTTTTCCCAATGTCTGTAGCATTAGGTGAGCACAGATCCAACACTTTTCTGCTCCGTGGAACAAATCAGACCTTCCTCATTCATGAGATGTTTGGTTTGATGCACCTTTGGGTTGAAAACCCCAAAAAATGCTTTTCCTTGGGCATCAATCTGCCCTAATCCATTTGAGTGCAATGAAACGTCTTCATTTTGTTCATTTTACGTTCTGGAGGACTAGATATCTACCATGATTCTTGGATGTTCTTCAAAGTGAAAAGCAGAAGAGACCGTAGTAAAAATGTCATCGCAGATTGAACCATTCTGCCAAATTGATTATGCATTTTTTAAATCCACTAAAATTCAAGTTATTAAAAGAAAATAATTTTTGTTGCGATCTGTTAAGGCTATAAAACGAGGCTCTCTGAAGAGCGTGTGCCATTTTCAGGCTCTGAGTCGAGAGTGTGAATGAATCAGAAATCAAACAGTGTTCATTAATAATCCCTCAGGAGTAAAACAATGGTAATCAATAGGGGTGGCCATATCAGAGGACCTCTATCAGCTTCCACCAACATCACTCTGCACAATGGCTCAGAAAAATAGACAATAACTATCGTTTTATTGATAAGTTACCTCACCATATTCTTTTGTGAGCATATTTTGAGCATATTGTTAGCAATTAAATAACACTGATCACTGGGGCAGCGGTGGCCTAGTGGTTAGAAACTAGGCCTCAATATCAGAAGGTCATGGGTTTGAATTCCAGACCGGTAGGTTGCCCTGAGGTACCCGTGAGCAAGGTCACCCTGAACCAGTAGCTGCACTGCACAGGACAAGTGGCAAGTTCTCAAATCCCAAACACCATCCTCTTGGAGAACTTTTGTGGTGGTGGTCTAGTGGTGGTACTTGCCTATGGACTAATGGTTCAAGAGGTCCCAGGTTCAAATCCCACCTCTGGAACTACCACCACTGGGTCCCTGAGCAAGACCCTTAACCCTGAGCTGCTCCAGGGGGACCTTCCCTGCAATTAGGACATGGATGTCACTCTGGATAAGAGCATCTGCTAAATGCTGAAGAAAAGCAGCATTAAAGGAGCCCCAGAAGAAGCAGAAACAGCTCAAGAAGCAGCTTTCACTGAAATCATCACACCTTAGGCAGAAGACAAAACAAAACCAGCCTGAAGTTTGAAGCTGAAAGAAGAGCAGGGCAGGACAGGACAGAAAAAGACAGGAGGCCCGTCGTTGCTTTCAGATATGACCTGCCGAGGGCTTCTCCTGTCCTTTTGCTTTCTGCACCGTCCTCCCCTGATCCTTGCAGGAGAGGAAGAAGGCAAGAAAAAGCAAAGAAATATGGAAGAATAATCTGACATAAATCTACATAAACACTTAGAAAGGTTTATTTTCACATTTTCTTTTACTTTTTTTATTTTATGCGGTGAAATGACAAACTATTAGAAGCCATTACGACAACCGGCACCTACGAGGCTATATAACTATTTCATTTTATAGGTTATTATAAATATATGGATATTTACAAGGCCGTAGAAATGTTTACTTTGGTTCATGAAGCCTTTATAAACCTCATGATCAATCCTTCAGTTTAGTGTTGCTGCATGTTTTAAACCTCACATTAATCTGTAGCAAACAGAAAAGAAGCAGAAAATTATGTCTCAAGCACACACACACACACACACACACACACACCCACACCCACACACACACACACACACAAACACACACACACTGCAGGGTGTGAAGTGGAAGTGTTTGGTGTTGCTGAAGTTGCTTTAAATACACACATGGAACAGGAGGGTGTAAGTATGCAATTAAAAGGTGATGCTACAGCTCCAGCCAACACACACACACACACACACACATGCACTTTCATGCACACACATGCACGCAATCACTGCAGCATCATTAGAGGTTGCCTCTCTTCTCAAGGTTTTAATTCATTAAGGAACAGAAATGATGCATTCAGGGAAAAAGAAAAAAAAGCACTGAATTGAGCCTGACTACAGTGTGTGTTTGTGTGCGAATGTGTGCGTGTGTGTGTGTGTGTTTGTGTGCACATTAGAACAGAAGACATATTGACCCTCAGAGGCTAATTAAAATAAGGAAGCTGGAAAATGCTGGAGCGCCTGTGGCCTGAGCCCAGCAGCTGGCATGAAGGAGGAGCCAGGAGAGGAGAATAGTACAGGATCGTAATTCGAATATTATTTTGGGACACTTCCCACCAAAATTAAGATTTGCCCAAAATGTATCCCCCGATTCACTGCTGTAAATTATATGCATTTAACAGTGCTATGACTGCACACCACCATCCAGAAGAATAATCAGCAAATGTGGTGACCATCAAAACTAAACTGCTTGCCGTTATTATCACTGCGCATCAGTTTTATTTCTGTCAGATGAATTAAAAAGTGGAATCTAGACGGTAACGAGTGCCGTGTAGCCATCCGGTGTGATTTATATGGGATGGTTGTAAAGTGTAATAAAGATTCAGACTTTTATTTGCTACAGTCCATAGACACAGCGAATGTTTTACTCTGGATTTATGTGAATTTAAGGTCCAATAACAATTGGAGTCTCATTTCTGTAACATTTGAACAACACTTCACACGTCATTACGTAAAGAAAAGAAACAGTGCAAAGAAACACAATACACTATTTGACTATTATTTAAATAGTCAGTCATGGATGGATGCATGGATGGATGGATGAATAATGGAGGGATGGATGGATGGATGGATGGATGGATGGATGCATGGATGGATGGATGGAGAGACAGAAAGTTGGATGAATGGATGGATGGAAGGATGGATAGATGGATGATTTGATGGATGCCTGGATGGGCAGAAAGTTGGATGGATGGATAGATGGATGGATGGATGTACAGATGGGTGGACAGATGGATGGACAGATGAATGTATGGATAGATGGACGGATGGACAGACAGAAAGTTGGATGGATGGATGGATGGATGGATGGACAGATGAATGTATGGATGGATCGATGGATCGATGAACAAACGGATGGATGGATGGATGAACAGACAGACAGATGGATGGATGGACAGATGAATGTATGGATGGATGGATGGATGAACAGACAGAAAGTTGGATGGATGGATGCATGGATAGATGAACAGACAGATGGATGGATGGATGGATGGATGAACAGACAGATGGATGGATGGATGAATGGATGGATGGATGGATGAACAGATGAATGTATGGATGGATGTATGGATGAACAGACAGAAAGTTGGATGGATGGATGGATAGATGGATGGATGGATGGATAGATGGATGAACAGACAGATGGATGGATGGATGAATGGATGGATGGATGGATGGATGTACAGATGAATGTATAGATGGATGGATGGACAGACAGAAAGTTGGATGGATGGATGGATGGATGGATGGACAGACAGAAAGTTGGATGGATGGATGGATGGATGGATGGATGGATGGGCAGACAGAAAGTTGGAGAATTTCTTCTCGGACACAGTTTGTCCAAACTGCACGCCTGTTAGTCCTTCCAGCCCAATTCGGGACGATTATTGAGGGATTTCCGCTCCTCTGTTCTGTCTCGCATTACAGTGGACCCTAAATGACCATGTAATAACCACAAATCAGCTCCTAAATGCGTTGGATCAGCCCCATGTGGGAAAAAAGTAATTGCCCCCTTTGCTCAATAACTGGTCATGCCACTTTTTTAGCAGCAATAGATGCTTTTAATTTAACACCTTTTAATTTGTCTTTTGCCCATTTTGTCTCCCTATTTAGTCTTGGCCAGTTCCCAGCATCCAGGCTTGCTCTCCTACCTCACAACAGAGAACGCCAACACACACTTTCTATAAGCAGTAAGGAGCCCAGCACACACACATCTCGCCAACATGATTCCAACAGGACGAAACAAAAAACATTACAATTCAATAAGCAAACAGTGCAGTGGAAGTACTCAGGGAACCACAACGAAATGCATTTGACTTGAACAAACCATGGAGCAGGGGGCGGCCATATCCGGCACCCAGGGAGCAGTGACGGGGACGGTACCTTGTTCAAGGACACCTCAGGGCAACTTCCTGGGATTTAAACCCTTGATCTTCCGTGATCCTGGGGCCTAGTGTTTAAGCACTAGTGTTGAAAACTACTTTCATTTGCACTGCTGTGTGTCTTTCTAATATCATGACTAATTTTAATCTAAATGTCCAAAAACACAGAAAAGCTGATCCATCGTGTATCAGTCAGTGGAGACCACACAGGACAGGAACAGAGCTTCAACCACAGGTAACTGAGTTTGATGTCTGTAAAAGGGAGGCAGAGCGAGACCAAGGCCGTCCTGTCTGGGAATCAAACACAGAACCTTTTAATTGTGTGACAACAGTACAAAGCATTGCACCATATTAGTTTGCTGCCAAATGTATTTTGGGACTTTCGGTAACAACAGTGGGTGCAAGTCTACCCAGCAGAGTAAAAATTATTTAGCTTCTTCACTGATGATTTTGCACCTTTTAGAGCTCTGGCAGTGGATCTGTTTTGCAAATCCCAGATCTGTAGAAATTATCATTATTATTAATGAATTATTTATTTATTCTTTTCCTTTTTTACTGGCAAGTCAAAATATTCTAGCTGATTAATAGACTGGGTTGGTTTCCAGAGAGGATTATTTTTTTTATTCCTACACTTTTGCAGATTTAGTAAATTCACACACCAGCCAAGAGCTAAATATTTGGGCCAAAAGGCGTCAGGTTACACTTGGCCACTGTTTGACCAGCAACATAATGAAAACAAATGGCATGAATATACATTTTGGGAGAAAAGTGCTGAATGTCAGACCTTGAAAATGCTCAGAGGTCAACAGCTGCTGTGCACATCTCATCTCTCACACATTTACTGTAAAGCTGGCCGGCAATCAGACAAGAGCTACAAGCATCAACCCCTGCTTTTGGTATGCAGTGTATACATCGTCGCAAGCTGTTTGTCTTCAGAATCAGAATCAGAAGGATGTGGGTGCTAATCCAGTAGGTTGCCGTGGGGTACCCTTGAACAAGGTACTGTCCCTGACACTGCTACTTGACATCAACAAAAGCCTGCTGTGACAAGGGAAGTTAATCTATATAGACATTTATAAAGGCCTATTCCAACAGGCTTCCGTTGTCAGAGGTGAAACGGACAAAATAACTTTTCTGAGCTTTGTTATGATGGATGGATGCATGGATTGATGGATGAATTGATGGATATATGGATGGATGGATGGATGGATGGATGGATGAATTGATGGATGGATGGATGGATGGATGGATGGATGGATGGATGGATGGATGGATGGATGGATGGATGATTTGATGGCTGGCTGGACAGGCAGAAAGTTGGATGGATGGATGGATGGATGGATGGATGGATGGATGGATGGACAGGCAGAAAATTGGATGGATGGCTGAACAGGCAGAAAGTTAGATGGATGGATGGATGGATGGACAGGCAGAAAATTGGATGGATGGATGGATGGCTGGACAGGCAGAAAATTGGATGGATGGATGGATGGATGGATGGATGGATGGCTGGACAGGCAGAAAGTTGGATGGATAGATGGATGGATGGATGGATGGATGATTCACAATAGCTTCTCCATCACAGCTGACCAGGTGTGGAGTCAGCTGAGGAAGATCAAGCACAGGTAACCCACAGGTCCGGATGGCATCAGCTCCAGCCTGTTGAGGGACTGTGCAGATCAACTCTGTGAGGTTATCACCTACATCTTTAACCTCAGCCTCAGCCTGGAGAACATCCCTGTTCTGTGGAAGACCTCGTGCCAACTTTGTGCCAGTCCCTAAAACATCGCACCCCAAGGAGCCAAACCACTTCAGACCTGTTGCCCTCACTTCAAACCTGATGAAGGCTATGGAGAGGATCATCCTCCATCACCTTCGCCCACTGGTCAGGAGGGACCTGGACCCACTGCAGTTTGCTTACCAGCCGCACATTGGGGTGGATGACGCCATCATCTACCTGCTGCATCGGGCCCTTACTCACCTGGAGAGTGACAAGAGCACTGTGAGAGTCATGTTCTTTGACTTCTCTAGTGCCTTCAACACAATCCAGCCTTCAGTGCTGAGGGGGAAGCTGGAGGGAGTAGGTGTGGACCATCACATGACTGAGTGGATTATCGACTACCTCACCAATAGGCCCCAGTATGTGAGACTCCAGGACTGTGTGTCTGAGGTGGTAGTCTGCAGCACTGGAGCCCCACAAGGAACAGTCCTCGCCCCCTTCCTCTTCACCCTGTACACAGCGGACTTTAAATATAACACAAACAGCGGTCACCTGCAGAAGTTCTCCGACGACACCGCTATTGTTGGTCGGGTGTCGGAGGGGAATGAGCCGGAATACAGGGGGGTCATCAGTGACTTCGTCAGATGGTGTGAAGGAAACCATCTGCGTATTAATGCCAGAAAGACGAAGGAGCTGATGATTGACTTTCGGAGGACGTCACCCCCCATTACACCGGTGGACATCCAGGGTTTGTGCATTGAGTCAGTGGAGGAGTGTAAACAATAAACTGGACTGGTCCACAAACACTAATGCCCTGTACAAAAAGGGCCTAAGTTGTCTCCACCTGCTAAGGCGGCTGAGGTCCTCTGGGGTGAACAGGAATCTCCTGAGGTCCTTCTATGACACTATGGTAGCGTCGGCTGTTTTTTATGCTGTGGTCTGCTGGTGTGGAAGAATCGCAGAGAGGGACAGAGGGAAACTAAACAAACTGGTCAAGAGGGCCAGCTCTGTCCTGGACTCTCCGCTGAAATCCATTGAGCAGGTAGGGGAGGAGAGGATGTTCTCCAAGCTAATATCCATCATGGACAACACCTCACACCCCCTACATGAGACTGTACGAGCACTGAGCAGCTCGTTCAGCAGCAGACTGTTACACCCGCAGTGTAGGAAGGAGCTACCGCAGGTCATTCTTACCTCCAGCCATCAGACTCCACAACTCAACCTAGCATTACTTATTTACTATTACTCATTTATTATTATTATTATTATTATTATTATTATTATTATTATGTATATATAGCTATATAGCTCTGTATATGGATGTCTTTCCTTGAACAGAAAATTGGATGGATGGATGGATGGATGGATGGATGAATGATTTGATGGATGCCTGGACAGGCAGAAAGTTGGATGGATGGATGGACAAGCAGAAAGTCGGATGGATGGATGGATGATTTGATGGCTGCCTGGGGCAGCGGTGGCCTAGTGGTTAGGGAGTTGGCCCCCGGGTTGGAAGATTGTGGGTTTGATCCCCTCCCCAGTGGGTTGCCCTGAGGTACCCTTGAGCAAGGCACCGTCCCCATCACTGCTCCTCGGGTGCTTTCAATAGCTGCCCACTGCTGCACATGTGTGTATGGGTGAAATGCAGAGGACAAATTTCTCATTCGTGGGTTTATAAATAAAGGATTATTATAAAAAAAAGTTGGATGGATGGATGGATAGCTGGACATGCAGAAAGCTGGAGGAATGGATGGATTCATTTTCATCTTCAGCGGTGACCTAGTGTTTTGGGATAAGGACTGTAAGGTCATGAATTCAAATCCCAGATCAGTAGGCTGCCCTGAGGTACCCTGGTACCGTCCCCATCACTACTCCCCAGTTCCTGGACATAGCTGCCCCCTGCTGCGTGGCGTGTGTGGGTGAAAAGCAGAGGTTTCATGTCATGGTGTTTCACTGTGTGCTGTGTTTCACAATGACAGTCACTTTCACTTCCCTTTTCATTTTGCACATTTTTGAAGGTCATGATCATCGGTGTGCTCTGTATCTTTAATATTCCCACAAGTCACTGCAGGTTGCACATGTCTGGTGGTCCTGCACCTTCTTAAGTTCTTGACACTGCTTCGGTGTTCTGTTTTACCTCTGCGTGTTGTGTAAAAACTGCTTAACCTTAATTATAATCTCCAGAATGCTTCTCGTGGCATTTACAGAGAGTGGCTTAGCTTCTGCTAAACCCTGACTAATAGAGAGCTCTTTTTTAAAGCTCACTGTAAACTCTGACTACGGGGGCAAAGGATTTTGCGTGTGTGTGTGTGTGTGTGTTAAAGTATGACTCACTTAAACCTGCCCATGGACTCACAGTTAGGGCGCAATAAAAAAAAAGCATCAGCACTTCCTTGAGGATTATTGTCGTCCTTAACACATACACACATACGCACAGCAGTGCCGCGACCCCGGAGTTATTCCACCACTCAATTACGCTTACACACACACACACTCACATGACCTGAATGTAATTTCCCTGACTGCGAAACGGAGACGAGGCGCCTTAAAATCACAAATACACCCACACACACCGACGCAAGGCCAAAGTGTGAACTCCTGAGATGCACTCTTTTCTCTCACACACATGTTCCGGCACTCCTACACTCGGTGCAGCCCCACTAACAGCAGCTTTTAGTGACAGAACAATTTGTGTGTGTGCATGTGTGTGTGTGTGTGTGTGTGTGAGATCAGTGTGTCAAAGTAATTATGTTAATGAGAGCTGAATAATCACACGCACGCACGCACGCATGTACGCACACACATCTGCACACACAGATGAAGATACTTTTTTTTTGTATTTTCATTTGAATTACAAATGAAATGCTCATAAGGCATCATTACATCTGCATAAGCTTGTAAGACAACTGTCATAAACCTACATAGGCATTTAGGAAGTCTTGTTGCAGCAGGTACGTTATCGCGAATGATGAATAAGCCTTAATGATGCTAATGAACGTTTATGTCAACTGGCATTTGTGAAATACATCATTTGTCATTGTGAAACACGGCACAGCACACAGCCATATGCAGCACCGGGGAGCGGTGATGGGGACGGTACCTTGCTCAGGTACACATCAGGGCAACCTACTGACAGGGGATTCGAACCCACGACCTTCCGGTACTGTGGCCTAGTCCCGAACCCCTAGTTCACCACTGCCTGACCGCTGTAGTTTACAAATGCTACTCCCAGGTCAGGTGTTGCCATTTATTTAGATCTTTAGAGCATTTCTACTCGTCTGTTCAGTGTAAAAACAGCATAAATGGCAGCTGAAATCTACGAAGTATGAAAACAAATAAACAATAAATAATAAACAATAAATAGTAAATAAAAAATAAATGAATAACCACGTGATATTGCAGAAAGAAAAGAAGAATATGCTCAATTTTCCCTCGTAACACAGTTCTTTGGAGAACCGATGTGTAAATGTGAGTGTGAGGAACATTTCTGAAGTTTAAAGAACCTCATCTGAATCTCAAAGTTCGAGGTTGACTTTCTAACGTTCAGATGTGATGTTTTTGTTTTTTTTTACATGATCTTTCCTGCTGTTTCCTTTCGCTGGATGGGGGTTCAATTCGGCATCAGATCCACCAAAGAAACGTTCCTCAGTAGCGAAATATTCCTTCGGGCAAGGACGAGCCTTGATTTGAGGACCTTTGCCAAATCTCAGCTCCAGTAAACTCCTAGACAGGCTGTTAATTCCATCGCAGGACAGTCACATTGACACACACTCACACCAACGAGACAATCAAGAGACAATCATCATCTCCGGTCCAGCTCGGAGACATAGGGACGACGTCCAGACTCGATATATGAAGGAATCTGTAGCTGGGAGTCAAACCGAGAACCTTTTAGCTGTGAGGAGGTGGCACTGAGCACCGGGCCACCGCTGAGCTGCCAGTCTGCACCAGATATACAAGATAAAAACTTCCGGTTTAATGCTTCAAATCAGAGCAATTAAAGTTTGATTGAACATGTTAATAGCTGAGCATCACTGGAACGGCAAACCCAAAACTAGATTTGAACGACAGAGACGGCAAGGACACAGAAACGCAAGAAAAGCAGACAGAAACGAGTCTCACTCGGACAACGTGGGGTCTAGGCATACCGATAGGGAACCGTATTGGGGAGGCGGGAATAAGGAGGAGACTAGGCAGGGCAGGGACCGATCAGTGGAACCAGGGAGAATGTCCGAGATTAAACCTCAGTTCTTCTCATGCGGTGGATTCTCCACACGGCTGCTGCCTTCTTCACCGAAACACAGAAACACTGTTTCAATCTCCACATCAATAATTACAACACAGGACACATCTCTGTTACCACGGAAATATCAAGCCAGGCAAGTCTCCGACACTTCTGACCCCACAGCGCTTTCAAAAAGAATATCTAATGAATTTAGCTGCCTCTCTCTCTCTCTCTCTCTCTCTCTCTCTCTCTCTCTCTCTCTCTCATATATAGACAGATAGATATTGTTTCCCTCATATTATCTCTCTATTAGTTTTATTTTCTCTTCTTTGCTCTCTGCTTCTCTACCATTCTTCGTTCTCTTCCTCTCACTCTGTCTCCCCCACTCTCACTTCATTCTTTTCTGATATGCTCTCATATTCTCTCCGTCCTTCTCTCTCTATATATTTCATATTCTCCCTCCCTGTCGTTCTTCCCCTGCCTCCCCGTCTCTCTTTCTCTTTTACTCGCCTTTGCTGTCTTTTTCTCTGTCATCGCATACTTTTGTCATACTCTCTCTCTTTCCCAACTCTCTCTTCCTTGCTCTCCCTATCGCTATTATCTCTCCCATATTGCCCCCTTTCATTCTTTCTCTCATTTTCTCTCCTTTGCTCTATCGCTGTTCTCTCACTCCCTGCCTGCCTCCCCCTCTTTCTTCCCCTCTCTCACTTCACTTCTTTCTGTTTCTGCTCTTACATTCTTTCTCTCCTTCTCTCTCTCTCACCAGAATTAAACATTCCTCTCGTTTGAGCTCTCCCTTGCATTCTTTCCCTAATAGTCTTAAGCAGTCTCTTATAGTCTCTCTCTTCCCGTCTCTCTGTCTCTCACTATTTGATATTCTCTCTCCTTCTCGTTCTTCCTCTCCCTCTCCATTTCTGTCTCTAATTTACTCTCCTTTGCTGTCTTTTTCTCTGTCATCACATACTTTTCCGTTATTCTCTCTCCCTCCCTGCCTCCCACTCTTTCTCCCCCTCTCCCACTTCACTTATCTCTCCTTCTGTTATTGCTTTTATACTCCCTCTCTTTCTCCCTCACTCCATCTCTCTCCTTTGCTCTCTCGCTCCCTTTCTCTCTCTCTCCATCCCTCCTCTTCCCTTGCCGCTGCTGTTTTAAGTGTTTACTGCTGTGTGCAGAAGGATGGTGTCAGGGGTGCCACTGCACACTCTGGATTAAATCAGCGTGTTCTCTCCATCCAGGCGTGTTGCAAAACACTCCAGTTTGGACGCTATGAGAGTAGCGAGGGGTTTCCTGGGGAGCAGAGCTCAGCAGGGGTCCATTCTGAACTCCACTCCACTCCTCTTCAGCTGGCCTGCCTGACCAAACCCTCTCGAGCTGGCCCTTTAAGAGGCACACAAATCTTCACCATAGACACTCTCTCTCCTGAGAAAAGCAGCTGTAATCCTGCAAAACAAACAGACTCTGAGAACAGACAGATCACTGCTGCACATAGAGAGAGAGAGAGAGAGAGAGAGAGAGAGAGAGAGAGAGAGAGAGTTAGGGATGGAGAGAGAGACACCAGGATAGAACACAGCACACATCTGTTTGTAGTCTGTGATAAATCCCCCCTGCAACCCGCCAAACGAGGGATAAAGAGAGTTATAAATATAGGAATTGAAAAGAGGGGCAAGAAAACGATGGAAGAAATGATGTAAAGTACACCTAGATGCATAGTTTACGTTGAGCTCTGTCTACAGTGGGTAGTTTCTCGATCTCCTAAAAAAATAACCTAATTTATTTACACCACACATTTCTGTTCCATCCAATAGCAGAGTCAGCATTACTGGCGTTGTCATCTCAACACAAGAACCTAATTGTCTAATCTAAGCTCTGGCAGAAATCTATTTTTTCATAGTCACTGCATCCAAGGTCAGATGAGCTCTGAGGAACGTTGGCAGAAAAACATGGTTGAGGTCAAAGGTTCAGCTAAAATTCAAAAAAATCCAAGGCATGAAGTATCCAGAGGGACTTACGGTTCTTAATTACAGGGACAGTCCCCGTGGAGCAACTTGGAGTTAGGGGTCTTTCTCAGGAACCCGATGGTGGTAGTGTTGGAGGTGGGATTTGAACCTGCACCTTTTTGGGCTGCAGACCAAGATCTGTATCCTTCTTGGTCTGTATCCTACCACTAGAACACCACCTCCCCAGGACCATGGTGCTACACATAAGCTACGATGACATAAAACACCACAAACTCTTCACATCGTCACTCAACTGCAAAAAACTGCATTCTTGAAGACTGACTTCAAAGAAATTTTCAGATCTTTTTGATTTTTTTTGCAAATTTTGCAATCAAGCTTTTAAATGTCAGTCTCGTCTTACTTTGATGGCGCCCTACAGATAAACAAAAAATAATTAATTATTAAAATAGTGAAAAGGATTAAATGCAGCATTATGGTTAGGTTTAGAATTAGGATTAGGACGTTTCTGGTTAAGTTTAAGGTCAAAGTTGGGTCTTGCATTTAAAAAATTTTACAAAATCACTTTCATTAAACACAAATTTATTCGAATGTTAGTGGATGAAAAGTTGGAAATTTACAGTGAATAATAAAGCATAACTGTTTTGCCCCAAATCCCAGCCCTAATTTGAACCTTAATCCCAAACCTTAACCTAAATTTTAACCTCACTTGACTTTCACCGTTTATACATTTATATTTGAAAAGGCCTGACTTTTCTTATACTGTACATCTTTTTCTGATCTGTTTTTATTCTCAATCTGAAATGGCCTTTTAGATTTCCCATGTTTTTAAGACAAGTTCGCTTTGTTAGCCTGTGTCTAAAGCTGAACTTTTCCACAAATTATAGTCTCTACTTGCAGTTAGTGACCAAAAGCTTCCTGTTGGCCCACATAAAAGTAGGAATTGCTCCGTCTAACAATAGAAAGCATCATAAGAATCCAGCTTTAAACTGCCAATGGGGAGATTTTTTCAGGATTCAGGGGTTGGGCCCTGGTAGGGTGGAGCTTGGGTAACCTATTGCATCACAAAGTTCAAAGGGTACATGCCATGCTGACATTACTTTGCTTTTGCGCAGCAACTTTGCAATGTTTTCATATCCAGAATCCTTTGTACCATGTTAAATAAAGTGTAAGACTCCTTTGAAGAGGGATCAAACATTAATACAGATTGAAGAAATGGACAAAATATCAGAAAAGATTGTCCAACCTCATAACAGCTGATATGAAATATTGCATTTGTGGAAACAGGAAAGATCGATTGCAATCACTGTAATATTTATTTTTTACAGTTTGGAGGTCAAAGCCCCCTTTCAGCTGACTTTGTGGGATTGTTTCTTTCATGGTCAGTAGAACATTCCTTGAAAGGTAAAAGGCAGCATTACTATAAGCCACAGTTTGCTTCCTCACCGTACCTGCTGATTACTCCTTGATCAGTCCGCCTCGCTGGCATGCGCTCATGTAACTCTTAGTGTTTCTTTGAACTGCAAGTAAATGCCATCCCTCTTTCACAGAGCTAATGATGAAAGTAAGCTACTATCCCGGACCCGTCCCTGTCTCCAGATTACCGACAACAACGTGTACATTTTTATCTCTTTCCAAACAGATGTGGGAAGTCTTTCAGCTGCCGGTAGAGCGTGGACTTCCAAAAGCATTTAATTAACCCCGATCCCTGGATGCTTCCCTGCTAATCCTGTGTAGGGATTGCAGTGAAATAACGCAAGTCAGAGCAGCCATGTTTGTATGTAACCCTTGCTTAAATACACTCTTAGGTCAACAGGCCAAGCTGCCAACCTGCTGAAGGATGGAGTTTTAATTACATTCGCCATCCACTTTAATAAAACACCTACACATACTTGTGCTTTATGATGTCCACCTACCATATAAGTCCCCCATACATGACTTAATTTACATGTCACAGGGTAGTGTGTGTGTGCAAGGCATTGGATGTAAGATTGAGGCCGTGTAACACTGGTTGAGAGTGGTCCACCACCCACAAACATACCATCAAAGATGGGCTCTCTGGTCTGAAAATAAGCTTCAAGGGAGGGCTTTCTAAAACATGGCCAGTAATTAGATATTCTAATAATATCAGCAGCGATGTTAAGATCTTAGTAAAGAAAAGTAAAAGCAAAATGTGTCGCAAAAGCTCCTTCAACAGAGCTTTCAGATCTACCACCCACTATCTCCCTGTGAGGGTAAGATATTGAGAAAAGACGGGCGAATTTTACATGCTACTTTGTCGATTTCTCTCAAGCAGAAGGATGATGGGAAATTTGCATCTTGTGTCCCGGGGCGGGTTACCTTTGAGTACTTATCTTTGCTTCCTTAAGAAGGCTTAAGTTGGTGGGCTTAGATGGATTTTCATTTGAAATGATAAAGCTTTTACCCTTTACTAAGTTTACTTCTTCGTAAACTGGGAAATGCTGCATGCTAAAAAGCTCCACTGCAGCTCTACAGGAGACATGCATTGGACAATTGTTTTTATTTGGTTTCTGATGCATGCATACATGAAATCATTATTAAATCCTATAGCTTGATAGCAGTGTATTTGGACGGGCCCCTGTAGATGATCTGTAAATGCTCAGCTTGCCATTAAGTTCAATGAAATCTGTTCAATGCAACCAAACTGTACATGAAAATAAAAATCATGACACTGACCCTAATCTTAATCTTAAACCTAATCCTAATCCAATCCTAAACAAGATAGATGAATAAAAATGAAGATATCTGTTAGTCATCTTTTGGGCACAAAACAACGAAACAAAGAATGATCCATATTTTTCTAGAATATGATTTGCACAAAATTGCTTCAAATTTGCAGTAAGAACCCAATTTCCAGTTTCACTGGGGATGCGACATAAAAGCAAAGTGAAAGAGACTAATTGTCATCGTGAAGCACAGCACAGCACACAGTGAACCTCAACAAAATGGAACCTCGGTTTTTCACACAGACACATGCAGCAGGGAGCAGTGACAGGGGTGGTACCTTGCTCAAAAGTACCTTAGGGCAATTTACTGGTCTGGGATTCGAACCCACGACCATCCAATCCTGGGGCCTAGTTCCTAAATGCTCGGCCACCGCTGCCCCTTCCTCTGTATTTTACCCATACACACACATGCACCGGGGGCAGCTATTGAAAGTGCCCGGGCAGCAATGATTGGGATGGTACCTTGCTCAAGGGTACCTCCGGGCAACCTACTATTCTGGGATTCAAACCCACAACCTCCTGATCTTAAGGCCTAGCCCCTAAATTCTAGGTCACCGCTGACATGAGGCTAGTCGAGCCATCACTTCTTAAAGCACATTAACTGGCACTATTTATTTGATGGAATTATGTGACTCAACGTCTAGATTTAAAAATAAATGCATTAGATCAGTGATTCTGAAATAATTATAAAAGATTCACAGACCTATCAGTGGGGTTAAGCACTTTGTCAGCACTATCACTGCTGCGTTTTTGAAGCATACTCCTGGTGTAGGAAAAGACGTTGCGGTGCTTTGTTGAGTCAAGTGAAGTCAACTTTATTTATATATAATTTATATATATAACTGTTGTTCTCACAAAGCAGCTTTACAGAAGCTGAATCCGAGCACCAATGGGGTAAGCCGAGGGCAACAGAGCAAAGGAAGAATACCCCAAACATGATAAAGAAACCTTGGGAGGAACCAAGACCTAAAAAGGGAAGCCTTGCTCCTCTGGTCGACACAGGAAACAAAGAAGGAAAGAAAGAAAGAGAAAGTGCATTTCATAATTAATCAATTAGGAGAAGACTTCCAGCAAAGCATGAGTCACAGTAAAAGAGTCCGTTAGCGTCTGTAGTTGGAATTTCGGCGAGCTATTAGTGGTGGCCCTGCCCGAGTGGTAGAAGATTTGTTAATCTTAATGGCAGCAGCTCATGCAGATGATCCAGTCTGATGGAGCTGATCTGGAGTTCAGGTGAGGAGAGAAATCTGATGATAGTAGTTTTGTCAACTCAGCAACTGGAGTAGCTGGTATGGAGTTCAGGAAACCCTCACGGAGATTGACAGACTTAATTTCTGGAAATACCTAAGTGGTCCATCATACAGGTGGTGGACAGCCCTCCATCTCAAACAGAGAGAAAGGAATTAGATTTATTTTGAACTCATAATGTACAAGCCATTAATTTATAGAGTGCAGAACTGTGACTCCAGCAAACTCGCTATAACAGCCTGACTAGAAAGGACAGATCCGAGGGTTTTACAAACACAAGACACCCTGAGACACTGGCGTCCCCCCACACCACCATTAGCAAGCCTGAGATATCGTGTGAGAGCGTAGGGCTGGCAGCACCAACATCCCATGTTCCTGTAATTCTCTGTATCCGTGAGTTCTGCACCTTTAACCAATAGGAATATTAATTTCTGAAAGCCTGACTAAAGAAGTAAGTCTTTAGCCTGGACTTAAATACTAAGACTGTGTCTGAGTCCCAGAGAGCAGCTGGATGGATGTTCCAGAGATGCAGGGCTTTGAATGAAAAGGCTCTTCCCCCTGTTGTTGTTTTCAAAATTCTGGGAACTGTTAGAAATCCAGCATCTTGTGATCTAAGTGAGCGTGAAGGTTCAAAACTAGAGATAAGCTCAGAGAGATACTGGGGAGTGAGGCTGTTTAGGGCTTTATAAGTTAGCAGTGACATTTTATAGTCAACTAATGTAGTCAAATGTTCTAGATCTAGTGAGGACTCTAGCTGCTGTGTTCTGGACTAACTGGAGTTTATGAAGTCTTTTACTGGAACATCCTGACAGCGGAGCATTACAACATCTAGTTTTGAGGTGTTCCATGCTTGTGTCATTATTTCTGCATCATGTAGTGTGAGTTTAGCAATGTTTCTAAGGTGAAGGAAAGCTATTTTAGTAATATTTCCAATGTGTGTATTCAGAGATAGATCCCAGGCTTTTGAGAGTAGGTTCAAGATTAACTGTTAAATTAGGAAAATCTAGCCTTACACCGGAAAGTTTGTCTCTAGCAATTTTAGGACCGAGCAAAAGAACCTCAGTTTTAGAATTTAACATCAGAAAATTGAGTTCCACTCTTTTATATGTCCTATACAATCCTCAGTCGGTTTTAATTTGAGTTTATCTTCTGGTTTGGCTGAAATGTATAATTGTTTGTCATCAGCGTAACAGTGATTCTATGTCTCTGTGTAATATGTATAATGTTTACATTTACGGCATCGAGCAGACTAACCCTTATCCAGAGCAACTTCCATGTCCTAATTACAGGGACAGTCCCCCTGGAGACACTCAGGGTTAAGGGTCTTGCTCAGGGACCCAGTGGTGGTAGTGCAAGAGGTGGGATTCAAACCTGGGACCGTTTGAGCCATAGGTCCAGAGGCAAATACCCTACGACTAGACCACCACCACCCCATTTTATGACAATTTATAATATGAAAAGTAGGGGACTTAGGACAGAGCCTTGCGGAACTCCGTAACTAACTTTTGTACAAACTGACATTTCATCATTTATGTTTACAAATCGATGATGGCTGGTCAAGTATGATTGAAACCAAGCTGTTCTACCAACCAGGTTTTCTAGTCTGTGCCGAATGATATTGTGATCTATGGTGTCAAACGCTGCACTAAGTTCGACGAGGACCAATAAGGATGCCGACCCTTTGTCAGATGCCATTAAAAGATTGTTTACTATTTTCACTAGCGCTGTTTCAGTGCTATGGTGTGGCCAAGAACCAGAATGAAATTTCTCAAAGATGTTGCTTTTGTGTAGACATGAGCAGAACTATGGACGACAGCTTTCTCCAGAATCTTTGATACAAATGGCAAATTATAAAGTGGTCAATAATTTGTTAACTTGAATGGATCAAGATTGGGTTTCTTGAGTAGAGGCTTAATGACTGCTATTTTGAATACTTTTGGCACTTAGCCCAGGTTGAGAGATGAGTTTACTATTTCTAAAAAAGGCCTTTAAGTAGTCTGTTAGGGACCGAATCGAGGATGCAAGTAGAAGATTTGGAAGAGGAAATAGCTGAGATGAGGACGGTCTACAGAACTGGATTAAAGTAAGTAAGTTTGTCCTTTTTTAAAATTATCACAGTAAGTCATATAGTGTCCTTAAATACACGGACATATCTTAATGATGATCTGAATGTGCTTTGAGGAGCTTTAAAAAGGTATGAAGCATCTTAACAATTTGGCCAGTTTGGGAGGCTATTGGCTATTCCCAGCTTTAGTTTGAACCTTATTGACATTCATGTGCACATTTTATTTATTTTTTATTCTTTTTAAGACAAAGGTTCACTGATGTATCTCCCTTCAAGAACTTCCCAGACTGCTGGAGAGCTTGGCTTTCCAGACTGCTGGAGACCTTTTTTTTTTTCTTAGTCTTTTAGTTTTTTGTTAGTTCTTCTTGAAAGAGGTCTGATAGAAATGAATCAGGGATACTATTCTCTTTTCTTTCCATAGATTGTGGGCCAAAGTCATTTAGGGCTGCTGATCAGGGACGTGACCCTTAAACTCAACCTGTAAACTCGATGCCCCTGCACGCGAGGTGGGAAACATCCCGGCATGAGAACTGGATTGGAGCCACGGATAATAACCTTTTCCAAGCTAATCCGGGCACTGGGTCTGTTTGATGTCAAAGGTTTTTGACTGATTTGGATGCTGTTGATAGACATGCATCTGGACACTGAACATGAGAGTTAAGGCTGGGTTCTGACTCCGTGTAAGCTTTTCGTCGTGTGGGATTTTCAGCTAGTCATGTGAGATTTCTTTTTCCAGTAAGTGTGAAATCACTTTCATCTACCAGGAGCTAATACTAATAGAAGACGACACAAAATGCAATCTGTTATGACCGAACGAGGAGGATGTGGGCAAATGAAATGAATGGAAGTTTATTTTCAGGGCCACTGCAGGGGGAAATGAGGAACGAGGATAAGTACCTTCTTGCCCAAATTAGAAGCGAATGCAGATTTCAGTCACCTTCACCACAGATGATTAGGCTGTTTTCACAGCACAGTGCTCGGCGCGAAGCACAAAACACATTGTTTGCGAAAATCTTGGCAAAGCTCACTTCCTACCATGCTATCATCCTATTTAAATAAAGCACTGCGAAAGAAACCTGCCTGCCAAACAGTAATTATATCCCAGGATTATATCCCCCTCGCCAGCTCCATTGTTTCACAGTGGAATGGCCGATTTGAAGCGGAGCAGTTTACCGTCGCACCTCTACGTTTTCCTGTCCTGAGCGATTCAGCGAGGTGGTCCTCCATCCAATCTGCCATGATGACCTTGAGGAATCAGTGTTCTCAAAGAAAATTCCAGTGGTGTACAGGTTTATAGCCATGATCCATGAAGATGAAGCAAATAAAGATGGAGGATTAAAAAAAGGATCATCACTGTGTGGGAACAATCTAAAATGATCCATCATGGATCAATGTTACCTGTTAGGTTAAAAAAAAAATAAATCTGCTGACTCATTCAGACCTTCTTGTTATGCTTTCTATCCTCATCGCTATTTAAATTTGGTACCACCTCTGATAAACCAATTGAAACCAATTCAACCAATGTAATCCATACGTTTAATTTCAAATGACTTGCACTTTTAAAGTTATGCAAAAGGTTCTGCACAATCGTTTTAGATGGTGGCTTGCATCTGAGACCAGAATGTAATGATCCCCGATGTGGTTCCAGTGTAGAAAAACCCTTAAAACATTTTACATGGC